>CM047429.1:23891525-23950620 GCA_026168455.1 Theocolax elegans
TACCATACCTTTGAGGCGATGAGTCCTGGGTGATCCTCGGTACTGCCTATCGAAGTCCCATTCCCCTTCGTGGCGATGAGTCCTAGGTGATCTTTGTTCGTCCTGAGTCCGCTCCTTGGCAGTGTTGGTTAACTGAAAGGATAATAATAAGTAAATCTAGAATATATAAGGTTAGGATACGATGGTAATAGAGGGATAAGATATAGTAATAATAGGATAATGATGTATAGGATAAGAAAATAGAGGTTAGGAAAGGGGTAAACACCGGCTACGAATCCTGGCCCGAGCCATTCTCGTCATCGATATCTGAGCATGTAAAGGAAAGGAATTAATGGGGTTTTCATTAATTTGTTGAGGAAATTTGAGGATTGGAATATGGAAGGAGTAAAGTAAAGAAGAAGGAACGATACTACCATACCGCTACCGTTGTCCAACCAGGTTTCCCACGTGGATCCAACACTATGTCCCGACGACTTGGTGATGAGGAACGAAGGCGGCCACGGCGACGATGACTCAGGAGCCGGCGCACTTACCACACACAAAAGGAAAACCCGTTCGCGACCACGTAAATAAACGTCACCCGACTCGCGTGGAACATACTCGGCCGTCTGCTCGTATACTAGGGTCAGCGCGAAAGAAGACACACCTGTAGCATTAGTGAAGGCGCAAGTCGGTTCCTCAGCAGAATAGGGGTTATTTCGCTATCCCGTCACTGAGGTAATGGAGACTGGTACGGGAATAGATAGCGCGAACGGCGGTAATATTTATCTACCTAATTAATCCAAAGGATGTTATTGGTGGATAAATAAGGAAGAAGACGACAATTAGCGCCGCGCTACGACGAACTACGAGGACGAGCGGGATGCTACGAGTCCCGATCGTCATTCGTAGCCGGATTGTCTAGTAGTTTAGTACACCGAGCGCATTCTTTAGTTAAATCATTTTGTAGTCAATTTCACTTTGTAAAACTCGATCTCATATATTAGCAGTTATTTTGTAGTAGCCATGCCGTTTATTTCGAGGAGAAGATTTTTCGCTGCGGTAAGTGGGCTGCACGGCCATCACGCTAATTTAATATACTAGTGAAGAGCCGGGGATTTCTTGCGCGCCGCGTAAAGACCTCCTACGAGTCCGTGCCGCCATATTAACATGTGCCGCGAGTTATATTCCATTCGTATTAACTGTTGGAATTTTATTTATTGTTCTATATCGTGGATGTTCAAAGTCGTAGAATCGGGTTAAATAACAGTACGATATTATCGGTAATAGGAATATCGGGCCAGCTCCGCTACAGTTTAAATTGTAGAAATAAGCGCGTTTATTGAATTTGTAACGGTGATCACCCATAGTGATCAAATATTGGAATCCAGTTAATTTTGAGGGAATATACTTGACCTTTAATTTAATATAATTGAATTGTCGAGTATTTGATTTATTAACCCTGTACCTCAATAATTTCTTGCTACACTTATTCGAGGGAGACAGATTTCGTCGTTGGTTTCGCCACCTCCGTATTGGCGTTGGAGCCACGTCCTGAGGAGTTGAACCTGGAAAAATATTTATTATTAGGTAAGACCTGGCGCCCGGGAAATTATAAATACGGTCTTTACCGAAATTAATGGGCTATATTTTATTTTTTTTTTATTCTATTTGCTCATCACCCCGTATACTCATTAAACGGGTTTTTACAGGGACACCCCTACCACCTATGTGTGGGGGTGAAAACATTCCAATTTTTCCCATCCCGGTCCCCACCGTCTCGCATTCGCCCGGGGTTATGCACGTGAGGAAGGGAAAACCTTGTAGGAAAACCTTCCCCGAGACGGCCGGTGTAGTGAAACATTCTGTTTAGATGTTTAGGTCACCTTTCGTAGGTCCAAACACTGAAACCGAATGTTCCACACCTTCCGCTCACGTTGTGAAGTGTGGAAAAACGCCTAACCGATCCCGAAAGCCGCACAAGAATGGTGTTACCCATCCATGTGCCAACCGCACTCAGTGCTGCTTAACTTTCGTGATCGGCCGAGGTGCGTCTCCGCCACTCCGCCACCGTGTCGGTTTGATGGGTTATATATATTGCTAATAAAATTAATTAAAGAGGAGTTGAGTAGCGTGATATGCAGACCACGTTACAAAATATATTTGACATACTGCGCAAAATTTATACGTTCTTACAGAACATGATGAACCATTCTTTTGTTTTTGCATACGTTTGAATTGATGCTCAACATTAGTTTCTTTTACCAGTATCTGTAAATAATGCTTTGCAATAGCTACTGCAAGGTCTTCCGAACTTTTTCTATTCTCGGCACTCACAGTATTGTAAACAACAATCGAGTTAGTGATATATGCCTGAATCAAACGTATAAAAATCACTCATGACCATTTCTTACTTCTAATACTGGGCAATAAATTGTTACAGTGTCCAACATGAGTATCAACTCCTCCCATAAATTTATTATAAATATGAAAAGCATTCGGAAATGCTATTTCTTTCTTTGCATGCACATTAGAACTATAACGCTTTATCGGGTGAGATAAAGTTTTACTTGCTGCGCTAGATGCTATAGACACCGACTTCGAGTCCATCACCGTGGTTTATTTTACTATTTCGATCATTTTAGATGCACATGTTCCTCTTTCTGCTTCCTTACTAATATCGTTTTTTACTTTGACTCTATAATTTATGATGGTACCAGCAGCTTGTAATTCTGTTTATTACAAGTGTAAAATCAAATAAAAACTTGTAAAGTAGTTGTCAAAGTATACATGATACATTTTCATTTTGCAAGACTTGTAACTTGTAGGAAATCCTTAAGTAAATTCATTACGAGTCTGTTACCTAACGCGCATTTCATCAGTACATTCGTTTCAATTTGATTCTTACCACAATATAAATCCCAAGCCAAGAAATAACCACTACTAGTACACAGTGCCCACATTTTCAATCCAAATCTTATTGGTTTTCCTCTAATAAATTGCTTCAAACTTGTTTTAGCATATGATTTTATCATCATTTCATCTATGGATAGGGCAGTTTGGAAATATCCAAATTGAAGAATATTTTCTTGAACCAAATTTATTAGAGAGCGTACTCTCCATCCTTTATCGTTTGGATTATAGTCTACCACTTTTGAGTATTTGATGTGTGCTTTTATACTCCCAAATTGATTACGAGGCATTGTAGATGAAACTATATTAGCTGACCAAAAACGATCCGTTGACCAAAGATCATGGTGTGATTTTCTTTTGTTTGCGACGCGCAATATTTGCACGTACTAAGCATTATATAATTAATAAGTATAAGTTATCATTAAGTTTAAGAAACATATTACAATAAGAGAGCTTTACGATATACGCGCGTCATAAACCGCGAGTTCAACAACCGCGATATAAATAGCCAAGGGTGAGTAACTGCTACCCCACTACTGCGCCTATTAGCCAGTTCATTGACCTCGTTCAGAGTGGCAGAACCGCGTTCTGCGCATGCGCTCTCTCGCAGATCGGGTATATAAGGCGCGTCGAGAACCTCTGTAACCTGGATCAGGGAGCCGGAGGAAGCTGGTCGTGAGCACACAGCCAGACCAAATCTTGCACCTGGTGTAGACACTCGTACATGCGATCGTGAACACAAGTACGTAATCTCGTACCGTAACCGTTATCCCGACCGTATCCTCGTGAGCACACGTGGATTATTCCGACCGTATTCTCGTGAGCACGCGTGGATTATCCCGACCATATGCTCGCGAGCACACGCGGATTATCTTTACCGTCTCCTCGTGAGCACACGTGGATTATCCTTACCGTATCCTCATGAGCACACGTGGATTATCCTTACTGTATCCTCGTGAGCACACGTGGATTCTCCTTACCGTATCATTGTGAACACACGTGAATTGTCCTTACCGTATCCTCGTCGTATAAGTTAACCGTAAGTTGCGTCCACCTAGGGACCTAGTATTAAGATAGCACTGTGAATATACATTTATTATGAACTTTTCTTTGTATATATATAATTATTATTAAGTTTTATTTACTAAATATAGATGATTATTTCCAAATTTACTATTAATGATTTCAGTTTCCTTCCTGACGCAATCCTGGAATCTGAGTAAGACGCCGGCAAAGATTCACTCCCTTACATGTTGGATGATGAGAAAATTACAACCCCTATAAAGATATCTAATTCAGATCGGCAAAGATCAAAATTTTTTTTTTGTAGCTGCAATAATATAATTTTTATTTCATCCGCAAAAAAAGTTCAAACAGTTGAACTGGTGTACTTTGCAATATCTTTCTTATCTGATCATCAAACAACAATGTTTCATTTTTAAGTTGATCTTGACAACGTCTTGACAGATTCTTCAAGTAAATTATCTTCATCAGATTCAACTTGAGATATTTCACCTTGTCGTTTTTGCTTCGGGAATTTTGCATTTACTTATGTGTAAGTGTAGAAGTTTCAGATGAATAAAAAGTTACAGATAAAAATGTCTGTTGATATACAAAATATCAAATTTGATGTGAATCGAATAAGTGACGACAATTAATTTAGGATAGAGATGATTTTAGTCTAACCTTAGGAAAAAAAATTTTTCCGATAAAAACCTGAAATAAATGTTGTGCATAACAATAGATATTTTATTGAAAACATTAATTTTTAGATTCTTAGTACAAAACTTTGTTTGACAAAAAGTATTGTGCACTTTGGTAATTATGAAAAAATAGTATATTACGATACGAGTGTGCGAAGCAGGCGATTCACGCACGAGTTGCATTTGCCGCCCGAGCGAATCGAGGGTGGCAAAAAGACGATGTCTTGTATCGCCTGAGCACACTCGTATCGTATGATATTTTTTAACACGATGTGAGCGAAACACATATGATTAAATGAAACCGTTAATGAACCAAAGCGAATCGCATACTGCGTGCGCGAAGCAAAGTGCTTCGCGTACGCATTCAAGAGTGCGTGAATCAGGTGCTTCGCACACGCAAAGGAAGCATGAGAAACCGTGTTTCGCGCACGAAGTGTTAAAAAAGCATTTTTTCATGTACGTAACGTACCCACTGAATGTTTATGTCTTTATACCAAAAAACGATAAAATACTTAGATTTTAATTCGTTAAAATTTCAATAAATTTTTTCTCAAAAAAAAGACTTTAGTGAAAAATTTCTAAGAACAAAAGTCTTAAAATTAGTCATGGAACACTATCAAATTTTTTCAGAATTTTTAGACATTTTTGAAAAATAGGATTTTTTGAATTTTCAAAAAAGTCGAAAATTGTCTCAAAGAAATCTGAAAAAAATTTGAGAGTATTTCTTGGCCAATTTTAAGACTTCTTCGTTACTAAAAATGTTTTGCGAAAGTCCTTAGTTTTCGAGAAAAACGCTTCTGAAGTTAAAAAAATGTTTCCACTTCGCCGCCATATTGAAACGTCCATTTTGGATTTTTTAATTTTTATAGGTCATATTTTGAAAGTTTTAAATATTTGTGCAAATATGTGCTCATTTTTGTTGAATTAAAACATGCTATTTGATAGAAAAATTGATTTTTAAATTTTTCTCGATAAATTCAGTGCTTTTTTCATAAACTCGCCATATTTTTTTTTTTAAACCATTTTGACTTTAGAATCTTGTAGAGCGACTCCAAAAACATAAAGTAAGTCATTTTTAGACATATTCTTGATGTTTAAATACTTAAAAAATAAACGCTAAGTAAAGTTAAGATTTTCGTAATGTAATGAGTGATATTATTAGTGGGACTATATGCGAGTGATTTAGTGTACATCTTATTAGTTATTTAGATTATTTATTTAATAATTAAAATAATCTTTCTCTCTCTCGTGGTTAGTGGAGACACGCGACCTATCATTATATCCCGTAATAAAGAAAAGATTAAGTTAAGATTTTTGGCTTTTTCGGCGTTAATGAGTTAATAATTAAAATGACTCACCAATAGATGTAATACAATCAATATAAGAATGATCAATAATATATATATTGTAACGGTAAGCGAGTTACCGATCAGGTAAGCAACGCGAAAGAGGATATACAGCGCACCAACGCACGAGAATCGTGCACGCCCAGCTGACAGTACCGATATAGCGCGCGCACGGTGTAAATACAGGCCGAGATAACGGTCTCTTTTATCGTGTTTTATCGGAGAAGCGTAAGTGTGTCATGCGGTGTGGGTGCGGACAGGCTTCCCCCACACGACCCAACACGTCGAGCAAAACCGTACGCCTCCACCACTCCGGATTCCGTCCACGGAAAAGACGGAAGATCAAGGCTTATTCGCTCAAAGGAGTGAGAGAGAAAGAGAGATTGACGGGGAGATCACGCGCTTTCGTTCCCGCCGATTCTACGTATTTCGAGCGGTGTCACGTGAATACGAAGGTGAGTGGTGCACCACGTTGGACCCGCGTGTCCCGTTGATATTTTTCCGAGTTCCTCGTACGGTCCAGGTGAGGAAGCATTCCTCTTTTTCCCTCTCTCGTGACTAATCCCGCCCGGATAGACAAGTTGCCGGTTCGCGGGAGCCACTTCACGAGAGAAGGCGCGCGCGACGTAGGCAGCCTCTACGTCAGAGCTCCCTACGTCAGAGATACATACGTCACACGGTGTGACGTATAGCCATCAGCTTAAGCAGCCGATCAATCCCGGGTCGGTTGCTTATTCCTCACCCGTTAATAAGTGTTAGCGAGTTGCTTTCGCGCTGACCTCGGGGGTAGTCATCGGTACGACTCCCCTTAAATTGTTAACGTTGATTTATTATTTTTTGTTTATTTATTTACTAAATTGACTCGGCGAGACGATCTTTCTCGCCGTTTAACATAATATATCGATTATTGATAACGTATCGTATAACCTAGATAGCAATTTTGAGCATAGCGCCCAACACATGATAATAAAGCCAAACGAAGTGTTTGGCGTTGCTAACGGCATTGCACGGGAATCAAAGTGATTCCCGGTGGCATCGCGGGACTGTACACTTAAGGTTGGTAAGTTGGGACAAATTGGGCCTGACCGGGGCCTTACATTCCCCAGTACCCACCCCGTTACAATATATATATATATAATATATATATATATATATATATATATATATATATATATATATATATATATATATATATATATATATATATATTATCTATTTTTAAGTATATATATATTTATATATGTAAACTTTTTTAAATAATTGAAACTAATGGTATATCCGTCCAATAATTTTTTTATTTCCAACGTTTCGGCCATCTATTTATTATGGCCCTCTTCGGGAACTGAACAGTATTATTTCTTAATAACTTATTATAATAATATATCAAACAAATACTCAACACATCGCAACTTACAAATTCAAATCTTACAATTATCGCGAGCTAAGCAAACTCTTTGTCAAAACGGCGAAGATGGAGTGCGAAGCTATATTGTGTCATTATTATGAAGAGTCTCACTAAATACAAGTAAATAAGCGTATCTGTAAGGGTTCAATGTACCCTATAATACAATATAAGCACTATACCTCATCTTACTCAATACACTTTTAAGTGTACGAATTAAACCTTCCATTTTCACATATGTCAAGCATTATGACATAATTACAAAGTACTTAATCAAAGGAGATTATCAACTATCAAATATAATCTTGCATTACAATTTCAGATTATTTATAAAATTTTTATATGAAACTTGAAGATTTTGTGTATCATATTGTCTATTTACATTATGTTTATTTTTTTGTATAAAATACATCTCTGAAAATAGTCTTTTTTCCGAATTATTTTCTTTATCCTGTATTTTTGTCTGATTAAAGGAGAACATATGATTACTAAATTTTATATGTTGATACAAGACTGATCTTTCATTTCTTTTATTACAATCATATTTCTGTTCATTTATTCTAGTTTGTAATGTTCTGCTTGTTTGTCCAATATAACATGCATTACAATTGTTGCAATTGATTTTATATACTACCTTAGTTTGTTAAAAAATGCCTAACAGATCTTTACCTAACTTACAAATGTTAAACTTATTAATCATCTTATTTATTAACATAATTCCATATGGTTTTAGACTATTTTTAATTCCTTCATTCAGACATTTTATGTAAGGTAATACCATCAAACTTTTAACATTTTTATTTATTTCTTTAATTTGTGACGTGTAATAAACACACGCACTAGTATTGCGTAAAATTATTTTATAAATTGTTAATATATTATATAATAATAATAAGTACATAGTATATTAAGATAGCTTCGCGATAGACACGTGCCGTTAAACGCGAGTTCAACGACCGCGCTATAAATAGATTAGAGTCATTGACCGCCTCCCCACTACTGTGCCTACTTGCCAGTTCATTGAGCCCGCCCGGAGTGGGGGGACAGGCGTTATACGCATGCGCGCTCTCGTAGAATCGGGTATATAAGGCGCACCGAAACCACCAGTAGGCAGTCTGCAACTGGACGACAGATCGGACTGGCCGTGAGCACACGACCTGCCCCTTTCTCCGACCTAGTGCAGCAACCGTAGATACGTTCGTGAGCACACGTTCGTAAA
Source organism: Theocolax elegans (assembly GCA_026168455.1). NCBI lineage: Eukaryota > Metazoa > Arthropoda > Insecta > Hymenoptera > Cerocephalidae > Theocolax > Theocolax elegans. Next base: position 23,900,088 of record CM047429.1, read on the forward strand.
CACGGTCACCGTATACCGTACCGACCGTTACCGTAACCGCATCCTACCGTAGGCACCTCGTGAGCACACGTGGATTATCCCGACCGTATCTTCGTGAGCACACGTAAATTATCCCGACCGCACCCTCGTGAGCACACGTGGGCTATCCCGACCGTATCCTCGTGAGCACACGTGGATTATCCCGACCGTATCTTCGTGAGCACACGTAGATTATCCTGACCGTGTCCTCGTGAGCACACGTGGATTATCCCTACCGCACCTCCGTGAACATACATACTAACCCGAATCCTGGAATCTGAGCAAGGTCCGGCAAAGATTCACTCTGTTACATGGCGCCCGAACAGTATTTATAAAAGGAATTTGACTTTTTTTGCTTTGAACCTACGAAACTTTCGGACCGAATTGTTAAATTACACTTGGACGCCGCGATAACACTGACACTGGTACACTTGTATATCCGACATAATTATAAGTTTGTAAAATGGTTTCCGTGTCGTGGATTTATAAACTACAACGAGAAGAATTGATTACTGAATTAACGAAACATAATTTACATTCCGAAGGAATTGTTACCGAATTAAGACAACGTCTTATTGGATTCGTATGCAAAAACGCCGAACTGTTTGCAAATAAAGAACCAGATCCAGAAGATTATAAGGAAAATCTAGACATCACAAAGGACTTAGAAACCGACCACGCTAGCTTGAGACTTAAGAAATAATCAACCGTCACAACCCCAAATGTTTACTACACCTAATTCACCGCATCTACTAATATTACCGTCAAATAGAGAAGTTAAGGACCAAATCAGAAAATGGAATTGCCATTTCGAAGGCAAAGATGTATATTCTTTTTTAGAACGAATAGAGGAGTTAAGACAAGTTTATAATTTCTCTGAGGAACAAATACTTCAAGGATTACCAGAACTCTTAAAAGGAAATGCTCTCCAGTGGTATCGAAGTTATGCACGAAACTTGCATACCTGGGCAGAAGTCGAAGAACAAATACGAAATTTTTATTTACCACCATTGGAAAGAAGAAACTTAGGACGACAAGTCACAGCACGAGTTCAGAAACACAACGAAAACATTCGAGATTTTGCTACGGTATTATCAACTCTAATGAGACGCAGAGGAGGATATGATCCAGAGGAACAATTAGATAATTTATATTATAATATGAAACCCGAACTTAGAATTCATATTAGGCGGACTGACATCAATAACATCAATGAATTGATCCAAAGAGTAGAAGAACAGGAAGCAACTCTACAGGAAGCAAACCAAGCTCAAAGAATCAATAGAAACGAAGCGATGACCGTTACTAAACCTAATGCAACTTACAAAAGAAACGAGTGTTGTTGGAGATGTAAACAGAGAGGACATAACCGTAACCAGTGCCGCAATCCTCGTAAACTTTTTTGCTCTGTCTGTGGAAAAGATGGAGTCTACACTAGAGACTGTCATGGAACATACCAGGGAAACGAGCGAAGGACCGAGTCAACAAGACCTACGGCTCGGTCCAGGAACGAGACAACCGATATTTCGTCTTCGTAAATGTTGTAGGTCGAAGATTTAAGGCACTTATAGATTCTGGTGCAGTCAACTCTTTTATTAACGAAGTGACTGCAAAATAGTGCTACTCTCGAGGATGGCAAAAGCAAGGAAGAACAAATCGGGCGATACTGGCTGATGGCAGTGAAATACCGTTGGAAGATAATATTTCGGGAACCTGCTCGATAAATGGAAAGAAAATAGAAGGAAATTTTCATATCATGTCTACACTCCGACACCATTTCTTATTAGGAATGGATATCCTGCCAAAATTAGGATTCAAAATGACTCTACAAGGAAAAGAGTTGCATCCAGAGAACAGACAAGCTCCGTCCGAACTGTGCCAATTAGAAACTCAACCGGGTCTATTAGATATCAAAATAGAGGAACGACAAATAATAGATAAAATTATTGAACAAGCCCGTCAAGATTTCGCGGAAATACAAGGCCCAACACCGTTACTAACCTACGACCTTCAGCTTAGTAATCCAACACCGATAAAACAACGATACCGTGCCCGAAATCCAGCAATGCAGAAAATCATCAATGAAGAAATTGATAAAATGTTAAAAGAAGGTGTTATAGAACCTTCTATAAGTCCGTGGAGTTCTCCTATAGTTCTGGCGAAGAAGAAAGATGGAAAATACCGATTTTATGTAGATTTTCGTCGACTCAACGAAGTAACCATCAAAGATGCATACCCGTTACCGAAAATAAATGCCACTTTAGATAAACTACGTGGAGCTCGTTATCTTAGTACCATCGACTTGAAAAATGGATACTGGCAAGTATCCTTAACCGACAACAGTAAACCATTAACTGCTTTCACCGTACCAGGACGACATTTCCAATTCAAAGTTTTACCTTTCGGACTTCATTCAGCACCGGCAGCTTTTCAACGAATGATATCAGAAGGAGTAGTAACACCCGATTTAGAACCGCACGTCTTTTGCTATTTGGATGACATAATTATTATATCGGAAACATTTGAACAACACATTCAACTTGTCCAGGAAGTTTTTCGACGTTTAAAAGCTGCAAAACTAAAACCGAACTGGGAGAAGAGCCAACAACTACGTTATCTAGGTCATGTAATTGATTCAGACGGCATACACACCGATCCCGATAATGTAAAAGCCGTCACTACGTTATCAGCTCCAACTACCTTGAAGGAACTTCGCCGATTTAATGGACTGATCTCATGGTATCGACGTTTTATACCCAACGTGTCCAAAACTACCGCACCGCTTAGCAAATTGTTAAGAAAAAACACCACTTGGCACTGGGGACCTGAGCAACAAGAAGCTTTTGATAAAATCAAAGAACATTTAACAAATGCTCCCATTTTAACATGCCCGGACTTTGAAAAAACAATGTGTTTACAAACAGATGCTAGTAACGATGCTAGGAGCAGTATTAACTCAAGAGATAGATGGACAAGAAAAAGTCATAGCGTATGCCAGCAGAACTTTAAATAAAGCAGAGAAAAACTACTCTGCCACCGAAAAAGAATGCCTAGCAGTAAAATGGGATATCTGGAAAATGCGAGACTACTTAGAAGGTTATCATTTTGTAGCATTAACCGATCATCAATCTTTGAAATGGTTAGAAAAAATTGATAATCCGTCAGGAAGAATTGCTCGTTGGAGAATGGAATTAGACCAATGGGATATGGAAATCCGTTACCGAAGAGGAGCCGAAAACAATGTAGCCGATGCTTTATCACGACAGCCTATCGAAATATGTTCTGTAGCCAACCGTAAAAACTGCTCGTGGTATAATACAAAATTTAAAGAAGTAAAAACGCAACCGAAGGAGAATCCGGAATTTTGTATTAAAGAAGGGAAACTATACAAGCATATTCTACATACGTTAGACTTTAATGAAGAAGATCCGAACGAACAATGGAAATTATGCATTCCAAAAACTGACCGAAACCGAGTCCTGCAAGAATGTCACGACGAATCGACAGCCGGACACTTAGGTATTGGAAAAACTCTCGTACGCTTATCACGTTATTATTATTGGCCGTTATTATAAAGTACAACAACAAACGAAAGCCGGTCTTATGCATCCAACAAATGTTCAACAACCATGGGAAATGGTATCAATAGATCTTGTAGGACCACAACCTCGATCCACTAGCGGAAAAATTTGGTTACTTGTAATACAAGATCGTTTTACCAAATGGATAGAACTGAGAGCTTTGAATAAAGCCACCGGAAAAGCTATTGCAAAAGCCATTAAAGAACAAGTAATTCTCCGACACGGATGCCCAAAAACTATAGTCAGCGATAATGGTAAACAATTTATTAGTAAAGAAGTAGAAGACTTATTAAAGAATCACGGAATTACACACCGAAAGACACCGCCATATACACCGCAATGTAATCCCGTGGAAAGAGCAAACCGTGTAATTAAAACTATAATTGCACAATATATAGAGAAAAATCAAACCAAGTGGGATAACCACCTACCCGAAATTGCCTTCGCATATAATACCGCTCACAGTGATTCTACTGGATTTTCCCCTGCATACCTGAATCATGGAAGAGAATTTACCATCCATCAACCAACAAGTAGTGCTACTTGTAATACCGAAACTCACATTAAGAGGATACACGACTCTATTGAATTAGCTAAAATAAATCTCGCCCAAAGTTTCCAAAAACAACAAAAGCACTACGATCTTCGACGAAGAGCATGGACACCAAATATAGGTAATAAGGTATGGATGAAGACTTTGAAGCTGTCTAACAAAGCAGAAAAATTTAATGCAAAGCTAGCACCTAAATTCGATGGACCGTACGTAGTAAAACGAAAAATATCACCAGTTATTTTTGATTTACAAAGAAATGGCCGAATAACTAAACATATTCACGTCAAAGATATCAAGCCGCATTATGAAAACTCCGTAAACACCGTGATAATACCTATAGAAGCCGCAGGGCAGCTGTTACATTAAAATAAAAAGACTCTTACAACTCAACCCACACACAGGAACCATTCGTCATGTAGGACCACTTCGAGCGGTAAACTTAATTTTTTTCACACTTTCAATGCGTTATACTTATACTCTTAATTTTATTTTGTAGGGTTATATATATTTTTTTTAAGAATAAAAATTACCGAATTTTTACTCTATAATAATAATAAGTACGTAGTATATTAAGATAGCTTCGCGATAGACACGTGCCGTTAAACGCGAGTTCAACGACCGCGCTATAAATAGATTAGAGTCATTGACCGTCTCCCCACTACTGTGCCTACTCGCCAGTTCATTTAGCCCGCCCGGAGTGGGGGGACAGGCGTTATACGCATGCGCGCTCTCGTAGAATCGGGTAATTTATTATTATTTTAGGTATTCACTTTAAATAACTCGTTTATTCGTTATTTATGTCTGTAGAAAGTACTTTATAAAACACCTTCGACGAAGGTGTCAAACTTCGCAAGTATGGTTTCCAATCACACTTTCAAAAACGATGTCTGATAAAAAATTATTAATTTTTACTCCCATCTTTTTTCTACTTATTTTTCTTTTTTATAATTAGACATTTGATATATTTTGCTTAAACTTCATAAGTAGTTTCTGCTATTGAAAGTACTGAAATCAAAGCGGAATAATCGACAAGTATTTTTTACCATACCATAAATTTGTGTTTTTGTTAAACACATCTTTTTTCTACTTATTTTTGTTTTTATAATTAGACATTTTATATATTTTGCTTAGCAAATAAGTAGTTTCTGCTATTGAAAGTACTGAAATCAAAGCGGAATAATCGACAAGTATTTTTTACCATACCATAAATTGTATTTTCATTAAACATTTATATATTGTTTCTTAAACTCCATAAAAAGTTTCTGCAATAGAAAGTACTGAAATCAAAGTACAATCAACAAGTATTTATTTTTAAAAATACAAATGTCTTTTAAATTGATAACAAACATTTTTTCAAAAATGTATCTTACAAGTTTACATTTCAATACTAGTTCTGTCATGTCCTACAAGCAATAGATAAATAATTTTTTAATAATTTTATTAATTTCTGCAAAACTGATAAAAAATAAATTTCTCACTTTTTTATTCTCTTTAAATACACATTGTATATCCTTCCCGTGTCTTGCAGCAATAGATAAACAATTTTATATAATAATAAAAATATTCATTTGTGCAAAATTAATTTCTGCATAACTAATAAAAAAGTAAGTTCTCCCTTTTTTATTCTCTTTAAATAAAATAATACTTGCACCACTCGTTGAATTGCCATCTTACTCTTGTATAGTAAATCTAATTCGAACTGCACTGCTTATGCATGTTTACATCAAGGGCTTATAAATATTTTAAGGTAAGATTAAGTATAAGACTTAATGTTAACTCATGAGACCTGTATATATCGTAACAGCGAATAATTTTTATTTGACTTCTGCAGTTAAACAAAGTACCAGCACTTGACAACTATTTATGATTAGAAAAAGAATAGATACGTTCAATTCCGAATTAGAAATATTACGTTTTAAACATTAGTTTGCTTTATTTCAACTTTTTTAAAACTATTTTCAGTATACAAGAGAATTTTTTTTTATATTTTAACGTCGTTCTTTTTGTGCTCCCGATTCGGTGCTAATCAGCGACGAAAGTCATACGATTTCTTGGCGAAGAAAGTATACAAGAGGATATTAGTATAAATCATAAAAAACTTCTTAAACACTTAACCAACGGTGGTGCAAGTATTATTTTATTTAAAGAGAATAAAAAAGAGGGAACTTACTTTTTTATTAGTTTTGCAGAAATTAATTTTGCACAAATGAATATTATTATTATTATATAAAATTGTTTATCTATTGCTGCAAGACACGGGAAGGATATACATTATGTATTTAAAGAAAATAAAAAAGTGAGAAATTTATTTTTTATCAGTTTTGCAGAAATTAATAAAAATATTAAAAAATTATTTATCTATTGCTTGTAGGACATGACAGAACTAGTATTGAAATGTAAACTTGTAAGATACTTTTTTGAAAAAATGTTTGTTATCAATTTAAAAGATATTTGTATTTTTAAAAATAAATACTTGTTGATTGTACTTTGATTTCAGTACTTTCTATTGCAGAAACTTTTTATGGAGTTTAAGAAACAATATATAAATGTTTAATTAAAATACAATTTATGGTATGGTAAAAAATACTTGTCGATTATTCCGCTTTGATTTCAGTACTTTCAATAGCAGAAACTACACGGTAAGAAATTTCAAGCGAACAACGCATCAAGATGTTTACTAATATTGTACGTAAAAAGCAGATGCTCATTTATCTACAAATGTATGTGACAATAGATTCAAATAGTACTATGTTAGAATGGAAATACATATGCAAACGTAGACGGAAGAAATATACTACAAACGTATTATATGATGCAATAAGAGTATTGATATAAGCGAATCAAGTAACCTAAACACCGTGCGAGATTTCTATACGTTTATGCGATTTCCGCATAGACTGTTACGATCGATACAGCGGGGACTTACAAGCGGTTCGGGAATAATTTATTGAAGAATTGTCACGTATATTTTTTAATGTTTTCCTTTTATGCGACTTAAACATTATATGACACATAAAAAAGTACATTTAAGTATTTGAAGTTTTAAGAAATAATTTATAATTAACAGTATAAAATTAATAAGCTTGTATATTAATATGCATTAACACTAAGACTCGAGTGCGCTGGCGCATGCGTGCTCTGTTGCTCATTCCGACAAACTGAAATCTCTTATGAGTTTCATCAGTCTATGCGAAAATCGCATAGAGACGTGAGAACTTTACTTCGTAGTAGCAATACTTTTATTACACATTATATCTATATTAAAATAGTTTGTATCTGCAGCGCTATTATTGTATAAAAATAAAGGCGAACATAGTACCGTGCGTTTGTATACGATAGGAGTAACATTTATGCACGAAATTAGAACGTAAAATTGTCTCTAAAAGAGCAACCATAGTTTCCATACTATGTTCGCTTGAAATTGCTTTCCGTGTACTTATGAAGTTTAAGCAAAATATATCAAATGTCTAATTATAAAAAAGAAAAATAAGTAGAGAAAAGATGGGAGTAAAAATTAATAATTTTTTATCAGACATCGTTTTTGAAAGTGTGATTGGAAACCATACTTGCGAAGTTTGACACCTTCGTCGAAGGTGTTTTATAAAGTACTTTCTACAGACATAAATAACGAATAAACGAGTTATTTAAAGTGAATACCTAAAATAATAATAAATAATTTAAAAGTTTGTGTTGATATGGTACACAATACTTGTCGATTCCATTTTGATTTCAGTTCTTTCAATTGCAGAAATTTGTATAAAATTTTAAGCAACTATGTATAAGTGTTTTAAGAAAAACACAAATTTATGGTATGGTAAAAAATACTTGTCGATTATTCCGCTTTGATTTCAGTACTTTCAATAGCAGAAACAACTTATGAAGTTTAAGCAAAATATATAAAATGTCTAATTAATAAAAAGAAAAATAAGTAGAAAAAAGATGGGAGTAAAAATTAATAATTTTTTATTAGACATAGTTTTTGAAAGTGTGATTGGAAACCTTAATAATACTCTTTAAATAAATAAAATTTCATGTAAATATCTGAGATGTCAAATTCTTTTACTGGGCTATGTATTTTTCGATATCCTTTTCGTCTCCTATAAGTATATATATGTCTACTCGAAAAAGTTGAGACAGAGCTATAGGGGAAAACGAACGAGTGAATGGAGACACGCGTGATCTAGTTATTTTTTTATTATTTTATCTTAACCGGTCATCTTTTATCTTACACGGTCGTCAATCATCTAATTTGCCGAGAATTGTGCGCGTAGCAGAACCTGTCAGTGACAATTATTGGTTATGTTTAATGTTGATAATTTAAAAGTTTGTCAAATTCTTGGTTTTGGACTACAGTTTTCGCAGGTACAGTATAATAATTATTTAAATTTTTTATTTTTACTACATTTGTAAATATCAAGATTTGAATAAAAATAGTAAAAATAATTTAGGAAATGTTTATTAATTATTTGAATAAATTAAATTTTAGAGAAGTTAAAAATAATATAATTATTTGTTAATAAAATTATTTATTTAACAATTTAGATTCTGGAGCCTAGTCATCAAACGTATCAAGCAATATTGAAACAACAAATCACTTCCGCAAAAATGTTTAGGAAAATGCCTGAAATTTTACCAATGCAGAAACACATTCATTTAATTACTAGTAGTATGGTACATTTAGTACATCAAATGCAGTATCACTTTTTATTCGAGGTAGGTAAATAATTTAATGTAAAAAAAAAAGAAGCAGTTATTTGTAACTACAATAATTTTATATACAGGTGACTGAATGTTCCTGGGATGTATTTTTGCTAAGCAGCTGACACAAGCATTGTCACTCGACGACATTACAACTTCACACACCAACTTTCTGACAATCTGTTAAAAGAGGAACACTTGTTGAAGAACAATCTCAAGTAATTAAGAACAAGACATAGCAGTTGATGCAGATGGGACTTGTATGGCTGCTGTTAACAACAGAGGTCATTGTTTTATATGGACACTTACCGGTGGTATCGGTGAAGAACGTACAAAATTAAATCCTAGGCATAAGTTAAATGCACATAGAGCATATGCACTTAGATGTAAGTTTAGTCCTGATAGTACACTTCTTGTTACTACTTCAGCAGATAAGACTGCCAAAGTTTGGAAAACAACAGACTTTTCCAAGGTACAAGTTCTACAGCACGAAGCTAAATGATGGGTTTGGGATGTAGCTTTCAGTGCTGATTCGCAATACATTTTTACTGCTTCGTTGGATGGTGTTGCAAGATTATGGAATATAGCAACAGGAACGGTGAAGAGAGAATATCAAGGACTCCAAAAAGTAGTTTCTGCTCTTGCCTTCAGAGATGAAATGCTTCCAACAAGTTAAAAACAATAGACTGTGCATTATTAGTTCATTGAAGAATGTTGATGAACAATTTTAGTATAATATATTTGTTAAGAAAGTGTAAAGACATTAAAAAATATAATTTATTATTTCTAATAAGAAACATTTTGTAAATAAATATCCTTATTTCCTTTCTTAGAAGTTAATAAATAATTGTTTATTCAATTATTTTGGATGATTTTGGACGCAAAATATTACAATGTTATTAACCGACGCGGTGGCGGAGTGGCGGAGACGCACCTCGGCCGATCACGAAAGTTAAGCAGCACTGAGTGCGGTTCGTACTTGGATGGGTGACACCATTCTTGTGCGGCTTTCGAGATCGGTTAGGTGTTTTTCCACACTTCACAACGTGAGCGGGAGGTGTGAAACATTCGGTTTCGGTGTCAAGGCCTACGCAATGTGACTTTGACACCCAAAAAGAATGTTTCGAATACACCGGCCATCTCGGGTGAGGTTTTCCCTGCTTCACAGGTTTCCCTCATCCACGGGCATAACCCCGGGCGAATGCGAGATGGTGGGGTTTTTAAGGGAGGGATAAAAGCACCCACACATAGGTGGTAGGTGGACACCGTTAAAGTCCCCAGGGGGATAAACGGTAGGAAGTGCCAGGAAAAAGAGTGCACAAAATCAAAAAAAAAAAAAAAAAAAAAAAAAAAAAAAAAAAAAAAAAATTACAATGTTATTATGAATAAAATTATAAAAAAATGTAAATAAAAACATAACATCAATGAAGGTAGAATACAATTTTAACATTTTGAAAAAAATTTTTTTATTATTTTATTATATACAACAGTTACATGGTCAAACGAAATTAATTATTAATAAAATTCCTATTAAATCGTAATTGTCCTGAATGAAATAAAAATTAATTTAAATTAATTGGATATAGAAATTTTAATTGTAAATATCAAAAATCAATCGTATAAAAATATATACTTGATAATTCTAAAAATGTATAAATTATTGATTATTATTGATCAATTAAACACATTATTTTTGTGCACTGTGCAACAATAATGGCTAAATATATTTTAATTATTGATTATAATATTTTTGTATATTGTACAAAAATACTGTGTTTAATTATTGGATTCATATTCCATCATATACTTAATATATTGGTGTTTTGCAACCATAATTAAATAATATTAACAATTTTTTTAATTACGAGAATGTCTTAGGTTTCTGGTACTACTACTACTACTGCTATTATGATTATTGGTATTTACAGATTCTCTTCTACTTATTTCACTGATGTCCAAATTATCATTTGTAGTTGGTTGAAATAATTTATTAGTTTGCACATGAAGTGGTGTACTTGTTGTGATAGGTTGCTTGATTCTTTTGTTAATTTTACTATGTGGTCTTTTAATGGTATTTATTTTTGTTATTGATTTCCTTTTCATGTCAATAGTCTTATTTAAATTAATTAGCTTGCTAGCTAATTGCTGTTTTTGCGGTTTACCTTTTGAATTAACTTTATTAATTTCATCTGTTTTATCCATTTTACTATTTGATTCTCCTTTGGATGTGTTAACTTGCTATAATTGTTCTGCCCTTTTTTTATTCACATGAATAGCAGCGCTTATTGCACTATTATCACCAGTAACATTTTTTTCATTTGCATTCTTCTCTAATGTAAAGTTTAGTTTTGTTTGTCTCATTGTATCTTGAAGTTTTTTTTTCTTTTTCTTGTTAGTTTTCTTGTTACTGTTCAGTAGAGCCATCATTTTTACCTTGTGACTTTTCGTTAGTTTGTAATTTATTAACAGTTGCTTTTTTAATTTTAGTATATGAAGGTTTCTTTATCACCGCTTGTTTTGTTTGTTTCTTTTTCGGAGTGCTCATCTGGCTAATATCATCATCTGAGCTTTCAAAATCTGATAAATCCTAAAAGAGAAGTAAATGAATAATTTTTTTCAGTTTTAAAGTCTTTAGTTTAAAAATACTTACACTTAAATTTAATATTGTATCATATTTTTCCAACTTCCATTCCATAGGTGCATTATCTTGTTCAATTATTTGAATAAATGCTTCTTTTAGTGTTAAAGTTTTAAAACATTCGAAAAAAGATTCTAAATGCTGCTTCATGTTAGTATTGTCAATATCATCAAAGCTATTTAAGTCAAATTTTACTTCAATAGCATTTTCTTTTGTTAAGTCATAAAATACATAAACAATTATGTTAAAGTAGATATTAGTTTCAAAATCTTTGCATTTCAGAAATGTTATAAAACAATAGTATAAGAATAATGCACATCCACAGAACAATTACAAACATCTTCCAAATAAGATTTCAAATCATCATATTGCTTTTTCGTTTGTAATACGTGTCTAAGTGTAACTTAAGATTTCTAACAAATATTGGAGTATTTACAAACAATATTATCCAAAGGTGTTTCTTTAACTACTTGATGCAAATCTATGGCCAATGGAATATCCAAAACTCCAAATGTTCCCTTATTATTTTCATTAAAAATTTGAACAGTATGTTTTTATATGTTCGTCATCATCATATATTGCAAACTGAAAAATACATTCATCCTTATTAAACTTAATGCAATGAAGTCCATTATTACGTTTCTTAACATCTGAGTTTTGTTCGCTAGTTTTTATTTGTTCCATTTGTTCATTGTAATTAAGTTCCATTTCATTAAATATTCTATCTCTCTTCGGACTTTTTCCTTTTTATCGTTTATTTACTCATCTTATTGGTGAGATGCTATTTTTCTTTACAAAGAAATACTTGTTTTTTAAACTTAATGCAATGAATTCCATTATTACGTTTCTTAACATCTGAGTTTTGTTTGCTAGTTTTTATTTGTTCCATTTGTTCGTTGTAATTAAGTTCTATTTCATTAAATATTCTATCTCTCTTCAGACTTTTTCCTTTTTATCGTTTATTTACTCATCTTATTAGTGAGATGCTATTTTTCTTTACACAGAAATACTTGTTTTATCTGTAACACTTTTTGCTCGCTGTAATATACACGCGGGTTGACGTTTGACTTGATTATCTCTCACTTCACTCTATCTCTCTTTCTCTCCCGTGTAAGTAAATGTGATCCCCTGCACCTATGTGTTACGTGACATTTTTGATGAAGATACGGGAATGTCATATTATATATATATATCCAAAGGCCCCCTGACTAATTTTAGAATTTGAAAATTTTTAAAATAACAGTTAAATTTAAGGGTTAAATTAGCTGTCTATCGCGCCTTTTGATATAATATAATATATATATATATACATTTCTAAACAGGGGGTTATGGAGCCTCATGTGTTAAATCCCAATAACCCTATCCCTTTCCCACTCATTGTTAATATGGCAGGTTTATGGAGCCGGGGCTCCATAATCTTTTCTGTCTCTTTTTATCGTACTAAAGTAGTATCTTCCCTCTCTGTCATGGGCGTCATAAACCCCGATATTTAAAATTATATATATACGTGACAACAGTATTGAAAAAGAGTAGCAGCAGCTCCCTCTCAAGAAATTTTTCAGAGTCTGACTGGCGGTTTTTACCTCTGTCCGCACTCTCTCACGGGCTGGAAAGCAAATAGACATATATATATGAGGGAGATGAAAAAAGGGAAGAGGAAAAAATTTCGTAAAGGAAATCAACAAGCAATTTCTTTGTCATGATTTTTCTTCAATATCCGTCAATGAATTTACATAGAATTGGATGTAAAATGAAGATAAATAAATAGAGAATACGAGGTTTGATCTATTACATATTCAATATAATGTAATAGTAAAAAAAAGACATCAAAAAATCTGAGGGGTTAAATTAGCTGTCTATAATGGCTCTCGCGCTATACTTGCGTCAGGCAATATCGCGCCTTTTGATACAAGCGTGCTCTCGTAGAATCGGGTATATAAGGCGCACCGAAACCATCAGTAGGCAGTCTGCAACTGGACGACAGATCGGACTGGCCGTGAGCACACGATCAGCCCCTTTCTCCGACCTAGTGCAGCAACCGTGGATACGTTCGTGAGCACACGTTCGTAAACACGGTCACCGTATACCGTACCGACCGTTACCGTAACCGCATCCTACCGTAGGCATCTCGTGAGCACACGTGGTGTCTAATCCTGTCCGTATCCTCGTGAGCACACGTGGATTATCCCGACCGCACCCTCGTGAGCACACGTGGTGTCTAATCCTGTCCGTATCCTCGTGAGCACACGTGGATTATCCCGACCGCACCCTCGTGAGCACACGTGGTGTCTAATCCTGTCCGTATCCTCGTGAGCACACGTGGATTATCCCGACCGCACCCTCGTGAGCACACGTGGGCTATCCCGACCGTATCTTCGTGAGGACACGTGGATTATCCCGACCGTATCTTCGTGAGCACACGTAGATTATCCTGACCGTATCCTCGTGAGCACACGTGGATTATCCCGACCGTATCTTCGTGAGCACACGTAGATTATCCCGACCGCACCCTCGTGAGCACACGTGGGCTATCCCGACCGTATCCTCGTGAGCACACGTGGATTATCCCGACCGTATCTTCGTGACCACACGTAGATTATCCTGACCGTGTCCTCGTGAGCACACGTGGATTATCCCGACCGCACCTCCGTGAACATACATACTAACCCGAATCCTGGGATCTGAGCAAGGTCCGGCAAAGATTCACTCTGTTACAAATTTTATCATTGGATAATCGAAACAAATTGGATAATCGGACAAGAAAACTCTGTGATCGATAGAATCAGAATGGCGAGGATCCGTTTTCAGAACCACGTCAGTTTTCTTCCTCGATTTTCTATCTTCCTCAATCTAATAGCATCCCCGTCTGTTCTGTCTCTCTCGTTACCTATGAGGGATCTGGCAATATTATAATTTTTCAACCCTTCTGTATCCGTCACACGTAAAGCTACCTGTATTTACCCTACTGTAGATAAAAATGACAACTAATTTACATAAATTATCATTGTCACAACTAGTATTTCGATTTTCCGTGTTTGAGATAATTACTGTCATATAACGTAATATGTATATATAATTACCTATACGGAAGTCTTATATCTAATCTATCTAATAAGTCATCTATTAATTGGTCTAATAGATCATTATATCAACCTATAACACGTGTACTAGATTGTAATACTCACGTGTCCGAATTCCCTATACTCGATATGCGCGATCACCGTACCGATACGAGCGTGGATCGCGTGCTCAGTGTGCGTGCGCTTGAATCTAGATCGATCCATGATGGCGACAACTGAGCGCAGGCCGTTTTCCGATGAACCATCAACGTTTCCTACCTGGTAAAATATGCACTGTCCGAGTGCATTCGTAAGTACATTTCGAATTTCAACTATTTATTACTTTAGTAATTTGCACTCTTTAAGTATCCTTTCCCTTCATATTTATTAACCTCTCCCACTATTACATTACTCTTCACCTTGTTTATTATTAATCCATATTAATTATATTAATTAACCTTTAGAGGACGGGATGGCCCCTATAGGGGCAATGCCCATGATCAACCCTTTACATGTGTTAGTTTTGAGATGGAGATATCACAAAAACTCGATTTCTATAGAAAAGTGAGAGACAACAGTAAACCCAAATCGCCGTCCTCTAAAGGTTAAAAGTGATCCGATGTTTTTAGACATTAATTTTGTTGAAAAAAAGGAGCTTTTTTGAACCAGAAAATTCCCGTCCTCTAAAGATTAATTCTTCCCTTTGTTCTGATATTTTAATATTTCCCATTTAAACAATAAATTAGATTAGATTATGTTTTTATTACATCCCTTATTTAATGTATTTCTTTCTTTTAAATTTATTTCCATTCCCTGTCCAACAAATCTCTACTAACAAATGAATCCCTTATTATAATACCATATTAATATCGTTTTCTCTTTTTAGATGCAGCGTGCCAAGGAGTAGCTGACACCGGGGGACCCCTGGACACGGTGACCTCCTGCCAACTACGTCACCGTTATGGATTTTTATCATTTCCTGATCAACGCGGATAAGTATGCTTCAATGATGTATTTATTGATTAATATATATATTTTTATTGTTAGGTTACGCCCAGTGATGTGGCTACATCACAGATTTAAAAAAGACGAGTTCGGGAGTCATGTATGCGCACGCATATCGTACACTACTTTTCCTAATCAATGTGCTATCGAATTTTGCTCACTGAGTTTGGAAATAATACATTACTCAATTAGTGAGCAAAATAGATCATTCTCACACGATTTTGTTACCCGAACGAGGCGAGGCTGATAAAACAGAAGTGTGGTGATAATCTTTTCCCACTAGTAGTGTACACTATTTTTCCTGACAAGGTTGGAGAAATTGGACATGAAAAGGAATAAATATTCTTGTTTTTTATGAAACGCATAAAGAAGTCAGTTATGTAAATTGATAATAATAATTGTATTTCACCCTCCATTATTAATTTACGAAACTGAATGGATTATTTTTCGATTTCTTGAGGTCAGGTAGTAATAATGAGCTAATAGAGTATGGGTGATTCGCTGTAATATGGCTTTTTAAATAAATACGCAAATTTGAATGTAAATGCGTACTCTAGCTCCGACTTTGCAGGTAACAAGGACATGTGTAAGTCCATTAGCGGTTGTGTAATACAAATTTCTTTTGGATTTGTAATTTGGTTTTCGAGGAAACAAGCAATGAAGCACTAGTACTAATGAATCGGAATATATTTCTGGTTGATCGGTTGCAAAAGAAATTGTATGGACAAGGCATATATTGAGTAAAATTTGTTTTCAATTGTCTGATGTTACCAATTTATTTGTTGATAATAAAAATGCTATATATAAGAGGCCTGCGGTGGCTCGGTCGATTCCCGGCCCCGGCCGATTGATACAAGCACCATTGGAGAATGTATTTTTAATAAGTGATTTCTTAACAAAGACATCCTATGACTTCCGTCGCTGATTGACACCCATTTGGGAGCATAAAAAGAGCGATGTTAAAATTAAAAAAAATGCTATACAATTGACCAAACATCCGACTTTATACGATGATTTGGCAAACAAGTTTTCCCACCGCTAGATGGAGATGGCTATCTCTCTACACTCGTTGGGGAGATCGTTGTCTCTTTTCTATATATATAGCCGCAGAACATCTTGCTTAGGGTATGATCTCCAGTTCCTTCCTGAGGAGTTCAAACTGGAGATCAAGGACGAAACGCCTTTAAATTTTGTTTAATTTTTGAAAAAAGGTCATTCTCCAGGAAATTCCACCAACCATAGTCGACGAAGAGAAAAATGAGCCTGCTTTGTCGAAAGTAAAGCTTTAGTTCGGAAAGACCGAAAAATATACATTATATAAATATCACCATACGTTAAATTCAATTTTGTTTTAAATAGAGTTACCAGTTTTCCCGCACGTAATTACACTGAGAAGCTTAAGGTAAACAGAAAATTCGAAAGCAGCTGATATTTATATCAAACAATTATAGAAACATATACAAACACGCTTAAACATATTAATTCTTGGAAATTAGCTTGTTACATTCATTATATTTGTATATTGACGGCGTAAATGTAAATTATACGGCATAATACTAAAATTTTAGTATTAATACAGTCAAATTCATGATTACGGTGTAAGACGAGTCATTGAATTTATTGCATTTCTCGCATATGGGGCCATATGGAAAATTAATTTTTCACCCTAATCATCTAAAAAGTCTACTTTATCAACTTCCACGAGTGCAGTGAAATGGCATTTTATTCCTTCGATCACTTTATTCTTTATACTTTATTCTCTCATGATTATATGATGCGTAATTAATTAAATACACCTTCAGATTTAAATACAGTTTCCATTGTGGTCAATGTAATACTCATTTACCTTGTGATTAGCAGTTTATACGGAATTTTTGTACATGCTCGAAAATAGGTTGCATGCCCCGTGTAAATGTGCGCGAGTAATATAAAATTTCATTTTGTGGTACTGAGTACATGCCTCTTATTAAATTATGTGAGACTGCATTTCTATATGACGTTTATAATGGAGGCTCTTATGCGGCTTGTAAGCTGCCTACATTATCCGAAACTTGTTTCTCGCTTATCCTGGATGAGCATACCAATACCCTTTTCAACAATCTTGTGACTTGCTGATTTTAAGGATTATCGGTAAAAATCGCGAGAATAGGGTAGTTATTCAATTGTTTACCGCTGATATAAAATTTCATTTCTATGGGTACTAAATTCATAACTCTTATTGAACTCTTATTCATAACTCTTATTGAGATACTCTCATTATCAAAACCTTATCTCTCGCTTTTCCTAGGTGAGGAATTCAACATCCTTCAATTTTACTATATATACTGTTATGATAAATTCGAGTTCCAATAATCTTGTGACTGACGGTTTATAATAAACATTGGTGTAGGTCGCGAAGATGGCTCCCCATTCAATTATGTAGGGGTAATCTAAAATTTCTTTTTTGGGTACTAAATTGAACATCGTACCCCGCAAGCAAGAAATGCAATCAAATTGATTTTCCACGTGGCCTCGTAAGCGAGGAATGCAATAAAATTAATGAATCATATTACCTCGGGAGCCATTCAATACAATAAACCAATGTGTCATATTACCCCGTACGCTACAAATGCAGTAAAGATTATTTTTACATATGGTCCCATTAACAAGAAATGCAATAAACTTATTGTCCCACATGACCTCATAAGCGAGAAATGCAATAAATCAATACCTGAAATTAGCCCATATGCTAGAAATAAAATTAATTTTTCATATGACCTCATAAGTGAGACAAGCAATAGAATCAATGACTTATCTTACTCCATCAAATGAAAAAATTAAATTTTGATGTTGAAGATAGGAACTTGTTCTCAGCTTATCTATGGAGAACCACGATAATAAATACAATAATATGAAGCGACTGCTAGTTTAACAATACACTATGTCGATACAGCTTGAATAGGAAGTTCATGTATTCGACAAAACGATCTACTATAATTTTTGCACATAAATAAGCGACTGCTGTTTCTTTAGTGTTTAGCTTATCTGGACGTAAAACTTCGGACTTATTCAGAATTCATGGAAAGAAAATCACATCGGTACCCAAGAACTTTTGCCTGCGACATGGTTTTGAGAAACACGTATTACCAGCTTAATGCCGTAAACAGAAATTTGGCCTTGAAATGCTTTGTAGAGTTGGCTATGATCCCTAATGCAAAAGCTCATCTGAACGTAAAATTTTGCGCTCTTTCCGAATCTAGGGTCAAAAATAGAGGCTTCCCATTTAAAAATCAGATTTCACCTTGAAATGACCTTGAATATCAAGGTCAAATTGAAGGTCACCAATCGGTGGCCGCCTTAGAAACCAACAATTTTTCTCTAGTCATTTTTGGATTGGAGATTTCCCTGATGAGATATTCAGCTGTATAAGTTAAAATGGGACATCCTGTATACATATGGGCTATTTCACGTCAAGTGGTATGATAGAAATTTTAAAATGCACCAAATTTTAAGAAACGCTGGAAATATCTTTCAGAAAATAGAAAAAAACTTTTAGGTGTTGAAAATAATTTGATTGAGAGTTATTCCACCATGAAAAATGGAAATGTTTTTAATGTTTTTAAAAAATAGCTTTTTTCAAAGACATTTATTTCAAAATCTATTCATTTTATTGAAAAAACATTACATACAACTTTTGTTCAAAATAATCTTAAGAACTTATCTACCTAGGTTACAATTCTGTATTTTGAAATCTAGAACACCCGGAAATATTAATTATCAAAAAAAGGCGACCACGCCACAATTGATTTTGATTGGACACCACTGAAAAAATGACATTGTTCAAGAGTTTGGAAGTGGCGGTGGTAGATTATTGGCCAAGACGGCTGTTGAAAGTTATTCCAAGGCTTCCTGCTCGGCTGCCCGCAGCTGAAACCTCAGGGTTTTCATCTTCCTGAGAGCAGCCTCCGTCTCCTGCCACTCCTTTTCTTCTATCCTGGGTCGCGGGACCTCTGACGCCGCAGAGGTTCCGGGTTGGGACGCGTTGGAGTGAAGCCGACGGAGCTGGGGTCTGGCGTTGTCCGGTTCCGGCGAGGTTACCCCCTGCGGGTTATTCGAAATCGGATCGCTCTCCGTCTCCTTCCGCTCTTCTCTCGTGGATGCTTCTATCGACGGAGAGGGAAGGGGTATCGTCCCCTTCGCCTGCGCCAACCGGTCCGCAGGGGTCGCCACGTAGGCCATGTCCTGGCCCTGGCTATCCTCCAGGACCTCTTCCAGGACAACGGCCGCGATGTTCTCCTGGCCACGGCGATGCTCCTCCTGGAGCTAATGCTGCCGGTAATCCATGGCAGCAATTACTGCAAACAGGACATCCGCCATCTGCATCTCGCCGTGGCTGGCCAGGGTGTCGATCATCCTGGCTAGGAGGAACTCCAGGGCTTCCTGGTCAACCTCGATGATCATCTGCAACAAAAATTAAGATCTCAGATTTTGGCCCATCGTTTCAAACGTTACTGTTCTTTATTTCGGTTTTGGCCTACGAGGACGCCCTCGTCTTCGTCTAAGGGGAACTGTTTCTGGTTGTGCATCCATATTCTGCCTTACTGGGGATCGGCGTTGCACGATCGCATTCGCTTTCTGGGGGCGACCACGTGGCCGTTTGGGAGCGGAGGCCATATCTAAGGGCGTACGCGACGTCTCTCGCGGATCACACCGAGTCCCTTCGCCGGGTTACTAGCTCGCATTATACTCCTTCGCAGGGGTGGTATGATATCGCTCTCTACAGGCGGGTCGCACTTTGCCTGTTGGTCCCTCGGCGGTTGAAATCACACCGGTTGCTCTTCATCGATTGAGTTAGCATCATTTTCGGGCATGTATCTCTTCAGATGCTCCATGTGAGATACTTCTTGGTCCCCTGGATCGTCTTGTATGACATATGTATTCATGTCTTTCCTACTGATGATCAGATACTGATGGCCCTGTGTACTTCGGATCAAGCTTTGCCGAGAAACATTGTGCGCTGGACGAGAGGATCCGGTTGCGTTTCCAAACCATATCTTCTACCTTTCAGGCCTTACTGGCAGTCGACTGACTATTTGCGTTCTCGTGCAGTCTTGGCAACTGTTTGATTTTGTCGTTCCAATCCTGCAGTCTCCGAAACTCAAACTGTTGCTGGGCAAGCCGGTCTTGCTCTCCACGAGCTGTACTAGGTGCGTCGGGTTGGCGACCGTAGTTCAGCATAGTCGGGCTTTATCCAGTAGAACTTTGCACCGCTGTGTTTAATGCAAATAATAACTCTGGCAGCTTGTCGTCCCAGTCGCTGTGCTTATCCTGGATAAGCGACGCCACCATTGTCCTAAGGGTCCGATTGGCCCTCTCGACAGGATTGGCCAGTGCGTGATAAGGGGGTGTCGTCGAATGATACAAAAAAAAAGACCGAGCTAGATCAATTCCTAACGCATCAATCGTTGCCGCCGTACCTCGTCTCTGGCATACCGGCGGTCGTCCTTGTCACGTCACTTTTGCTTTTCTTCTTGTCTTCCTTATCTTAGACTGCGACGGTTTTTGGACTACGGAACTTTCCAGAGTTCGCATTTGTCTTTTCCTTTTCTTGCGATTAAACTCTTTCTACGTTCTCTCTTGTGCTTCGGTTTTATTTTTTATTTTTTATTCATTTTCTTTTTGTTTCCTTTTTCTTTCTATTTTTGGGGAACTAGGGGACTAGGACTTCCTACTCTTCCTACTTCTTTCTTCTCTCTTCCTTCTCTCCCTATTCTTCCTTCTCTCTTCCTTCTCTTCCTATTCTTCCTTCTCTCTTCCTTCTCTTCCTATTCTTCCTTCTTTTCTCTTCCTAATATCTTCGTTCTTTATTCTTTTTCCACCCTACTTTCGTTTCTTATTTTTCTCTATCTAATTGTTGTAAAAGAAGGGGTTCCTAACTTTTAGCCGAGCCCGTTCATTCTCCCTGCCTTTCATATTCTTTCACACTATCTTTCAAACTTTGTCTTTCAGCGTTATTCATTCTCCTCAGTTATGTTTTCCCTAAGAAGATGTGTTAATTTTAACCTATTGTCTAGTATGAGAAACTATCTTGATTACCTGTGTATCTATTTCCTTTCCTATTCATCCATTTGTTAGTTACGATGAAGAGCTTTTTCTATCCTAGCTACTTTCATTTATTCCCTTCTCACTTATGCTTTTCTTTTTTCTCTTATCTATCTACTTGCTGGAATATTGTCTAGCCCTACCCTACTCACTCATTCTCTTCCCTTATCTCTTCTATTTGAGTTTCCTCCTCAATTTCTACTATGTCCGCGACTAAGTCTCTTTCTTGAATTTCCGTAGCATCCTTTGCAAGCAAGATTTCTTTCGTCATCCTTGTCAGCCTCTCGGTCCCTTCCTTTGTTTCCAATAAGGCTTCGACATTTCTCATTTCCGCCTCTGTCTCCTGCATGCGTTTTAGTCTTATTTGTTGGTACTTCACGCATTTCCATATAACATGTTCTGGGGAGTCTATTTCTCCGCAGATGCATAGATCTGATTCGACGAAGTTAAATCGCTTTCTGAAAGTTTGGAAACTTCCATGTCCACTAAGAATTTGCATTAGGTATTTGCTCGGTTTAAGCCACGTCTTTTTCCTTCTTTCTTCTACGTTTGGCATTATCTCATAAGTATGTCTGCCCTTTATAGAGTTATCCCACCTCGACTGCCATACTTTCCTCATTTCCTTGTCCAATTCATACTTTGCGTTATATTTTTTCTTCCATTCATTGCCTGGTAGAGGATTCTCCACCGTCTGGTATGTGTAGTCCATGTATTTAAATTCCTTGTTCTTCCTTATGTAACACATCCCTATTCTTTTCTCACATTCCAGATCTATCGATAGGTGACCCGTTATCCTTGTGATGGACTCAGCCGAAGTGGTTCTATATGCTCCAGTTGTTTTCATTAGAGCAAATCTTTGGGACATTATGAGCTTTTTCTTTTGGACATTATTTGCGAGTTTAAACCATCCTGCTGCTGCGTACGTTATGATTGGTATATAGACCCCTTTGTTTATTATTTCCAGAGAACGATAGCCCAAGTCCCACTCGTCTCTAGCTAGTCTCGCTAACCTTTGGAAAATTCCTCTGGTTTTCATTGAGATCTCCGTGACATGTGTGACGTGGTATTTGCCTATCGAATTAATTATTTTTGATAATTAAATTTAACCATTGGTCCGCGTTACCCAGTACCGCGCACACAATTATTTAATTTATCGCGAACTGCAGGCTGTCGCCAGGAACGCGAGTTCGCTGGGACGCACGGTATAGAGGATTCGAGCTATTCTCCTTGCCTCGACACGATATATTTTAAATTAATAGGATTTCGGCGGGAGCGGGGAGAACAATAATTAAACACAATAATTAAAATAAAATGAATAAACCATTTATTCCATTAATTTAACATTTTGGCTATCCAGGCCTCGTGCCGCGACAATGATCTTTCGCGCGGGCGGAAGTCTCGGGAGTCAACCGGATCGAGATACTCGCTTGCGGTTGACTCTGTAGTACCGGCGTACCCGAATACACTACCGATGTACACACACTCATACACTCGGGGAAGGGGGGGGGCGCGCGGTAATATAAGTAAACTTACCGGGGTGCGCCCCGTGGATGGCTCAGCCGATCCTTGTCCCTTTGGCCTCCTGGGCAACGGAGGCCGACGTCGGGTACGGTGGTGAAAAGGCGGCCCTGTGCCGCGGCGAGTGTCTCGGAAACCGCGTTAACACTCACACACTCACTTCCCCTCCATTTTTACACCAGGTCACTCGCGGCTCACTCACGAGGACGTTCCGGGTTAATAACCGATGGCTTTGTTTGCGCCTCACGCGCCTTATTAGCCAAAAACACTATTTACTCAATTACACCGGATAGATTTGTCCGCCTCGAGCGGCGGATCGGGACGTACTAACTAGGCAATTGCCTAATTTTCCGAAAAAGGGATGAGAGTGAGAAATACACACATACTTTCGCGCTCTCATCCCTACGTACTATTGTGCGCGTAATTGTACACTTGATATTCGTAAACAAATGTCGTCGGTTGGCCTTGACATACCAAAGGCTCCGACGACTTATATTTAAAAAGAGTTTTATATGCTGTATTTGCCGCGAATAGTTGTGTGACGATTTCCGTCACAAAGCCCCCCCCCCCCCCAAGACTTTACTTCCCTCGGGAAGGCCGAGTCGAAAGAAGGCACAATCTATTCGCGACCGCGCGCTGTCCTCTTCTCTCTTCGATTAGTGGCGGGAAGAGATGCAGTCCTTGAGGATACGGACCACCTCCTGTCCTACGTCTCGTGCCACATCAGCTGGGAGATTGGCAGCAGCCTCCAGCAACATGCGACATTCCCTAAGAATGTCCGTCTCGTTACTGGATTGTGCTGTCGACCCAGCTGAAGAAGCCGATACCTCCGAAGATGTAGGGGATTTAGACCCATTCCCCGACTTTGGGGTCGGCTGACGAGATGGCCCATCAATCCTCGTAGCGTCAACTTCCGTCGGGGTGGGCCGTCGCAAGTCGCTAGGCCGAGCCTTCTGCGATTGCTCCCCACGAGGTTTCGGAACAGAGGTCTTGGTCCTACCCTTTGCACTGACTCGTTGGACAGGGACTGGCTGAGCCCCGCTCTCTTCGCGTCCCTGCCTTTCTGGTTCCGCTGCTTGGTCGCTGGTCGATGGAGCGTTCAGGCTTTCTCTGTACTCCCTCGACTTCTGGTCCGCTTTGGCTTGAACGACCGCACTTAGGGCTGCCTTCGCTTGCTCGAAGGGCCCCGTGCACTCCAAGCCATATTCAGCGGTCTGGCGACGAGTCGCCTCTTCCACACGGCGACCCACCACCACCTCTGCATAGGAAGGTTTATTACTGGAAGGCTTCACACACGAGCCCTTCCTAGCACCCTCCTTGCAGGTAGGCGTCTCCACCCGTCGCCTCTTCGACTCCTTCGGACCTGCCTGTGGCGTTGGTCGCTTTGGTGCCTGTGCAGAGACAGGGACCTTAGCGGCCGGTGCAACGGGGATAGATGGCGCGAAGGGGGAGTAACCCCCTTCTCGGACTCATAAATCATGCGGCTCCGAACATCTGGGGCGCTCCCTCACAGTCACCCCTCGGCGTCCGCAATTAAGACAGAATGTCTTCTGTGACATCGCACACTCCCGGTGACTGCGGTCGTTCGCCCAGCAATTGTAGCAGGCGTTTTTAGGGGGATCTACCGACCGATCGAATGGTATTGCTACCAATCGTCGGAGGACAATTCCCCTAGCGATGACCGGGCCGGATGTAGATGGCCCAGTCTTCGCCTGCTTGGGCAGGGACTCGACTCCAACATCGAGTTTCCCCGCTCGTGATGGATCTACGACAGGTGTCCCTGCTTCCGAGAACTGCCTAATCGTTGCTCGGGGTGTGGCGGGGACTCCTGATTCGTAGTCGTCCATCGTCAATTGCCTGTTGCCGCTAGATTTCTTCTTGCGGCGTGGGCGATTTGCGGCGACGGTCTTCTGCTGCTCCCGTTCTGCCTCACGCAGATCCTCAGCATACTCTGCGTGGTAGATGTTGGCGGATGGCCCCGGTACTAATGCCGCAGGCACATCCACTTCCATCCGCTCCACTGGGGTTGACTCAACCGACGAAGAGAGGTCCACCGTTGAGGCACGTGGTGTCCCTTTCAGCTCCACTAGCACCGGTCGATGTCCCGCCGACTGAGCACATCCAGCGAGCGGGTCATCTACAGGTACCTCGAAGCAGTCAGGAGACACCGGAGTTATCTCGTCAGTGGTCTCCAAAGCCGGTGGGCTTTCCCCCAGCAGTATGAGCTGAGGCGGAGATGGAGTGACGCCGTCTCCTGCTTCCAGGTCTCGGGTGTCCGGCGATACTGCACGACGATTTCTGGCCGCCTCCTTCTCAAACCGGCGGTGGCCTTCTTCATCGCGCTCGATCGCTCTTTGTTGGAGCATCTGCTCCGTCAGGGCGATCAACTCGCCGTTTGGATCCATCTAAGAGCTGAAATAAAACAGAAGCTTATTAGTCATAATTAAAATATAAATTACAAATAAGGGAGAATTGCCCATTCACTCACACACAAATATTCTCAAATATCACACTCTCCATGCATGGCATACAGTTACCCGGCCCAACCTTCGATAACTGTTCTCATGCGAACCGATACGTAACCCTTACTGCTCTACTTGACAACCCGAGGTGGTACATATCTTTTTACATCAGATATATGTACCTCGGTCCGTTTCCGACCAGACTGTTCTAGTCTCAGAATTACTGGAGATAGTACTTCTTTAACTTCGAAGGGTCCGTCATACTTTGGTGCCAGTTTAACAGATATGCCCTTCGCACCTTGGGAAAGCGTTCGGCACTTCCTCATGACTAGATCTCCTACCTGAAACGAGGCAATACGTCTGTTTCTGTTGTAGGTCTTTTCTTGGCGTCTTTGCTCCTCGTCAATGTATTTCGTGATTATGTCGCGTAGAGCATCAAGTCTTTTAAGTCGATCTAGCCATACTTCGGGGTTGTTCAGGATCTTAAAGTCCTCTTTTTTCTACTTCCCTGCAGAGACTTTTCACAGGTTGTGGATGACGACCGAAGTTTAAGAACGCGGGTGAGACTTTTGTACTTGACTGCATTGCCGTGTTTATTGCATGGCGAAATTCGGGCAAGTGTGTGTCCCACCCACGATGATCCGAATCCACAAACGTCGCAATCATTGTTTTTAACGTTCTATTAATTCTCCACCGGGTTGGCTTGTGGTCGGTAAGGAGGGGTTCTGACATGTTTTATGCCATACTCCTCCAGTATTCGCGACATGATGCCGTTAATGAACTCAGTCCCATCATCCGTTATTAGGAAATCTGGTGTTTCTCAACAAAAGTCTACGAGTTCCTCGAATGCTTTCGACACCGACTTACCGGTCGCCGTACGTAATGGTTTGAGCTCTATCCACCTTGTAAACAAGTCTTGATATACTATGATATATTTGTATTGACTTTTACTACGTGGAAGCTCCATTACGTCTGTTGCCACAACCGCCCAGGGTCTCTCAATGTTCCGTTTACGCATCAAGCCTTGAGGACCTGCTTGAGACGTCTGACAGATATATATATATATATGAGGTATTCCACGTGAAATGGTTCGATCAAAACTTTAAAATGCACCAAATTTTGAGTACACATTGCAAATGCTTTTCAGAATACAGAAAAAAATTTTTAGGTACTGGAATTTATTAGCTCAAAAGTTATTCTAACCTCAAAAAGTGAACTTTTTCTAGTTTTTTTCAACACCAGCTAGGTTCATCGCTATTTAACCCAAAATCTATCAACTTTTACTATACAACATTATATGTAACATTCGTTGCTAATTATGTGTAGAATTTATCCATCTGGGTTAGAATTTCTAATCTCAAGGTCAATGCTACATAAATTACATGTCAATATTCAACTTAAAAAAAGTGTAAGTTCGCCACAATTGATTTTTTTATCCAAAAATCTAAAAGAAAGCTTGGAGCAATACCTTTCAAATGGTCTGTATCATTTTTATGGCCTTCAATTCTGTAAAAAGTTATGATAATTTAAAGAAACACCAACTTTTTTTAAAAATGTAAATGGGAAATACCATGTTAATTTTTGTGAATTTTTTGACTTTCTTTAAATAATCATAACTTTTTACAGAATTGAAGGCCATAAAAATGATACAGACCATTTGAAAGGTATTGCTCCAAGCTTTCTTTTAGACTTTTGGATAAAAAAATCGATTGTGGCGAACTTACACTTTTTTTAAGTTGACGAGAGTAACCCAGCAGGATAAATTCTACACATAATTAGCAACGAATGTTACATATAATGTTGTATAGTAAAAGTTGATAGATTTTGGGTTAAATAGCGATGTACCTAGCTGGTGTTGAAAAAAACTGGAAAAAGTTCACTTTTTGAGGTTAGAATAACTTTTGAGCTAATAAATTATAGTACCTAAAAATTTTTTTCTGTATTCTGAAAAACATTTGCAATGTGTACCCAAAATTTGGTGCATTTTAAAATTTTGATCGGACCACTTCACGTGGAATACCCCATATATATATATATATATATAAACACCAGTATCGGTACTTATGGTGACACTACGTGTTATCTTGGTGTTTTGAGGTTATAAAACATATGTAACGACTCAGATATAAGGGGGAGAATATTAATTGATAGAATAATGCATAAAAAACCAATAACCCAAATACCTAAATACCCCTCACGCGTAAAAAAGCACACTTTGACCTTATAATATTAATGAAGGATTGAAGTTATAACCTCATTCGAAGTGCCGGAGGCCTCCGGTGTTAGATCAAAATCGATTGTGGCGTGGTCGCCTTTTGTTGATATTCAATATTTCTGGATGCCCTATCTCTTCGAGAATTTAAAATTAAGAATTGTAACCCAGGTAGATAAGTTTTAAAGATTATTTTGAACAAAAGTTGTTTGTAATGTTTTTTCAAAAAAATTAATAGATTTTGAGATTAATGGCTTGGAAAATAGAAATTTTTCTAAAAAATTGAAAAATTTCCATTTTTCATGGTGGAATAACTCTTAGGCAAATTATTTTTAACACCTAAAATTTTTTTTCTATCTTCTGGAAGATATTTCCAGCCTGTTCTCAAATTTTGGAGCGATTTAAAATTTTCATCGTACCACTTGACGTGAAATAGCCCATATATATATATATGTATTTATATGCATGGTTCTCTGTGTAATTGAGGATGAAAAAATTAACATTGCTGTAACTGTGGGAATATGCTTTAGAGGTATCCAGTAGTTTTCCTGAATTTTTTCAGATTTTTTCGGGGTCATTAATTTGAGTTACAGAGAGTCAAAATTGACATTTTAGCACTTTTTGCATTCTATGCCCATTTTCTCTAAAAACATAGATATGACATTTTTTGTCAAATTTTCTGAATTTTTTATTCAAAACACTTTTAAAGTCATACATTTATGGTGTCACACTCTTGCAAGCCGTTTAAACCTTAAATAGTGAAAATCAGCAATTCTGCTCCGGACTCTGGAAACCTAATGCTGTCTGCAAGATGGCTTTTTATAGTCAGAAACTGCCTAAAAATTCTCAGAGAGGGTCTAAATCGTTATGATGACTTATGGTCTAAAATCTGGGAAAAGTGCCCGAAATATTAATAGTAATATATATTTGTTGCCTTATAACGATGAATCTATTAGCGTAATCATTGCAAAAAAAAAAAAATTAATGCATTTACCTTGACGTGGTAGAAATGCATCTCCACATTTTTCAATTTTCCAACCACTTTAAGAATTATGATACTAATCTGAAAGAGTACTATAAATATATTAACATTACACAGCCACACAAAAAAAATGTCAAAACCCACGGACTAGACCATATATACCTTATGTTTTTGAGGTCGCTGATTCCGAATCCGTGGTCCATTTCACCCCATCGCCTCAGGATCAAGGTCAGGTCAAGGTAAAATTTACAAAATTAACGGCAACCAAGGTTTACCAGTATACTTATATGTTTTTGAGGTCGCTGATTCCGAATCCGTGGTCCATTTGACCCCATCACCTTAGGGTCAAGGTCAGGTCAAGGTCAAATTTACAAAATTACCGGCAACCAAGTTTTAACAGTATACATATATGTTTTTGAGGTCGCCGAATACGAATCCGTGGTCCGTTTGACTCCATCACCTCATAGTGAAGGTTATTTGAAGGTCAAATCGACAAAATTCTTGTAAAACAAACCAAACTTCATGCCATTTGTTTTTCTTACTATACCTTACACGTTTCTCTTCAAATGATCGGTGCAACGGTTTCCTTTTACGTTTTTTCCCAGTAGTTTCACAATCTCTTTTCAACAACCAACAGTAGTCGGCCAGCATACTAGCATACCAGCTGCCTTGATAACGCTTCTCCATTACTTTAACATCTTGGTGAAAACGCTCTCCCTGTTCTTCGCTATAATCGCCACAGTTTTCAGGAAATCTATCGAAGTGATTGTGCAGTAAATGTAGTTTGTAATTCATTAGGCAACCCATATTCCCATAGTTCTCAACCATTTTAGATACAATTACTTTGTAATTTGGGCTTCTGCGATTACCCAAAAAGTTTTCAGTAACTTCCATAAAGCTAAGCCATGCAGCTTTCTCAATGTTTGTCATGGAACTAATAAACTGGTCATCAGCCACCATTTTTCTAATTTCTGGACCATCAAAAATACCTTCCTTCAATTTTGCATCTGATTTACTTGGAAACTTACTTTGCACCGATCTTTTGATGAGAAACGTGTAAGGTATAGTAAGAAAAAATAAATGGGGGAAGTTTGGTTTGTTTTACAAGAATTTTGTCGATTTTACCTTCAAATAACCTTCACTATGAGATGATGGAGTCAAACGGACCACGGATTCGGATTCGGCGATCCCAAAAACATATATGTATACCTATAAACCTTGGTTGCCGTTAATTTTGTAAATTTGACCTTGACCTGACCTAGACCCTGAGGCGATGGGGTCAAATGGACCACGGATTCGTATTCGGCGACCTCAAAAACATATATGTATACTGTTAAACCTTGGTTGCCGGTAATTTTGTAAATTTGACCTTGACCTGACCTTGACCCTGAGGTGATAGGGTCAAACGGAACACGGATTCGGAATCAGCGACCTCAAAAACATAAGGTATATATGGTCTGGTCCGTGGGTTTTGACTTTTTTTTTGTGTGGCTGTGTTATTATTACAATAACTAAATATACGTATATAATACAAAAAATATATCAATAAATCAGATCTAAGATTATAATGATTAATATGACTAATTGAGAGTGACAAGTTTGTGAAATTCAAACAATGTATTGTTGAATAACAATATGAATAATAATATTAATAATAATAATAATAATAATAATAATAATAATAATCCGCGCGGGGTGTCCTGTTCCCGTATGCGGCGCGTCCCCCGGGTGGCGGATAAGGGAAAGCTCGTCACGCCTGCGTGAAGGGTAGAGGTGTAACAAAATAGCCTCCGTGGACCAAACAGTTGAAGAAGGATGATGAGCAAGCGAATGGAATACCTACTACCCCAAGCGGGCAGCTCCAAATTAGGAGTCAATCCCGCCGTCTGTTCCGATCGGGTGAAAGCCCCGGTGGCCGGCGCTGGCCTCACGGATTTTGGGGGAGGCCACCAAGCGCTTCGTTCTACGAATACGTCAGAGGTGGGGCCCTCGAAAGATAACCCCCAACAACAGCCGTCGTTACAGATGTTGAGGGTTGCATCCGCAAACAGGTTACGAAGCGGCAGCGTTACCAGCCTTGGTAGTGCCATTCGTGGCATCTCTGCCTATAGTAAGGAATCTCAAGAGGAGATAGAAATATTCCGTAAGGACCTAAAGAGCGAACTGCAGGCTATGTTGGCTGCTTGTGCAAAGCTGCCTAAGATCTCCATGGTCGTGAAGACAGGGCTGAAGACCGTAGACACTCTTGTACAAGAGTTCTACGGGGAAACCAAGCAGATGTTTTCGGCAGTCGACGATTACAAGTGCCAAGTCGAGGATTATCGAGTTGGTTACGAGAATCGTCGGCGGCCTAAGAGAAGAGGCATAATAGCTAAAGCCGTCTTTACGGCTACAGCTAGAATGCAGGCTTAAAAGAGAAGTAGAGAGGGCCCCCAAAGCCCCCCCCCCCCACCCCGAGGTCTCTAAGAGCCGCAAGAAGAAGAAGCCTCGAAAGGAGGTACCACCACGTGGCATGGACAAGGAGCAATCCAAGTCCGCGTCAGTGGCGGGAAAAAAGCCGACAGTCAAGTCGGGTCAGGCGCCTCTTGATAGGAGAAAGCGCCAGATGGCGCCGGTATCCAACTTGGTGGTCACTGTCGCGAGGGACCGTACGTTTGCTGAAGTCTTGGGGAAGCTCCGAAAGGAAGTCAACCCGGACGACAGCGGCGCCCAGGTTCTGAGCGTACGGCCGACAGGGCGGGGAGATGTCCTGCTCAGGCTGGGCAAGAAGACGGACGCAACAGCATTCGCGGAGAAAGTCCGCACGGCTACTAAATGTATGGGAGAAGTTAGGATCCGAGATCGAAGGGTGACCCTGGAGATCAGAGACCTGGACGCTCTCACAATAAGGGACGAAGTGGTGGCGGCCCTAGATAAAGTTCTCGCGTCTCCGCCTGAGAGCTAAGAGGTGAAGCTTTTGGGTCCCAACCGCAATCAACAAAAGACAGCCATCGTGAAGCTTGATCACGAGACCGCTGACGAGCTAAAGTCGATGCGACATCTTTGTGTCGGCTTTGTAAGCTGTCGCGTTCGGGATCGAGTTTTGATGGAGAGGTGCTATCGGTGCCTAGACTTCGGCCACACGAAACGGAATTATGGTCTGGTCCGTGGGTTTTGACTTTTTTTTTGTGTGGCTGTGTTATTATTACAATAACTAAATATACGTATATAATACAAAAATATATCAATAAATCAGATCTAAGATTATAATGATTAATATGACTAATTGAGAGTGACAAGTTTGTGAAATTCAAACAATGTATTGTTGAATAACAATATGAATAATAATATTAATAATAATAATAATAATAATAATAATAATAATAATCCGCGCGGGGTGTCCTGTTCCCGTATGCGGCGCGTCCCCCGGGTGGCGGATAAGGGAAAGCTCGTCACGCCTGCGTGAAGGGTAGAGGTGTAACAAAATAGCCTCCGTGGACCAAACAGTTGAAGAAGGATGATGAGCAAGCGAATGGAATACCTACTACCCCAAGCGGGCAGCTCCAAATTAGGAGTCAATCCCGCCGTCTGTTCCGATCGGGTGAAAGCCCCGGTGGCCGGCGCTGGCCTCACGGATTTTGGGGGAGGCCACCAAGCGCTTCGTTCTACGAATACGTCAGAGGTGGGGCCCTCGAAAGATAACCCCCAACAACAGCCGTCGTTACAGATGTTGAGGGTTGCATCCGCAAACAGGTTACGAAGCGGCAGCGTTACCAGCCTTGGTAGTGCCATTCGTGGCATCTCTGCCTATAGTAAGGAATCTCAAGAGGAGATAGAAATATTCCGTAAGGACCTAAAGAGCGAACTGCAGGCTATGTTGGCTGCTTGTGCAAAGCTGCCTAAGATCTCCATGGTCGTGAAGACAGGGCTGAAGACCGTAGACACTCTTGTACAAGAGTTCTACGGGGAAACCAAGCAGATGTTTTCGGCAGTCGACGATTACAAGTGCCAAGTCGAGGATTATCGAGTTGGTTACGAGAATCGTCGGCGGCCTAAGAGAAGAGGCATAATAGCTAAAGCCGTCTTTACGGCTACAGCTAGAATGCAGGCTTAAAAGAGAAGTAGAGAGGGCCCCCAAAGCCCCCCCCCCCCACCCCGAGGTCTCTAAGAGCCGCAAGAAGAAGAAGCCTCGAAAGGAGGTACCACCACGTGGCATGGACAAGGAGCAATCCAAGTCCGCGTCAGTGGCGGGAAAAAAGCCGACAGTCAAGTCGGGTCAGGCGCCTCTTGATAGGAGAAAGCGCCAGATGGCGCCGGTATCCAACTTGGTGGTCACTGTCGCGAGGGACCGTACGTTTGCTGAAGTCTTGGGGAAGCTCCGAAAGGAAGTCAACCCGGACGACAGCGGCGCCCAGGTTCTGAGCGTACGGCCGACAGGGCGGGGAGATGTCCTGCTCAGGCTGGGCAAGAAGACGGACGCAACAGCATTCGCGGAGAAAGTCCGCACGGCTACTAAATGTATGGGAGAAGTTAGGATCCGAGATCGAAGGGTGACCCTGGAGATCAGAGACCTGGACGCTCTCACAATAAGGGACGAAGTGGTGGCGGCCCTAGATAAAGTTCTCGCGTCTCCGCCTGAGAGCTAAGAGGTGAAGCTTTTGGGTCCCAACCGCAATCAACAAAAGACAGCCATCGTGAAGCTTGATCACGAGACCGCTGACGAGCTAAAGTCGATGCGACATCTTTGTGTCGGCTTTGTAAGCTGTCGCGTTCGGGATCGAGTTTTGATGGAGAGGTGCTATCGGTGCCTAGACTTCGGCCACACGAAACGGAATTGTAAGGGAGTGGACAGTTCCTCGTCATGCTACAAGTGCGGCCAGCCTGGGCACAACCTTAAGAATTGTAAGAGTGCTCCCCAATGTTTCCTTTGTCCTTCATAGAGTACTCAGGGAGTATCTCACTTGGCGGGGTCCGGAGCCTGTGCCATCTTTCGGTGCGCGCTCGAAACCGTGAAGAAGGCCGTTTCACGATAAGTGGCATTCTCAACGTGGGAGGATAGAATAAGGAACGAATGACGTATGTCACAGACACGCCTCCCAGCTTGAAGTAACGTGAAAAACAGTTCCGGGCTCGGCAGGTGAAAGCGTTGGGTTTGGAGTTTTAGCCGGTAAAAATCCGGCACTGGAGACGAGTGCGGACCCTCGTCGTCGTCGTATATAAGATTTCTCCAGTTTCCCACGAAAAAAAAAAAAATAATAATAATAATAATAAAATAAAGCAGCGAACAGTACCGGGATTTAACACCGCCAAACTGGCTCGCCAGCAGCACGAGTACGCGGCATTGTGGGTGCGCGGGGAACGGGCAACGCGGATCATCGCGCGCGGATCCGGGGAGAGCTACGTTTGTGCAACGGTGGACGATGTCACCTACGTCAGCATCTATCTTAGCACGAATTATAGCGCTCCCGAATACGCGGAGAAGCTGGAGAGTCTCGAAGGCGCCGTGAGAGACATCCCCGGCAACAAAATCGTGGCGGGCGACTTCAACGCGCGCGCGGTCGAGTGGGGAATGCCCGAGACGAACAGACGTGGACGACTACTGTTGGAGGTGGCCGCAAGGCTGGAACTGACAGTGGCAAATGGGGGAAACACACCGACGTACAGACGACCCGGCTTCGGGGACTCTGTACTTGACGTGACCCTTGTTTCGGACAGGATGACACAAAGACTGAGGGCATGGAGAGTGATCGAAGACTACACAGCCAACGATCACCAGTACATCACCTTCGGCCTTATAGACGAATCGCGTACGAGCAGTACTCTGGTAACTCGTCCCCCTCGTTGAGACGTGAAACGGATAGACTTAGACAAACTCGACAGACAAATGACGCGCGGGGAACCACTGTCACAGGTGGAACCTCGCGGAATGACTAATTGCGACAGGGCTAAAGAGCTTGTCGGGGAAACAACCCAGTTTCTTCAACAATTGTGTGAAGCAACTGTGTGAAATGTGTGCAATTGTGTGAAATGAAATAACACAAACTGATACAACGTTACCAAGAATTTATGGGCTGCCAAAGATACACAAGAAGGATGTACCACTAAGACCTATTGTATCTTGCATTGGTAGCCCCACATATAAACTATCCAAAATCGTGGAAAAAATGATCACAAATAGTATTAAGAAACATAAATCTTATGTAAAAAATAGTGTCGAATTAATTAAAAAACTTAGCAACTGTGACATTCCTGCAAATTATATAATAATTTCACTAGATGTAGTCTCCTTGTTCACTAATGTTCCAGAAGAATTAGTTCTTAAAGGTATTGAAAAAAGATACCATTTAATAAGAAAAATACATAATGTTTCTCTACATGAATTAATTGAGGTAGTAAAATTTTTGATGCGCAACACTTACTTTCAATGGGATAATAAATATTATCAACAACTATATGGAAGTCCTATGGGCAGCCCGGTAAGCCCGATTTTTGCTGATATTGTTATGACAGATTTGGAGCAATACTGTCTCAAAAAATTAGATTTTATTCCACCGTTCTATTACAGATATGTGGATGATACAATTATGTGTATTCCCGAAAATAAATTAACAAATGTAATTGAAGTTTTCAATAACTACCATGCGAAATTGCAGTTCACTCATGAAAAAGAGAATAATGGTTATATAAGTTTTTTAGAGGTATCACTAATAAGGAATGAAAATGGAAAAGTTATTACTAATTGGTATAGGAAAGATACCTTTTCAGGACGATTTTTACATTTTGAATCTAGTCATACAATACAGCAAAAGCGGGTTATGGTATATACATTGGTGGACAAGGCAATTTTGTTAGCACATGAAAAATTTCATGGAACCAATATTAAACTAGTCAAAGAATTTTTAAAAAATAATTGTTACCCAAAAAAGCTTATAAATCATAATGTAAGAAAAAGATTAGAGAAAATAAAATATAGTTCTAGTCATAATAATGATCAAGTTAATAATAGAGTAGTAACTAATTATAAAGCAACTTTAAATATTCCTTTTATTCCTAAATTTTATGAAAAAATATCTGGTTCTATGAAGGGCAAAGCTATCAAAGTTATACCTAAAATTTATAATAAAATTGATGGTGTTATTGAGAGGGGCAAAGATAAAATAGACAAATTAACTAAAACTAATGTAGTGTATAAAATAGATTGTAAAGATTGTAATGCTAGTTATGTGGGTGAAACAAAGAGACAAGTAAAATGTCGTATTAAAGAACATAAAGCTAATATAAACAAAACGAGTCGCACTATGTAATCAATGAACATGTGCTCGCATATGATCATTCGTTAGATTTTGACAACGTCAAAATACTTGATACTGAAAAGAATTGGAAAAAACGAGTATTATCAGAAATGATCCACATAAATCTGCAACATAATGCGATCAATTGCAAAGACGATACTAGACATCTTAGCCAACATTACAGTGACATTATCAATAGTATTAAATTAAAATCTAAATTATAATGTGTATCTCTCCCCTATGACATAACCTCAAATCAATGTATATCGATCAGATGTTTGGATAAGGTGAGTGATCGACTTGCGTGTTGATCGATGCGCGTATTGTGTCTTGCACGATGCGCGACGCGGTAAATTCAAATATATATTTTTTTGGTTTTTTTGGTTTTTTTAATTTCTTCTCATTTAGGTTCATAATTAAAAGATTCTTCATTATTATAAAAATTGTTCAGTTAATCTACTATATTTAAAATTTAATAAAATACTTAACTACTTAAATTTAAAAATTTTTTAAATTTTATTACCAATTATTAATTGTTTTAACGGGAAAAAATATTTTTTATTGAAATAGTAAATTTTAATTTAGTCTTATAAAAAAATTTTTTGAATTCTCTTGTAAATAATCATAAATAATTTATAAATTTTTTATTACTTATCAGTACACATAATTTACTTAATTTGAAGTTTCGCGCCTGTGGTGGGGATGACTGTGTTGTCGATCTGATTAAGATTGATCGCATAGGTGTCTCTGAAAACGGGGGACGTGATATTTCAAATTTTTCAGTATTAACCGTCTGTGATATACATTGTTTACTTTATTCTAATATTTGACTGCCTTTTGCTTAATATGTGTGATTATGTGTTAATTTATTTGGTAATGTCCTTAAAGTATTTATTTAAATTTCAATTTTTTGTGTTGATTATGGACACAACAATAGGGGAAAGGTATGTTATATATAACCTCAATCTCTGTGCAAAAATTGTTAAACGTTTGTTATTTTAATCATTGTTTTCAATTATAGAGCGACGCATCAGAGATGCTGTTAATAATATGTGTATACCTATATATTGACGAAATAGTAAGTAACTTAGATTTATATATGTAAAAATTGTGTTTAAAAGATGTTGTAAAATGAAATCATTTTTTAATAAAAAGGTATAGCCTGATGAGGATGGAGGATATCCATCGAAACGTCGCCAAATAAATAAATATGGTTTGTTCATCAATATCGAGGAAAACCTAAACTACTCCTAAATTGTGTGAAGCCTCTATGCCGCGGAAACATTACGCACGCAACAAACGAGAGACATACTGGTGGACAGCCGAGATCGCGGACATCCGACGTAGTTGCCTAGCACTTAGACGGAAGACCCAATGGGCTCGCGACCGACAAATCGCACTAATTCTCTCCGAAGAATACAGACAGAGTAGGAGACGTTTGTGGTACGCCATAAATAACAGCAAAAAAGAGTGCTGGCAAAGACTGACAGACGAGGTGGACTCGGATCCCTGGGGCGCGGGTTACAAGATCGTTACGCACCAACTTAGGAGACGGGTTCCGCCGATAACTAAGGACGCAGAGACGATGGATAAGATCGTCGACGGTCTCTTTCCAACTCATCCCGTGAGGAGGGAGGAAACCGTTGAACGTACAAACGGCGAATGCCCTCTATTCACGAGTGCGGAGCTCGCCAGAGCTGTAAATTTGTTGAAACCTAACAAGGTACCAGGCCCTGACGGTGTGCCGTCGGAAATCTTACGTTTCGTCGTTTTGCGACGACCGTCGGTGCTCCTCGACACATTCAACGGGTGTCTGGTGGAGGGTGTTTTCAGACATTAGAAGACGGCTCAATTGGTTCGCATTAGTAAAAATAAGGGGGACCCTGAGAATCCGTCATCCTACAGGCCAGTAAGCCTACTTAACACGACCGGAAAACTGTACGAGTTATTGCTTAGACCAAGGCTTCTACAGTCGATAAAGGACGCAGGAGACTTATCAGACCGACAGCACGGGTTTCGAAAAGGGAGCTCAACCATCGGAGCGATAACCTTTGTGAAAACCATTTTTGACAAGCATAACACCAGGTGCCACGCGACCAGGACTCTGGTCTTACTGGCTACGTTGGACGTTAGGAACGCCTTCAATTCAACGAGATGGGTGGATATACTGGAAGCGCTGGAAACAGCATTCCGGGTGCCCGACTGTCTTCTCCGGGTTGTAAGGGACTACCTGAGGGACCGACGTCTCACATACGAGACCACTGACGGATAACTGCAGGAGTCGCCCAGGGATCCATTCTGGGGCCAGACTTCTGGAACGTACTGTATGGCAGTCTGCTCCGAATGGAGATGCCGACGGACACATCCCTCGTCGCTTACGCTGATGACGTTGCGGCCATTATCCTGGCCCGTGACACACATCTGATCCACCTAAAGCTGAACCAGGTTATGCGGCGGGTGACTCAACGGATGAAAGACCACGGACTGCAAATTGCGTTACAAGACAGAACTTGTGCTTCTAACTAGACGAAGAATCGACACGGGGATACCGTTGACAGTCGGACGCGAATGCGTTGCGGTCCGAGACGAGGTTAAGTATCTAGGGGTGACTTTGGATACGAAACTGAGTTTCTGGCCTCACATACGCACGGTGACTAAAAAGGCACAAGAAAAGACAAGAGCCTTGAGCAGACTCATGGCTAATACGAATGGACCGAGACCGAGCACTCGAGGACTACTAATGAGCGTTACCCACTCGGGGGTGGAATGGGGCGGAAATCTGGGCGGACGCGTTACACGTTAAGAGACGGGCGAAAGCGATGACTAGCGTACAGCGGGTGGGCGTGTTAAGAATCGCGTGCGCGTACAGAACGGTGTCCGAAAACGCCGTTCTTGTTATCGCGGGCGTAATTCTGATCGACCTACTCGCGACGGAACGAAAGCGCATATACGATCGAAGCGCGGACACGGGACGGGTCGACGCTGCGACAGACGAACGTACGAAAACAATGGAACTCTGGCAAACACGGTGGACAAATACCCAACAGGCGCGATGGACACGTAGACTTATCCCTGCGGTTGCCCCGTGGAAGGGGAGAAAGCACGGTGAGGTAGACTTCTATCTCACCCAATTTTTCTCTGGACACGGATACTTCCGCGGCTATCTACACAAGATGGGCAGACTTGCTTCACCTGAATGTAAGTACTGCGGATAGGTCTAGGATGACGCTGATCATACGTTCATCGCATGCAGGCGATGGGCAGATCAACGTCAACGACTTGAAATGGACATAGAAGCGATCACACCGGAAAACGTGACGAGACTTATGTCGACGAACGCGGACAACTGGCGCCTGATCGCAAATTACGTTACGAATGTATTACGGAGCAAAAAAGCAGATGAATGTCTGACAGATTAAGCGAATGTGATTCAAGAATGAACGAGTAAAAGAATGAATGTGTTTTTTGGACACGCAAGGACAGCCGCCCAGTCTGAAGTAATGTGAATTACAGTTCCGGGCTGGTGTCGGTGCGAACAGAGATATGTGGGTTTAGTGGGTATTAGTAGTTTGCTCCTACTGAGTTCCACACTCGGTGGACTGTCTGCTCTTGCGAGGGGGTAGATAGTTTGCCGGTTGTGCGTAAAATGTCGTTACCACAGACTCCAAAAAAAAAATAATAATAATAATAATAATGTTAAAAAAAGGAAGAAGAAGTCGATCTTTGAGGGTCAATCCAATCAATAATAATGTTAATACATTTATAGTAATCTTTCAGAGTAGTATTATAATTTTTATAAGAGCTGTAAAACTAAAAATCCAACATTATAAATGTTTAAAAATTAATTTTTTTGTCATTGTATAATAATGTTTGTATTTTTAGCAGCTTACAGGGGATTAGATGGATACTGAAACAAGTGAAGATACTTTCTACCACTCCAAGCTAAGTGCATAAAATTTTTTGCAATGATCATGCTAATAGATTCATTGTTATAAGGCAACAAATATATATTTCTATTAATATTTCGGGCACTTTGCCCAGATATTTTGACCATAAGTGATCTTAATGATTTAGACCCACACCGGAAATTTATAGGCAGTTTCTGACTATAAAAAGACATCTTTTAGACAGCATTAGGTTTCCAGAGTCCGGAGCGGAATTGCTGATTTTCACTATTTAAGGTTTAAACGGCTTACAAGAGTGTGACAGCATAAATGTATGACTTTAAAAGTGTTTTGAATGAAAAATTCAGAAAATTTTACAAAAAAAGTCATATGTATGTTTATAGTAAGAAATGCATCCTTTGAGATTTTCAAATTCAGGAAAATGGGCATAGAATGCAAAAAGGTGATAAAATGTCAATTTTGACTCTCTGTAACTTAAAATAATGACCCTGAAAAAATCTGAAAAAATTTAGGAGAACTACTAGATACCTCTAAAATATATTCCCATTGTTTAGCAATAATAATTTTTTTCATCTTTGATTTCACAGAGAACTACCCATATATATATACAATATACAATATACAATATATATATGTATATATATATACTGAGGGGGCTTCGCCCCCCTGCGCGCTTCGCGCTAACTCCCTATTTTTAATTTCGAAAAAGGTTTTCCGTAATTAATTTATTTAAAATAATGTTTTAAATTGTATTACTTTTTCACTATCATGAACACCTTAGACATTAAACAGATTCACACAACACCTTGGAGGTACTGTTATAGTGCATTGGGTTTTATACCAATAATTTAATTTTTTTTTTAAATACGATTATAATTTAAGTAAAAGTTTTCACCAAAATTTTGTGTAATGAAATCAGAATAAATATAATTAAAAAAATAGATACACATTAAATGTTAACTGTAAATTTTAAACTATATGAATTCTTATAAAGCTTAAATTTATATTTTAATAATTATAAATGCTAATAAAAAATTAACCTACCAAAAATAGTAAAGTGCATATAATCCGACGCGGTGGCGGAGTGGCGGAGACGCACCTCGGCCGGTCACGGAAGTTAAGCAGTATTGAGCACGGTACCCAAGTGGATGGGTGACGTTCTCGGTCGCTTGGCTTTCGTGGCGGGTTAGGTGTTTTCTCACACTTCACAACGTGAGCGGGAGGTGTGAAACTTTCGGTTTCGGTGTCAAGGCCTACGCAATGTGACTTTGACACCCAAAAAGAATGTTTCGAATACACCGGCCATCTCGGGTGAGGTTTTCCCTGCTTCACAGGTTTCCCTCATCCACGGGCATAACCCCGGGCGAATGCGAGATGGTGGGGTTTTTAAGGGAGGGATAAAGCACCCACACATAGGTGGTAGGTGGACACCGTTAAAGTCCCCCAGGGGATAAACGGTAGGAAGTGCCAGGAAAAAAGAGGGCATAAAATCAAGAATAAAAAAAAAATAGTAAAGTGCATATACTTACTATATTGTAGTATTAAGTAACTACTTATTAAAATATTAAATTATTTTAAACGGATCTAAATAGAACTTCACCTCCTAAAATTAATTTATTTAATGACGAAGGATCATTGCCAAAAGTTCTATGTCATTAATATTTTGTACTTTTTGAGTAACAAAACTTTCTCCTTAAATAAATAAATTTTTGTAATAATTTTAAAGAACTATTTATAACATTTTAGCGGCATATAAATAAAAACCTGTTTCATCCATCTCTCCCGTATTTCGTAATTTGCACCCTCTTTCAAAATTTGCGTTTTAATCCATAATTATATCCAATTTATTTTTGCCTTCAGTTACAGAGCCCATATATTGATTTTGATTATTATAAACAAATTCATTTCTTCAATAACCTTCTGATTCTAATAAACACATACTTGTTTATTTAAAATATTGTTTTACATAAATATACATTATCTACTCACTTATATATCCATACAATTTTGAAATTTTTATTTAAAAAATATTTAAAATAAATGCTTCTAAATTAATAATTTTTGAATAACTTTTCAAATGTAATTCATATTTTATATTACCACTGTTAATATTTGATTTTCTTTTGCCATTACTGTTTATAATAGAATTATCTTAAAAATGTCATAATTAATGTATGTTATTTTCAACCCATTGTATATCACATGAATATTTCGAATAGTATATGTTATTATACTTGATTAATATTTATTTTATCTTCAAAGTGTCAATCAAACTTAAGTGATAAACATGGTCAAAAAGTCAATTTTTTCAAAAAATTCGATATTTTGATTGGCTACAACTCTGGTACTAATTGAAGTTCAGGTCTAAAAATTTAGCTACACTCTATTCAAGTAGTTTTTTGCTGATTCCATACATTAAAACAAAATTTTATTTTTTAACTGGATCACTTCACATGGAATCTCCCATATATATACACACACAGACACACACACACACACACACCCGTGCCGGGTTTACTGGTCCCGCATCGTGGCGCCTCCCCAGGTTGTGGATAGGGGAATGCTTTCCAGATATGGATGGTACCGAAAAAATCAAATATTCG
This sequence comes from Theocolax elegans, assembly GCA_026168455.1. Classification (NCBI taxonomy): domain Eukaryota; kingdom Metazoa; phylum Arthropoda; class Insecta; order Hymenoptera; family Cerocephalidae; genus Theocolax; species Theocolax elegans. The sequence goes on from CM047429.1 coordinate 23,942,674, forward strand.
GGGCGAACCAAAACCAGATAGGGGAAGGTACCCCGAAATTAAACCAATTATGGATAGTGAGATTAAAACAACACTACCCCAAGCGGGCATGGCAATCCTGTTAAATCCCGCCACTGATTCCGATCGGGTGAAGCCCCGGTGGTCAGTGCTGGTCCCACGGATTTTGGGGGGGGGGGGCAAACTCACACCGTTAATATGGTAAGTGCTGTAGAGGTTGGTCACTCGGCCTCTGTAGCATCAAATGCTACGTGTGACCTGCCCTCGACTGGGATGTCGAGTGACGCTGATGGAGCATTCCGAGAAAATAGACACCCTAGTGGAATTTGTTCTTAACAAGAACAATATTCACAAGGAAATTAAGTCTATGGCGAGGGCTACCAGCAGGGCCCTACGTGAGTATGCTCGGGTAAGAAACGCGCAGCACCCGAGAGGAAGTGAAGATAGCTCGGCAAGCACGCGCAGAGATGGAACGTGCCAGACGTCGCCTATCTTTCGCAAAGAGGCGCGCCAAAATAAGGCAAACGAGAGGGAGAGACCCTCTCCACCACAGAATCCGCCGAAGAGGAAGAAACAGGCAAAACAACCAGCCAAGGAAACCGGACCAGTCGGACCTAATACCGGAAACAACAGTGACCAGCTGAAGTCACGCGAGTGGGCAACAGTTGTACGCAAGGCCAAGAAAACAGGCCAAAAGCGCAAGCAGCTGGAGCAGACCAAGGATGTCGGAGGGCCGGCTGGGGTGGTTCAAGGACCGAAGGCGATCTTGAAGCCAGTTCGTCCAGATGCCATCAAGATCAAAGCGATGGCAGGGCGATCTCACGCCGACATCCTGAGGCACATTCGATCGGCTCCAAACCTCAAGCCACTCGGAAAGAGAGTTTCGAATATCCGGCGCACAAAAGCAGAGGAGCTCTTGATAGAGCTGGGTAAGCCGGGAGTCACAGCTCCGGAACTCCAGCCGCGGTCTTGTCCACGCTAGGTCGTACAGCGGAGGTCCAGCTACTGTCCCATAAGGGTAAGAGTGGGAGGAACACCGGAAGAGCAAGCCCAGGAACTCATGCGTGCCATAACAATGGCTTGCAATGTCTCAATGGCCAGAAAAATAAATCCTCTTGGCCGTCTACCAGTTTATTGGTGGAACGAGAGCATCGCAGAAAAACGAAGATCAGTCGAGAGGAGGAGCCCTGCAGTTCCATCATAGCAGGGTGGTTTTTAGTGGGTATAGGTCAAGCCGATCGAGCCTCACACTCAGTGCGTAAGTGCATTTTTGTCCGCCTCCTCTTATAAAAAGAACACATACACACACACACACATATGTAATATATGTAGCGTGGAGGGTGCAGTAAAAAGATTTTATTTTCAAATTTTCGTACACTTTCATACATTCACACATTCACACATTTTTCATGTTTTTCTGCACAATTTCGTGTATCTGACAATATACAATTAGACCTTAGCTGGAGTAATAACGCGATTTTCATAATATGGCGCATAATCACGGTAGAGGGTCAAGTGAAGGGTGTAGTGGTGGGTTAGTGGAGGGGAGTGGAGGGAGGTGGAGGGAGGTAGAGGAAGATACCGAAATAGTATAACAAGCAAAAAACGTTTAATTTAAAAGAATTTTACCTTAAAATATGGAGGGTAGAGGAGGGACGGTGGAGGGTCTGAGTTCCAAATTTTTTGTTGTAACTATATAATATAGGAAGATATATATATATATATATATATATATATATATGGGTGGTTCTCTGTGATATCGAAGATGAAAAAAATAAATATTGCTATAACTGTGAGAATATGTTTTAGAGGTATCCAGTAGTTCTCCTGAATTTTTTCAGACTTGTCTGTACTTTAAGTTACAGAGAGTCAAAGTTGACATTTTAGCACTTTTGTGCATTATATGCCCATTTTCATGAATTTTTAGCTCTCAGGGGATGCATTTTTCACTAAAAACATAACTACGACTTTTTTTTGTAAAATTTTCCGAACTTTTCATTAAAAATACTTTTAAAGACATAAATGTATGCTGTCACACTCTTGTAAGCCTTTTAAACCTTAAATAGTGAAAATCAGCAATTCTGCTCCGGACTCTGGTAACCTAATACTGTCTAAAAGATGTCTTTTTATAGTCAGAAACTGCCAAAAATTCCCAGAGTGGGTCTATATCATTAAGATCACTTATGGTCAAAATATCCGGAAAAAGTGCCCGAAATATTAATGTAAATGTAAATTTGTTGCCTTATAACGATGAATCTATTAGCATGATCATTGCAAAAAAATGTATGCACTTACCTTGGAGTAGTAGAGAAGTATCTTCACTTGTTTCAGTATCCATCTAATCTCCTGTAAGCTGCTAAAAATACAAATATTATTATACGAATGTAAAAAATTAATTTTTAAACATTTATAATGCTGGATTTTTAGTTTTACATCCCTTACAAGAATTATAATACTAATCTGAAGGATTATATAAATATATAAACATCATTATTATATTAACTGAATATACGTATTTAATACAAAAATTATATAAATAAATCGTATCTATAATTATAATGAGTATAATTATAATATGATTAATTGATAGTAACAAGTTTGTGAAATTCATACAATGTATTGCTGAATAATAATAATAATAATGTTATATAATAATAATAATAATAATAATAATAATAATAATGTTATTATTATTATTATTCAGCAATACATTGTATAAATTTCACAAACTTGTTACTATCAATTAATCATATTACTCATTCTAATTATAGATCCGATTTATTTATATAAATTAAGATATTTATTGGAACCGATTATTCCAGAAATTTTATATCATTCGCTAAACACAACGGTATCGCTATCGGGAACTAACTCAACGTCGTATTACCCAATTATCACGTTAGCTCTAAGAATGCCGACAGATGAAAACTTATCAAATAACCCTTTTATAACAAATACAACCCTTGCAGCAACACAAGTCACACACACACAGATTTAAAGCAATGCAGCAGAGAACAGCAGGGCAAAGACAAAACGTGCGCAACCGATCAAATCCTAACGACACGAGAAGCAGCACACATATTAGCTGTAGCCGAATGAATCTTCCCAGTTTGCAATGGGAAGAAGAAATAGTAGCTAGACAGCAGCAACAAAAACAAGCACACGAGAGCAGTATATCCTGCGACCCACAAGTACAAGCAAAATCTTCATAAGCAGCAATATCTACAACAGCAACAACAATATTCTCAACACTAGCAGCCGCAGCAGCAAGAAAATTCATCGATGTCGACATATAGGAATCGTTACACCAGTTGCAGCAATTTGGAGGACTCGCTTTTCACTATAGAAAGGCAGAGGGTACAAATTTTCTCTAGATGTAACTTTCAATTCAAAGGAGCAAAGAAAAGCGATCTCTAAACGTTCTTAAGCAATATCCAGAAATATAAAGAGAAATATAACCTCTCAATGGACGATATAATTAAAGCTCTCCCATCTGTGCTCAACGATAAAGCATGGGATTGGATTAAGAGAGAAAAGAGTAATAGAGGAAATACAGAGCAACTTAAGGCAAATAATAGAGAAATTACGAGTCATAGTGGACAGAACTAAGCTTCCGCTTTCGCTCGCAGAACAATTGGATAGAGCCTTTGGAAATATGCATTCCAGCTACACATGCAAAATAGAGAGGAGATAATTTGATAATTTTGCGCAGCTGCAAAAGCTAGGCAAAAAAGAAGCAGCTTGGCGGTTACTAGACGAAACATATAAGCTACTACCAACACTGCAATGTTATGGTTTAGCAAAATATGGTTGCGTTGATTCCATGCAATAGAAACCACGCAGCCTAGCGACAGTAAGCAGCTCGAGCATCCTCAAATCTCCATATCCAGTCCAAGCCCCAAAGCAGCATACATCCAACCATAAACATAAGCAAGATCAGCAATATAACAAATCTAGCAGCCCTCAACCAAGAAGAGCAACACCAAGCAGCCAAGCGCGATACTCCCAAACAAAATAGCTGCAGCACACAACAGAAGCAGCTTTAGGATAAAATAGTCGCCAATGACAGCAGGTAAAGAACAGCACTGACTACGCCAGGGCCTGAATCGCCAAGGAGCCAAAACAAGGAGCAACCTAGAAGCCAGAGCAATTTTAGAGCAGCAACAAGAGCACCAATAATTCCCAACTACCTTAGAAAGCAAAAAGAGCCTTGCAGCATCTGTGACCAAGTAGGTCATTGGGCAGTAGAGTGCACAAATGTATTCTGCTATGGGTGTGATATCCAGGGAGTCAACATTAGAGACTGCCCTAGGTGCAGCTCACGGAAGTAGGGAAACGGCAGCCGTTTATTTTCTCACCTAAATTCCCCAAATGGTCTCAACCCTCCCAAATAACAGTCAACGAATCCCTTATTCAGCAAATACCCGGCATTGACCCCCGTTTATTCTTCAACTTAGTGGTGAACGGACACAAACTTATAGCGCTGCTTGATAAAGGAACAGTGTAGTCCTTTATAGGTATGAGCATGATTAAAGTGCTCCAAAAAAAGCTTAGGAGATCCGACTGCAAGGCAATAAGAGTATCAGATGGTACAACACTACCAATATAAGGTATTATTGATGTTTTCATAAATATTGACGGCGATAATATATTAATGCCTTTTTATATAGCAGATGATCTACAGTATGACTACACACTGGGGATTGATTTTAAGCATAAGATCAACATGAGGATAAATTATGAAAAGGATATATAGTGAACTAAGAATATTATACACCATTTTTATCCTCATGGGGAAGATCCAAGCTACATACTAGTCCTAGCAAGCATCGGAGGACTCAAACAAGATACCCCTTTACAAGAAAATCCCCGATGAAAGTCTCAAGACGTTAGGTACCATCAATCTAACCGTCCATAAAATAGATACGCAAGGAGCAGAGCCCAATAGGCAAGGGAAATGGCGCTACTTGCCTAAGATGTTTCAAGGAAGCAAGTCGATAGAATGCTACGTGAGGGCATTATCGAACCTTGCGATAGTCCACAGTACAGCTGCTCCGTCATTGTCCCTAAAGGGAATTGTGCATACCAGTTTTGTATTGATTATCGACAGATTAACGCGGTCACCAAAAAGATAGCTTATCCCATATGTAAATAGCAATTTTTGGTCGGTTATATGTACTACAAAATAATGATTCGCGGCTTCCCAATAATCTCGCTGAATTATCAATAAAAATATTTAAAAAATTCATAAAATATTTTCAAAAGCAATACATCTTTACATAACGTTTTTTTCAGTAAATTGAATTCCTCGTTTAATAAAAAATAAATTATTTTCTTTTTTTTGGAGTTCACATCCCGTTAATACACTTTATTATTTACAGATGGACAATTTCTAGTGGCTGTAAGTAGTGGTTGTTTCACACTACCAATTAGGTGCTTTCGTGTTTCAATCAGAAAAGTAGATGAAAGATGTAGCATATCTTCGCAGGCATTACCAAGCTTCTTTTTACAAGATGGAGCACCCAAAGATGATACAAGTATATATTTAAAACCAAATATGCAATCTTTTTTTACAAAACATAGATTTGTTTTATTTTTAATTATTGATTATAGCTTCATCTATTGTAACGCATCTGAAGTTTGCACTATCTGATACAGCAGATTCATTAATTGTAGCAGTAAATAGTAATACAAATGGATTTATTGAAGTATGGGAATTGAGCGAAAAGTCACAACCTGTTCATAAACTCTTTCAGTCAAAGACATGTGAACCTTTCAAGACAGTAGTAAGTTAACGGATATTGTTAATATTGAATTCTTCTCATTCGTTTCTAATTAGATTAAATAACTATTAAGTGTAAACGCATAACGCAAAATAATTCGAACTATAAATATTTATTAAATATTTATTAATTAATCTGTATATTATATATAATAATTAATCTATATTATTATTTTATTTGATACATTATTTTTATGGATTGATGCTCTAGAAATCGTTAATGCACTACATACATATAATAATAAATCAAAATATTCGACATTATTATTCAAAAAATTGTAACTAATGTAACTCTGGTTTTATAAGCTATAATTGTTCTACGTATATTACCTTGTGTAATAAGTTTAAATAAGTGGTAATAAGCTTAAAATTACTTTCTTCTAAAAGGAAACTTTATGATGATAAATCTAAGTTGAATAAACTATAAATAATTTAAAAATAATAAAAGTTGATAAAACTGTTGAAATTTCGTATACTGTAAATATACGAGAAGATTATCATAGAATTTATATTTTTTTCTTGCATTCCAAACAAGACCTTCGTAGTTTAAATAATACTTCTACTGCGTAGTTTGTATTTTTATATATATAGGCTATTTCACGTAAGTGGTATGATGAAAATTTTGAGAACAGACTGAAAATATATTCCAGAAAATAGAAAACAATTTTTAGGCGTTACAAATAATTTGACTAAAAGTTATTCCACCATGAAAAATGGAAGTTTTTCAATTTTTATAAAAAATTGCTATTTTTAAAGCCATTTATCTCAAGATCTATTGATATTTTTTAAATATATTACATACAATTTTTATTCAACATAATCTTTAGAACTTATGTAAATATATATTATAATATCTGTAATAAAAATATTATAAATATCTATTGATAATCTTCATTATCAAATAAAGGCGACCATGCCACAATTGACTTTGATCTATCACCGCTCAAAAGATTACATTTTTTGAGAACTTTCGAATGGCAGTGGTTTGATTACACAGGCATACAAAAAAAAGTGGCAATACCCAGAGAGTAGAGGTATTATTTCTTATGTATGTTAATGCGCTGAAACCGAATCCGGGCGCACAATTGCTCTGGAATCCTTCATTTTTTTTTTAAATGAAAAAAAAACCACCTAAAAAATCGGAAACTCCAATTTTTAGAAAGGAAAACGTGGATGAGTGTTCAGTGTAATATATTAGGAAATTTGAAACATACTAAAATATCATTTCTCATGTATGTTGACACGCTGAAACTGAATCTGGAGTTTATGCACAAAATTATGCATAAGATTATGCACAAAATTATACGAAAATTCTTGTATAAACCTGTGCATAAAATTATGCACAAATTCATGCATAAACTTGTGCATAAATTTGTGCATAAATTTATGCACATTTTTTTCGTAAGGGACCGCATGGTTTTTACATCACCCTGCTCTGCTCAGTGCTTCTTTGCCGTTTTTTGTGTCCTAAGTATTGTAAACCACTTGTCGTGTTTTAAGTTTTGTAAACCACTTAATACAGAATACTTTCGTAATTCATATAAGTGCTGTCGTATAGTCGTATCGATTCTTCGTTTCTGGAGTATAGATTCTTTGTTTCTGGAGTATCGATTCTTCAAGAATCGAATAAATAATCGATACTGTAAAAAAAGAATCGAATAAATTTTAGAGAATCGAGTAGAATCGCCCATCCCTGTGCCATAGTTGGTTTGGAATGTTGGTACCCAACGTTGGACCAATGTTGGTACCCAACGTTGAATCAATATTGGTACCCAACGTTGAATCAATATTGGTACTCAACGTTTATCAATATTGGTACCCAACGGTGGGCCAATATTGGTACACAATGTTAAATCAATATTGGTACCGAACGTTGGACCAATGTTGGTACCCAACGTTGGACCAATGTTGGTACCCAAAGTTGAATGAATGTTGGTACCTAATGGTGAATCAATGTTGGTACTCAATGTTGAATCAATGTTGGTACCCAACGTCAATATTGATTCAACGTTGGGTACCAACTCAGTTATAACTATATAGGTATAAAATATACGTAAAAAATATACCTGTAAAACATAACCACTGTTTACTTATATTATTTGGTACTGTAACAGGGTTATTCTCGTACGTCAGGAGGGTCGTACTTGTCCTGTGCATATCCTCAATGC
>CM047429.1:23950720-24305163 GCA_026168455.1 Theocolax elegans
AAAGAATGATCATTTTTACTATTTATATCATTAACAATTTTTGTTACTCCCAATAATTAATTCGAATATTATTATTTACATTAATACCTGATAAACTTTATATAATTCATAATAGATCGATTCATATTAAGGGGATGCAATACTCAATTAGTTACCTACCGAGCCATATGAGACAATTATATTTAATTAACTAATACATATTTTGAATAAAAGGAAATGATGACATCATTGCCCTGTGTACTTGTATAATCTATTTTTCTGCAAAAAGTCAAACAGATATTTTAATTCTTATTAAAATGGTATTGGAAAGAAATTTTCACATAGCGGATATTAGGTTATAAAATTTCCTTCCAATCATTCTCGTTAATTATTGCGCGTACATACTTTGCGCTTTGCTGAATTGCAGAAGATACCAATACGGGGGCAATGATGTCTTGGTTTTACATTTATTCACGTATTTAATGATTATTTAACAAAATGCGTGTGCCATTACTCGGTCGGTAAAAATTGACTATTACATCCCGTTAATAAATTATTAATAATAACATTCCAATTAGAATTTAAAATATCACATGTACTAGGATGACAAAGCTTTCCGCACACTCTCATTCTAGTGCCCATTAGAGCTGGGCATTTACAGAGAAGATGTGCCGTTGTTTCTTTTTCCTTTTCACACCATCTGCATTTACTAGAGGCTCATAGCCCCATCTTTTCCAGATGGTACCCTACATTCCAGTGTCCCGTCAACCAACCCGTCATTAACCTAAGCGTTCTTCTGCTTCGATTCTTTAGGGAATGTATCCATTCCTCCGGCAGGTTGTTTCCTATAAGATCTTTCATTTGTTTACATCCTTTCTCTTGTTTCCATTTTCTTATTAACTCACTCTTGAGCCAGCTCTTTGTTGTTCTTTTTATCTCACAGGCAGGTAGGGCCACGCTGCAATGCTTTGCTCGTGTCCGATTTGCTCCCATGCCTGCTAGCTTGTCCGCTTTTTCATTACCTATTATTCCGGAGTGACCTGGTACCCAAAGTAGATTTACTACATTTTGCACAGCCAGGGACTCCAGTGCATTTCTGCATTTCAACACTTCTTTTGACGTGATCGTGTTACTTTCTAGTGCCATTAGAGCACCTTTGCTGTCCGAACAGAAGGTAACAGTTCTATTCTTTATCCCCCTATTCAGTATGCTGTCCGCCGCTTCAGTAATGGCCCTTACTTCTGCTTGGAACACTGTGGCGTGCGCATCGAGTGAACATACTATTTCTAGCACACTCCCTTTCTCCCACGCCCCAGCTCCAACTCCTTCTTCATTCTTAGAACCATCCGTGAACCACACTGTGCTACCTTTCAGTAGCTCGTGTGATCCTTCCTCCCATTCTTTTCTATCCGGATAAGTGATTTTGTATGGTTTGGAGAAGAAGATCCTCTCCGACATTTTATCACACCCTCTTTCTTCGATAAGTGGCAATGTTTGACTTATCAGCTCTTTATCCCTGAAAAACGTACAATCTGCCGTTCCGAAGAGCCTGCAGAATGCTTTAGTTAGGTAGATCTAACAAGGTCTCCAATGCGACCGTTGGTGTCGTGCGCATTGAGCCTGTAATACCCCGCATAACCATTCTCTGGACTTTATCCAGGGTCTTGATGTGTGCCTTAATATTGCATTTACTCCACCATACCAGGGCTTCATGCATGAGCCTTGGTTTAATGATGGCTTCATACAACCACCTAACCTTCTCAGGACCAAGTCCCCAAGATCTACCAAACGCTCTTCTGCAGACCCAGAAAGTGTTTACTGCTGCATCACACTTTGGTAGAAAGGCTATTTTTGCCAATCTCCATCCTATCGGTATATATCCTAGAGCATGACATGCTCGATAAAGTTTTTCCAGAGCCGGAATGAGTATGTCTCCGCCCTGCTGTAGCAGTGCCGGAAAGATACCATCCGGTCCCGGCGCCTTATAAGGTTCAAATGTACCTAATGCCCACTTAATCCTTTCTTTGCCTGTAATATATCTTGCCATTCTCCAATCTTCCCCTCGTGCCGAGAGACCCCATCTGTCGTCAGAGTCTTCCTCTCGGTAGTCAGGAAAGTGTGTTTCCAATAAATTTGTTAGTGCTTCTTGACCATCTTTGGTCCAGCTTCCCTCCTTTGTTCTGATAGAATCTACCGCAGGTTTCTTTGGATTTTGGAGTATGTTGCAGAGCCTAGCTGTATCTGATACAGTTTTCTGTTTGCTGCAATAACTCCTCCACCCTTCCACTGCGGCTTTCTCTATCTCTTTCTTATATTCCCTCTGTGCCGTTCTAAAAAGCCTTAGGTCCATCTCACTCTTTGTGCGCTTGGATCTATTGTAGAGCCTTCTGACCTTCTTCCTGAGTTTTTCTAGAAAGTGGTTCTACCAGGGTGCCCCCTTGGTTTCAGCTTTTCTTCTCAACTCACAATTGTTCTCGTACGAGCCCACTATTACGTTTTTTAGGAAACCGCAGCAGTGATCGATGTCCTCTGCTGTGCCATATGATACAGGGAAACCACCCATCCTTGCCCTGAGTTCCTCCCTATAGCCCGCCCAGTTTGTCTTCCTTGGATTTCTTGTCCAATTATAGACTGTACTGAGTCCACCTATGCGGAAGGATAATTATGCATAATTTGTTATATTTATGCTGAAATATGCTATCTTTAATACACGGGTTTTCACTTCACGGATACTCAAACTTAAATTTGATAAAAAGCTGGGATCAAGTAGATACGATTAAAAAATAAAAGGAAGCTGAAGTATTTTATTATAGTCAAAAGATATGGAGGAAATAACAATAAGACGAAATTTTTGCCCAAAAAGTCCATAAAATTTGAATACTAAATTTTGGGTAGTATTTCGTTTTATTCTGATATCTTCCATAATTCTTGACAAACTTAAAATATCTGAGCTTCTATTTTTAAAATCGTAGCCACCTAATCTCAAATATTTGTCATATTTGAGTTTGAGCATTTATCTCTAATTGCTTCGAAATAATCAGCAATTAAATTCAAGCATAATTTTTTTACAATTTTCTATTAATTGCATAGAAATGTCATCAAACAGCCTATGAGATTGAATTTCACATGAATTCTTTTATATTTTTGTACCAGAAAACAGTTTCCAACGTTGCAACAAAATCCGTGACCTGGAAGGTAGAACCCCTTCTTGTAAGTTGTGACGTGGTGGATCTGCATGAGAACAGATTACCCGTCACTTAGGGCTCTTCGAATCCGAAGGGGTTCGGGTTCAAGACCTGACGCCCGTTCCTTTTTTTTTAATTTGTAGCAAATAAGTCACATTATTACATCCAACGTGGGGCCATGTGATGAGTTCGCTGGGGATTAGGGCGAAAGTCAACAACAAAAATTAAAAGAATACAAAGTATATTTATTCAGCACTTGAGGTGCCTCAATCAGGAAACAAAGTACGGAACTTCGTTTAGATTTCGCCAGTCACGTTGGCCGCCGTCGCTCGTTCGCGCGTATATACGGGCCGCCCCGCGCCGTTATTCGCGTCGCGTACACACACTTGGTTGGGAGCTGGATAAGAGGAACGGGAGCACGCCTTACCTGAACGGTCGTCTCCTGGATCTCTCAATCACCACACGTATTTTATAAGCTGCTCGAGAGTACCGGAAAACTCGGTGGTCGGTCGCTATCTCCGTCGTGACTCGCGATGCAGATAGTCCACCGCGAAAGAGTCGGGTGCGCATGCGCGCCGATCTCGAGTCTCGAGTCGACCGTTCACAGTGTTGATTCTTTGACGTCGACGAAGCTTCTCAAGTTGATACTTCCAGCGGATACTTACTGCTGGAGGACTCGCTGAGAGGTAAGATGACTATTCGTTCCAAAGAAGTAAACTTTTAGGCTAACAAGAGCGACGGCTACAATCCCGGTGCGGTGTTTTCGCACGGCGAGGAGGCGTCTACGTCCATGGAACGACGTCAAGTAGGCAGTAACACTCATCAGTACTCAGGGTTCGCCAAGCTGCTTCTAAGTAACTCCTGGGGTATGTATGGATTAACGGAGCAGTGTGTGTGTGTGTATGTGCTATTGTGAGGTATTAGGAGTCGTACCTCCTCTACTTGGTTTTAATGTGACTTGTAGTGCAACTACAACGTCACAAAGTATATTCAGTTTCCGATGCTCTATTCTTGGTCAGCACTCGGTCCGTCTCGTGAACGTACACGTGATGTAACTTCAAAGTCTCCGGTTTTCAACGATATCAGTATTGTTTTCCTGCGTAAACCCCCTGATAAGTGTACTAGTAACCGGGTCTCGCTATTTATAGCTGAAGAGGTTAGTATCCTGGTTCCTTGTTGTGTTCTCTCTTTCATAATTTATTATTTTCTCAATATAACTTGAAAGGAGCCGTTACCAATCAAAGGAATCATTCAGTGCCTCTATAATCTTCAACTTCTTATTTGACTACTAATTGGGCTCCGGAGAAACAATTTCCTCTTCGCACTGAATTCTTAGAGTCGCTTCTACTCACTAAGGGTATTATCTGTTCCTTCAATTTCCTAGGATTGCTGGGTATTTAAAGCTCGAGCGTAGAAGAGAAGAGGTGTTATTTTTTTTTATTATTATTTTAACGTCGCTCTTTTTATGCTCCCAAACCGGTGCTAATCAGCGACGGAGGTCATTCGATTTCTTGGTGAAGAAAGCACTTGTTCAAAATACATTCGCCAGTGGTGCTTGTATCAATCGGCCGGGGCCGGGAATCGAACCTGGGACCTCCAGATTACGAGCCCGACGCCCTATCGACCGAGCTATCGCAGGCCTCAGGTGTTATTTTATTGGAGTAGGTAGGTTTATCAGGTAGAGACTGGGCAGTTAAATATTATTTCTTATTTTAAAACAAAAAAGAATTTATAGTTCAGCGATATATATATGTGATTCTCTGTAAAATCAGCCGGTCAACATTTTTTTCTTCCCCAAAATTTTTGTACGTGCTCTATAAAGTGTTTCCAGTGTATCTGTATTTTTAAGATCTGTATATTATTCTATGCCAAAATGGTAGAAAAGAAAGTCTAGCTATTTTTACACTTTGTAGCTATATTCATTAATTTATATTTCATCAGGGAAGCATTTTTCACAAAAAAACTTATACATATTTTTTTGTAAAACTCTCTTAGCTTTTCACTAAAAATACTTCCAAAGTTATTAAGAAAAATAAGGATTTGGGAGGCTTTGATCATGAATATACAGATCAAAAATTTTCTGGAGATAACTTCTTTAGTCCCAAAGTACCTGTAAAAATATTGTTATATCACAAGCATAAACCTCTGTGCTAAAAATAATTTTAGCAGTGTGTAATGTTAAACTATGATTGAAACATCATTGTATATCTAACAAAAACATGTTTATATGAACAACGCTCACTAGTATAAGATTTATGTGTATATTTTTTGTGAAAAATGCTTCCCTGAGGAGCTATATATTAATGAATACAGCCAAAAAGTGTAAAAATGGCTAGATTTTTTTTAAGTATCTCCACTTTGGCATAAAGTAATATAACATTTTTAAAATTTTCAGATACACTGTTTGTAGAACATGTTAAAAAAATTTGGGGAAGAAAAAAATTTAGGCGGGCTGTTCTTACGTAGAATCACCGTAGAAAGCTATTTTGACGTCACATTGCACTATCTTCATATCCACAACATCTGAAGTGACTCATCGGATGACAGGTGCAAATGTATCAAGATAATCTATACCTGCTATAAATCTTCTTGTACATAATCGAGCCTCGTATTTATTCATGCTGCCTGCCGAGTCAGTTTTGGTTTTGAATACCCATCATGTATCGAGTAGTTTCACTTCTTCTGGTCGAGATACAATTTCCCATGTATTCATATTCAATGACCGTTTTATAATATTTGTTTTCGCAGCTCCTTAGAGTGTCGTTAAAATTAATAGGTTCATACATCTAAGTCAGATTCACCTCGTATCTATATACATATATTCTATTCTTTCAAATAATATTTTTTAAATTTATAATATTCTAAATAAACTTTACAGCTTAAAAATCATGATTGAAAACTTGTTTTTGTAACAGAAAAATTGGAAAATATTTTTCAATTCTAATATTTATTTTGTATATCTGTTGATTCAATTTAATTAATTGTTATTAAGAGGACGTCGAAGCTACCGATTTTATCGACAGATATAGGAGTTACCGTTTTTAATTTTTATTTTCAGCTAAAAATGTTTATGAAGAATTTTAGCATTAGAGTACAAATGCATTGAGTATTTACGAAGAATAGTGAGAAACTATATTTCTAATGCAACATAACATGAATAAGCTTGAATAAGTTTTTAATTTTTATCAATAACTAAATCAGTTGTTGGTGAATTTTGGGACCAGAGCGCTATTCTACACAGTACTGCAAGTAAATTTTCAAATCCTGATTCAAATTCATTGAGTATTTATGAAGAATAGTGAGAAACTGTAATTGACAATAATCAGATTACGTTGCAAAAAACAACAGTTTCTCACTATTCTTCGTAAATACTCAATGAATTTGCACCAAATCTTGACAAGCTACTTGTAGTACTGTATAGAATGTAATTAATTTAACAAATCACGTTTCTTGATTTAACCATATCAGTTTGGTTAATTAAATAACGAATTTGCTAGTTTAAAAGAGTATCGGTTCATTCAACGGCGTCGCAGTTAAAATAACTGAATTTTTAATTGCTTATATTCAACTACAAAAATTCTATTAAATCAACTAATTTATTTTCATAAGATAAAGCAAAATTATAACGTGTGTTATTAGAATCAAAATAAATAATTTATTTTTGCATGAAATAAAAATTATGTAATGGAATTGTATTGCATTTTACATAAAGATTAAAAATATTAATTTTTAGTAATTAAAACTGATTTATTTGTTCTACTTACTGATTTAGATTTTATCTATTATCCGTATCTGAAATAAAGCAGGTTTAGTTGGAAACCGCTATATTGAAGCCTCTTTTCCTATTAGTCGCGAAGTCGCAGTGGAGACTGACATCTTCAAGCCACTTTTTCAATTGGTCGGTTCATTTTTAACGTTTAACGTGTGCTGTTGTTTTCGAACCCAGTTCAAGTTTCGTATTCGAGAAAAGGCACTTTCAAAATCAACAGCTAAACAGCGATTTTTTTAACGCTCCCTATATGTTATGGTCTATGGACCATAGGTAACTCCCCTCTCAGCTCTTCAAAGTTTTAACTTTTTATTTTTTACATTGCAATAAATTGTGATGAATAAATGTATAATATTGCTGCTTAGTTACTTACTGGCAAGTACAAAAATTTTTTGTTCAAGTTAAAAAACTAAGAAATTTGAATTCTCCAGCGAGTTAGTTGAATATAGGGCTAGTCGCGCATTCCATACTTGAGTGTAGCCACGCCCCTTGATTGGTATGGTTTGTAACGGGGTGGGTACTGGCGAATATAAGGCCCCGGTTAGGCCCAATTTATCCCAAATTACCGACCGTGGTAGTGATTGCCCTTTGATTCCCACGCAACATCTCGTTTGGCTTTAAATTAGTGTTTTGGACCTTATGCCCAGAATTAGCCGAAATATACGCCGGAGAAAGCTGTATTTGTCAGGAAGGACAACGACCATTAAAACTAACCAACAAGCTTAACATTTTATTTAGTCGGCGAGATGAACAGTGGCGATTAAATAATAACATAAGCAATAACAATATAACAATAAAAATTAAAGAGGAGTCGTATTGTCGACTACACCGGAGGTCAGCGCGAAAACAGCAAAGAAACACCATAAATAGACGCGAAATCAGCAACTAATCCGCGAACGATCGGTTGCTTAATCTGTTAACTGTGACTTCACGCCGTGTGACGTACTAGCTGTCATGTAGAGAGCTCTGACGTAGTAGCTGTCTTAGTCGCTCGCAAAGTGGCTTGCCAACCACCGACCTAACTAACCGGGCGGGATTTGTCGCGAGCGGGGGGAGGGAACGGGACGCTCCCTCACCTGGAGCATACCAGGAATATGAAAAACCACGGATGGGACACGCGGGTCCAAAAGTAGTGCACCACTTACTGTTGTGTACGCGAATCACCGCTCGAACGGCGTTGAACCGGCGGAAAAGGCCTCATAGGAGACTCCTCATCTCTGTCCCTCTCTCTCTCTCTCTCACTCTCATGGTGGTCGCCGCCACGGCTTTCCGTCCTCCTATGGGCGGATAAGAAGAGTGGCTGCAAACGAATTTTGCTCAGCGGTGTTGGGTCGCATGGGGAAACATCTCCGCACCCACACCGTGTGATACTTACCAACACTTCTTTAGTAGGCCCGATAAAACACGATGTATCAGCCTATCGAGCAACACCAGGCGCGCGCTATATCTATAGTAACGGCTGATTTCACACGGCACTCTCCTGTTTGTCGCGCACAGCACGGTACCTTTTCGCTTTCGCGTTCCTTGCCTGATCGGTAACTCGCTTACCGTCATAGGTTATAAATAAATATATACATTATTTGTGTATAAATTAAATTGTCTTCTTTTTTTAAGATACTAATAATTGTAGTTTGTTGATAATTCGAAGTTTATATCAGTATTGTACAAATTAAAATAAAAGAAAATTAATGTAGGTTTGGAACATTTAAGGGGATTTTGGACCCTAAAAAGTTTGAATTTTAACATATAGTGAGTTTTGACAATGTTGTGATTGTTTCTTGAAACTTAATTTTTCTGTATTATTTGTTTTTAGGGGTTTATATGTAAAAGGTGTTACATTTTTTAAAATATTTTAAGGACTAGTAAGAAAATAAGTGATAAATTAGAAAACAACTACTAATAATATAATATATATATATATATATATAATGATGATATTTTAATGATGATTTAGATAACTTTAAAAAAAATTAATTCAACTTTAATAATGATGTAATTAATTGATATTAAAAAAAAGGTGTTAAGTTCTGTACATATACATGTAAATCAATTACTATTACCGGTAGCAATAAATTTATATATATATATATATATATATATATATATATATATATATATATATATATACGCGTCTTCGACGGTAAACTCACGCGATCGGTACGATTTTCGTCTCGCGTGGACCGTTTACCGTTACAATATATATGAAGCATTCCACGTTAAGTGGTTCGATCAAAATTTTAAAATGCACCAAATTTTGATATAGACTGGAAATGTTTGTCAGAGTACGGAAAAAATTTTTAGTTACTGGAATCTATTCGTTCAAAAGTTCTTTTAACCTCAAATCGTTAAACTTTTCAAGTTTTTTTTCAATACCAGCTGCGTTTACTGCTATTTATTTCAAAATTTATCAACTTTTATTATACATCACATGTACCATTGGTTGCTAATTGTCCCTAGAAATTATTCTACTGTGATAGAATTTATAATCTCCAGAATAATGTTTCATAAACTATATATCAATATTGAACTTGAAAAACTGTAACTTTGCCCGAATTGATTTTTTCATCCAAATGTCTAAAAAAAGCTTGAAGCAATACCTTTTAAATGGTATGTAGCTTATAAAAATTTAGGATAATATAAAGAACGCAACATTTTCTTAGAAGTTTAAATAGAAATTACCATGATTATTTTGTCAATGAAACAAACAGTTATAATGTTGATATTGAAGCTATAAATATTTTTAATGTTAGAAATAACAAAGTTCAACTAACGGAAATTGTATTTAAAGATCATACTTACTGTAATAAAATCCATTGTAAATATTAAAGTGTGACGAGTGACGATATCGGGAGTCACTCGACGTGGTTCTCCGTCGCGTGGCCCGCACGGCCGTCGGATGAGACCGCGCGGGACACGGAAGGGAGAGGGAACGAGAGAGAATCGACAGGACACTCTGTCGTGGACAGCCAAGCCGAGAGGTGCCCCCGAAAGGACTTGGAGATCGAGTGTGACAGACGAGCGTAAAAGGTCACAAGGTAGTCGCCGAAGCACCCTAGAGGGAAGGCAAGACTCCCTTCGACGAGCCGACGTACAATGTTAGCGGTAGTCATTTACTAGGGAAGGTAGCGTGCCTGCGTAACCCGCATTCTCTCTCCGCGTCGCGATAGCGCGCACGAGCGAAGGGTCCCCGCGATCGCGTCCCGACCGTACGGAAAACGGTATACACCGCGAGTGGCGATAACTCGGAAATTGTAATTTAAAACCTATTTGGGAATAAAGCAAGATTTCATTTTATTTCTCGGCTCACTGTTATTTTGATATCCCTTATTATCCCAGGATCCCCACTACCTCGTCCGGAGAGCAGATGAGCCAGCGGTACTCATCTGCATCTATAGAATTCGTGTTCCTAGAGGTGGGCTCACGAGTGAGCCCATATCAACATACACGGTGATTATCGGGTGATCGACGTGTTGTCGACAAGGAGTGTTGGAGGTCCGATTGTGCGCGAAGGTAAGTGCGCAACCTCGAGTTTCTCTTCATCCCGATCGCACCGTTACAAAAGTAATAATAAAAGTAACATAATTAAAGCACTGAGTATCAATTTTGGTAATACAGCAACTGTGAATGTTTGTACAAATAATATAAAAAAAACTAGATAGGGCCTATGGATGTTTTATGTATTCATTGTAATGCAAAACACTTGTAAAATTAGATAATCTTCCGAAACCTCCTGAACAATTGCAAAAACTATTTAACGGATATCATCTATTTTCCACCAAAGAATTTGTAGCTATAATAGTAACGTATCTTTTCCTTCATTCCATGCTATCTCAAAATTATAGACATTTTTTTCCTTATTATTTCAGAAAAAAGGTCAAATTTACTATCAAGTTTATATTTTGCTAATAATAAGAGTCTATATTATGGTCAATTATTTCTTGTAGATTCAAATAAAGTAACTCAACATCATTTAGATTTTAATAAGAAGAAATATTAGATTCTGACAAGATTATAAGAGAAAATAATACCTTTGCACAGTATTATCAAATAATGGGTAAAGACATTGAAGAACAACAGAATATATTAAATACTATAATTGTAAACCATGATTAGATCGCAGAAGGTACAGGCGAAATTCCAGATTCTTAAGTTATTATTCGCAATTTAAAAGAAAAAAAAGTACAGAAAGTTAGTACAATGACTCTTAATGTTGAACCCTGGGTCTATTCATTATATTATCCTTATGAAAAACGTGGTTGATGTATAAGTAGATATGGGGTGGTATAGCGAGACTGATCTATTTTTAGACCCAGGCTGGTATAGCGTAACCCCCACATCTCTGTTTCTCTCTCTCTCTCAATTTCCCTCTCTTGCGCACTAAGTAGTTCTAGCCACGTTATTTGTAGGCTCTGCTTTTATATGCCTGATACTGCCGCCTCCTGCCTTCGGGCGTTTTTGTTATAGGTCCTTACATGCGCCTTTATGCAATCTTCACGCTAGGCAGAAATTCTTTCCTTTTCGTGATGCTTGCATACACGTTCAACTGATTTTCTGCAGTGCTGGGAAAATTTGAGGTTAGTCTCGCCATTTACAATCTCTATTCCCTGCCGTTGAGCACACCGTGCAAAAACGTGTCAACGCAGAAATTTTCGTAAGAGACCACCAGATGGCACCAAAAGTTCCCTCAAATCAGAGCGCAAATTTATTGACGGCAAATTTAAATTTAAATTTAAATTTAATGCAAGTAATCAACACATTTGTTTCATTTGTAAGAAAACCTCGCGCACTGAGACGGGGCTGCTTTCTTACGCAGACTGCAGCCGATTTTTTCGTATAATCTGTGATAAAAAAAATATCAAATAGTGCAACAAAACATAAACATAATTTAAATATAAACGGGAAAAACAAAAACTTAGAAAATAGAAACAAAAATAAAAATTCAAATTTAAAAAATTCACAAATTTGTCATAATTGCAAAGATAGAAATAAGCGGGACACATCTTTGCTTATAAACTCTCCCCCCTCGCCTCTGCTATCCTCAACGTCGGGTAATAAATCAAGCAAAGTAGAAAGGGTATTACCGGTTGCGAATCTGCAGGCGGGAGACTCCCTGTATGTAAAGGTTGCAGCATCGCAGACTCCCAGCACATCGATTGCGGTAGAGAATATGAAAAATTTAGTTTTTAATCTCGACGAAACTGTAGGTGATTATTCAACGAATAAAGGTGGCGCTACCGTCGCAACAAAGGTGACTACTACAAGCTCGTTTTCGGATGGTTTGTCGGACATTTTGTCTGCAACATCATCCGGATTTTATTCAATTATCATTAAAAATTTTGCCAGGATTTGGAAATAATTTGAAATATATAACAAAGATTTTGGGTAGTGTTGTAGATAGAATGCATAGTCAAGACTTGCTCCTGACTGAATATCGATCTGCATTATCCGATTTACTATCCGAGAATCCACAAATTAAGCTACCTTTCGCTCAATTTCAGAAGCGATTGTTAGATTCTCAAAGGATATTTCAAGACAATGTTTTGACTGAAATTAGCAGTAAATGTTTAATTCTTTTAAATAGATTGAATGATGATCTTGAAGTAATTAATACTACTATTGAAACATTAAACTCCGGTGTTGCTACGGTGGCGAATACTGTCTGCGATCTCACTTTACTTGAAACACAAACACGGACATGTGCCTAATCTAATATGCAATATACTGAACCATGTAAAGAACTGCGTACTGCGTCTTTGGGTAATTCTACTTGCGAGAGGCGTGCGGAGGTGCCCAGAACAAAGAAGTTATTAATTTCGTGTTATCTGCAAAGGTTCCTCCATCAATTACTTCTGAACATTTTGTAAATGCTGTTCTTGGCACGCTCGTACCCTCTATACAACCCGAAAATATTGTATCCACTCGTACACTTTTGCGTGGACAAATTGGAGATGGTCCAAGAGGTGTTTCCGCTCTGTTGATTGAGCTATCTGATGGTGACTCCTATGGAGGAATTTTCAGAGCGAAATGTATGCGAACAGCGTTTTCTACTTCGGTTTTTGACAGCTCGCTTTTTCCACGGGTTACTGCCCTTCCCCGTTCTTATATATATATCAATGAATATCTGGATAAAAATAAATACCAAAAATTCAAGGAACTGAAAATTTCTGCTAAAAAGCTGGGATTCAAGTATGTCTGGCATAAATTTGGCAATTTTTATGTTACAGTACGGACAGCTGCCCTCATTTTTAATAATTTGATAAAGCTGAGGCAAATATTGAAAGTATCGGGGCATGAAAAATGACGAACAAAATCTGTATCATGCGATGTCAGGCAGGAACGGTGACACGGATGATATACCAGTAAAAAAGAGTGAAAAAGACACAAAAAAGATTATTAAAACTAAAAATAATATCAAAAGCAAAATTAAGAGCAATAATAATAAAAGTAATGGAAAAAATAAAAATAAGAGCAAATTTTTTCACACAAATAAACTTGACAACGTCCTAGCTGATTGCTTACAAGCAATTAATAATAATTGTAGCGGATTGACAATAAGTTTTTATAGTACTTAATGTAATAAATCAATAAAATATAATTATTTCTTATGATTGCATAACTTAGTAAAATTTAGTTACAAATATTGTTAAGATTAATAAATTCTGAATACTATGTTAGTTTAAATATATAAGTATAAATTCAAGCGAAACAGATCAGTCTTATGTTAACTGATACAGCCAAAATAATACTGACGAAATGTTGAATGTTTTATATTTTGCATTCGACGAATGGTTTCGAAAGACGATCAAAATAATGTATGTATCGAAAAATACAATTTATTGGTAGAAAATTAGGCGCAAGAGAAGAATACGTGTATAAAAAGTGCGTGTATTAGCGCGTGGAGGTTCAGTTCTTTGGCTACTCTAATATAGGTAATGTTATTCTCATTTTGAGAAAATAAATTCAATTTTATTTGACATTAACCAACATATTTTTTATTATTATTTATTTAAATATTTTAATCCCAGCCCATTGAGTAACAATAATGTTAACAAGAGTAATAGTGGTGGTAACAATAATGATAATTATACCGAAAACAATAATAATGATAACAATAATGTACTTTCTAAAGAAAATTGACTGCATGGGAGTGCCATCGGAAGGTAGAGGGGTGCCAATGTGGGGAGATTGCGTGCGGGCTTTTTCAACGTGAACTCTGTCAGGACTCATATTGATCAAATTCGTCAGGTTCTTTCTGATTTTCCCTCGTATGATCTCTTTAGGGTAGCGGAGTCTAGGCTTGACTCGAGGATTGAGGATACCGACATTCAGATAAGAAACTATATGATAATTAGGCAAGACCGAAATTCCACTGGTGGTGGGGTGGCTTTATACGTAAAATCTGATCTTAAATATCAAATATTATCGACGTCTAAAGCCGAGGTACCTTTTAAACCAGGGAAACCTAAATATATTTTATGTAGCATTTAAGAGCGTGCTTCGCCTTCTGTATTTGTTACCGATATCTAATGGCCATCAAAGATTGCCTTTGTGAGTGAAACAGACTTTAAATAATCTATAGAAGAATTTAACTAGGTGGTCCAAACTCTTGATAGAATGAATAACTGTTGCTCAAATAGGCTGATACGACATCGAAATTCTCCATTAAATTAACCCAACTATTTTCATCAAGCGTAACGTTTCTGTACGAAGGACAAGGGCTTATTAATTTAATAACTCGGTGATAATAACCGTTATGGTGTTCCAGACGTATTTGATTTGTTGAGAGAGTATGTCGTACACAGTAACATATTCGGCAATTCCGCTAAAAAATCAGACATGTTTCGTATTGCAATATACACAAGTAATTAATTGATTTGTAAAAGCTTTATACACACACCTCACGGTTCGACTAACCGATGGCAACTGAGTATTTGGTCGTTCAATGGTACTCTCGTGCACGATGTATACACCTTCCACCACCATAGTTTTAAATTAGTAATGTAAGGCAAAATGTACAATCTTTCTACATACCTCAAAACAGATGCAACACAAAAGATCAAAAAATCTCTAAAGCGTACGTCCAAGTTGTTATAACCAGACGTAACGCATTACCTGTTTAAAACCCAGATAAATACATTTAGTTTTTCTAAAATAAATTGTAATAGGTTAAGAGTTAAATGTCTCTCAAGTGTTTACTAAAGTAACGATAACCAGAAGTAACGCATTCCACACAGCTTGCGCGTTACGTCGCACGTATATTACTGTGAGTGCCAGATGCTATACATGTGATTATGAACCATATGAATAAACGTAGGATTTTTTTAAAATAAGGTAGCAATAGGAAGCATTTGTGTCGAATTAAAAACGTACAAATTCCCAGTTTAATGTTTACATATATATTTATTACAAATCATATATTTTGTTACAAAAATTGGTAATAATATAAACACACGTGTACAGTTATACATAAGTTTTATTCGAAATACATGATTACAGTATCCTAAATCTAGGGAGACCTCCTCAGCAAATGCAAACGTTGGTTGACATTTTTTTATGCTGCATTCTTTGATGTTGTAACAAAAACTCTTGCAATTGCTGCAAAGCCTTTGATAATCATATTTTGATATCAGAGAAATCCGTAGCTATAAAAATATGTTCCAACCCTGTTTTTGTTGATGTATATTGCTATCCAATGCGATCCTGGTTTTGTGTGATCGTCAATGTTACACACGAATGCCACTGGAGGGATTATTATACGTGAGATTCGATCTGCCGCCTACACTCCAAGTGTCGTTGCTTTCAGAGCCTTCATTGAGGCTGCAATTTGCCTCGAGTTCATTTTCCTTTATTAGAGGGCGAATAACTTGATATACTGATTGTATCAAAATCTGAACTATCACCATCATCATCATCATCATCATCATCATCATCATTTCCTTCGTCCCACTCGACTACTCCTTCGAATTTTACATGTGTGTAATATTTATTTTGACCGCTATTTTGTAAAGTATCGTAAATATAAATCGTAGTATTTTCGATAAATTTGTTTGTACGATGTGAAGGCAGTTGTGCGTACAACTAGTACTTTATCAGGTATGCTCGATGCAGAGCGCAATTCAACTTTTTATAAGGGTCTTGCAGACAACCGAGCGTGATACACGAGTGTTTACAATTAACGAAAGTTTGTATGTCGGTAAAAGTTTCCATAGTGTAATCTTCAATGTGACTGACTCTATGAGATATTATATAGAGATATATAGCCTTTTCACCACACTTCACGTAAATTTTATAGCCTTTTCTTGCAATTCTGTACAAATGGCGACGTAATTAGTTCATTGTAATATTTCCATCAAACCAAGGTACTCCATGAACACGCATCGTAACGAAATCGTTTTTTACTCACACAGTACACGTTAATTCTTTAAAATGGTGTGAAGGCGTGATTATCCAATGAGCCACGGGGTGTCCTTGAAGCACCGCGACCTCCTTAGGCAAAAACTTATTGTCTTTGTCTCTGAAAGCTCGAATGTCTATTACGTAATCCATGATAACACACGCGTTTTCTTTTTACCCAGCAAGCTAATTACAGTTTGGACGGTGTCTGTAAGGTAGCCTGAATGATAAAAGTCTGAGAAAAGCTAGCTTAATCCCTCACCACATAAGGGGTGATGTCACGCATCCAACACCAGAAGCATCGCATTGCTGCGTTAAGCATTAAAATCGGTTATGATTTAACGGTTGGAATCTATTTCGAAAATATTGTCAAACTCGGCGTATACTATACAATTTATCGTTTCCGCTAGAGCTTTTTCAAACCGTACCTCTACGCGTAAAGCACCAGACCGCACAAGACTCCAATGAGATGAAAAATGTGCCGACAAGTCGAGTGTCAGATCAAACGCAAACAGGCAGTACCCGAGAGGGTAGGTAACCCGATTCACATCGATACCTTCGTTTAAATTATGTATATTCGTGCCTAAAAACAACGTATGAAATGAATTTATAAACATACTGTTGTTTCCTGTGAAACGTAGATGAAGCGGTTTACTGCGGACTTGTACACCATCGACGTACAAAGATAGGAAATTTATTGAAAAATGTTGGAAATTGAATAGGTTAAGTCATCGATTACCATTGAAGGCGTGATTTCAGACAAATCTCAATATAATTCTCTTTACTTAAGAATACCATTGTGCATGGTATACGATTTACTTCAATTCTGGTAATGGGATATTCGGTTGTAGTTTTAGCTAAAGCGTTGGTAGAGCTAACAAAGTACTAGTTCTTATTTTAGCACTCTGTACAATAAGAGTTGCCTCTTTTATGTGTACAGAAAATTTACCATTGTCGGAAAAGTCCATAAGAGCGAAAGCATCTTCACTTCGCACGAGGCTCACCCTCATCTTCACACCGTTGAGTAGAAATTTCGAATGATTGAATACGTTACAGTGTACAAGACCATTGTTGGCTCCAGGTGTTCTGCGCGCAATGTTTGGTGCAGCTTCCATGCATCTGGCTGTATTACGATAGCAAAGAGCCGCAGACAGATGGGTTGTATAGCAGGAAGAGCGTAATTTAGTAGTGTTTTTATGTACGCTCGATAAGGATAAGCGTCGTTAATGAAACCAGATTTTGATTGAATAATATATCTATTTGATCAAGCATTGAATGAATAACATTATTGACAGGTGCGATTTTTGCGATTTCTACATCGACACCTACGAGTAAAATCTGAACTGCCACATGCAACATTGTGTGAGATCGATGTAGTGATCCGTCGTACTCGGTACTAAAAACTCCAAAGGTGAATCGCTCTCAGTGCTGAGAGAAGATTTTGAAATTAGTATTAGAGAAGACTATTTTGTAATTAGTATAAACGTATAAAATGTATAATTAATAGCATCTCTGATGCGTTGCTCTATAATTGAGAACAAAAGTAAGCAAATTTATTAAAAACAATTATAAGTTTGCGCAGAAATTGAGGTTATGTGTGATCTATACCTTTCCATAGTAGTTAAGTCCATAATCAACATCTATTTTTAAAAAGTTAAATAAATTAAATAAATAAATTAAAAACAGCATAAAATAATTTAATACACAATAACACAAATTTAACAAAAGGCAGTCAAATTGGTAAAATAACGAAATATCGATTGTATCACAGACGGTTAATAACAAACAATTCAAATTTCTCGCTTCGCGTTCTTAGAGACACCTGTGCGATCAATCGAAATTAGATCAATCGAACAGACATCCCCACTCCCCAGGGAAATTTGAAATTCTTACATGTACATAATAAATTCAACAACACAGCTGACTCGAATTTGCAATTAAATTTGATTAAATTTAAGCGATCATTCATTTATAAACTATAAGCTTAGATGATCAATAAATAAATTTATTTAGTGTGTAAAAATGTAATAATTCACTTTTAAATATGCCGCGTTGCGCATGCACAAATTGTCAAACGCGCATGCTCCAATTGTCAATGGCGCGTGCTCCGATTGCCAATCCTGCATATTTGCAATCGATCAACGC
Source organism: Theocolax elegans (assembly GCA_026168455.1). Classification (NCBI taxonomy): domain Eukaryota; kingdom Metazoa; phylum Arthropoda; class Insecta; order Hymenoptera; family Cerocephalidae; genus Theocolax; species Theocolax elegans. The sequence continues at coordinate 23,969,192 of CM047429.1, forward strand.
GCAACTTGATCTATAGCTAGGCACTTTCTGATAAACATAGTTTTACGTTATGACACTAAAGAAAGATATTTTTTCTCAAAGTTTTGATTTTAATTTAATATTATTAATAATGTTACTGTAATATTGACTAAGATTCTTTAAATCATCTTTTACATTAATTGTATTAATTGCTGACTTGATATGGATCATTTCCGATATCAGTCATTTATGCCAATGCTTTTCAGTGTGATCATTAATTACATAATGAGAATCTGGCTTATGTATATTGATTTGAGGCTCTTTAATTCGGCACTGTAACTGTCTTTTTGTTTCACCTACATAGCAAACATCACAATATTTGCAGTTAATTTTGCAAATAACATTAGTTTTTGTTAATTTATCTGCAGCATCTTTGCCCCTTACAATAACATTACCAAACTTGTCACAAATTTTTGGTATTACTTTAATAACCTTTTCTTTCATAGCGCCTGATACTTGTTTATAAAATTCGGGTACAAAAGGAATACGTAAAGTACCTTTATAATTTGGTATTGCTTTATTATTTGGTTGCGCATTATTATAATTATATTTTATTTTTTCTAATCTTTTTCTTACGTTATGATTAATAAATTTTGTTGGATAACTATTGTTTTCTAAAAACTTTTTAATTAACCGAATATTCGTTTTATGAAATTTCTCATGCGCTAACAAAATAGCCTTGTCCACCAATGTATAGACCATTGCTCGCTTCTACTGGAAAATATCACTAGACTTAAAATGTAAAAACCGTGCCGAGAAAGTATCTTTCCGGTACCAATTAGTAATTGTGTGTATTATTATTCCTAATTAATGAAACTTCTAAAAACTTTATATGTCCGTTAGTCTCTATTTCATGCGTAAACTGCAACTTATCGTGATAACTATTAAAAACATCTAATACATGCGATAGTTTATTATTAGGGATGCACATGATTATATCATCTACATACCTATAATAGAATGTTGGTACAAATTCTAGTTTTTCGAGGCATTCCAGTTCCAAATCTGCCATAACCATATCCGCAAATATCGGGCTAATCGGACTTCCCATGGGACTTCCATGCACTTGTTGGAAGTATTTTCCGTCCCATTGAAAAAATGTATTATGTAGAAGGAATTTAATACTTCTAATAACTCGTGTAAAGGGACATTATATTTTTTGCTTATCAAATGGTATCATTTCTCTATGTTTTTCAGAACTAAACTTAAATCAATAAAATTTTGCTTTATTGATTTCTGCCGCCAATCGCTCAACATTCTCGTAAATACCGTATGGTATATCGCAGACCTATCGGGTTTGCCTTTAGACGCTCCCAATTTTAAAGTATAATACGCTTCAGATTTTTGTATATGCATAATAGTGCTGGGGATGGGGATTTCTGTGAGCCCTACTAATCACCGTTTAGCCGTATTTCACGACATAAATACGTTGTGTTATCGTGAAAGTAAGAATTAGACGAAATATTTTCCTAAAGTCTATCAAATTTTAATACTAAATTTTCGTTAAAATTTTATGTAATTCTCACTTTTTCCATAACTTTTGTCCAAATTGAGATATTTGAGCTTCTTTATTTTAAACTATGTCTACTTGATCTCAACTATTTAATGAATTTAAGTTTGAGCAACTACGTCTATTTCTTTTCGAGTTATTGGGAATTAAGCTTAAACATATTTTTTTCACGATTTTTCAATAACTGCGTATAACTTTTGTGAAACAGCCTATGAGATTGAATTTCATATGAATTCTTTCATATTTAGGTACCAGGAAACAGCTCTCAAAGTTGCAACGAAATCCGTTTCCCGGAAGGTGGAACCTCTCCTTGTAAGTAAAAGTCTTCAAAATGATCCATGATTACAAAGATTTCACTGGTGATGCTTTTACCCAAGAATTAAACTTGTCTGGATATCCGACCCACTTTACAAACACTTCTTTCATAGCACCACGACCTCTGGATCGAAGAACGCGCTCGATTTTAAAACTGTGATTTCCCTTAAAACGATCGCACCAACTCCTCGGTGTAAAATAACCAGTCTATATTTTCACCATTTAAATCTTGCGGCTCATAAGTAAATATATTTGGACGTCGCGCGATACGTGTTACAACAAATATCTCCACGCTGATATTATTTTCAAAACCTTTCTCAAACGTGCCCTTTGACTGACTGTGAAAGAACGTGGTCACCGATACTGTACTTACAAGGAGAGGTCACACCCTCTGGAAAACGGATCCTTACGAAACTCTAGGATATAGTTTCTACTATAAAATCATGTAGAAAGCCGGAGTTTTAGTGTCCAATGGCCATTTTTACGATAGATATAAGCAAATAATGAAAAATCTCGCCAAAAAAACCGTTGAGTTTGAATGCTTATAACTCAGAAACAATTAAAGATGCATGTATAAACTAAATTTTAAAAGAAAGCTGAGGTCGAGTAGATACGTTTTGAAAAAAAGAGGCTCAAATATTTTAATATTGTCAAAAGTTATGGGAGAAATAAGAATTAGCCAAAATTTTATCGAAAATTTAAAGTTACAATTTAATGATTTTTTTAGCCCAAAATTTCGTCTAATTCTTATTTCTCCCATAACTTTTGACCATATTAAAATATTTGTGCTTCCTTTTTTTCAAAACGTATCTACTCGACCTCAGCTTTCTTTTAAAATTTAGTTTATACGTACATCTTTAATTGTTTAATTGCTTATATCTATCGTAAAAATGGGCATTGGACACTAAAACTCCGGCTTTTTGCATGATTTTATAGTAGAAATTATATCCTAAAGTTTGGTAAGGATCCGTTTTCCAGAGGGTGTGACCTCTCCTTGTTAGTGTATATTAAAGGTTTACCATTTTGCCATAGGGCTCGCTTTTGTAAATTTTCTCGCACTTTCATAGCGTTGTACAGGTAAACTTCAATTGGTTTCATATTTATACCACTGTGTACAGCGTTATTGTACGCGTGTACATTTTTTGTATGACATCGATACATCTATGCGTATTCCGATATGGGAAATGTCTCCAGACACGCTCTTTGATCGTTCGATTAAGTCGTTTAACCACAGCTGCTTTTATATCAGGATCTCGAGCTACACGAAACTGAATATTGTGTTTTTTTAAAACGTTTTGCATTGACGTACCGACAAACTCTTTTCCTCTGTCGCATTGCAAAAGTACCGGAACACGACCGTTTGTTCTCTTTAAAATTTTTTCGAAGGCAGCACCAACCATGCTGGCAGATTTGTCTCGTATAGGTTCCACTCGCGCAAACTTGCTAAGCATATCCATGACGACGAGTAGATAAGAAAATCCATCGTTATCCTGTTTCAGAGACGTTGACACAAATCAGCTTCCCAAACATCTCCACGTTTGTCACGTTATAATGTAATCTTGGGAACTTTTTACGTATCGGCCTGTGTAATGTGTATGCGTACCAATTATATAAACACTCTTTTTCGTTGCTTGATAATGTACGCCCTATTATATTTACTCATACGAGGTGATGTGCATCTGCGTAGCCAGCCTCGTCAGATGGATCGTAATATTGCTTATCAAATTTTGTCGTCATTTCTATTTGCACCATTTCAAATTTTAACCACCGCTTTTTAGCTGTATTCCGTGTCTAAGGCGGTGTAAATACTGGATGCTCTATTCGTCGTTTGGCTGTATTGAAAGGTTCACTCAACTTTTTTAACCATTTTTAAAATTGTTGAATGTTCAACGAGGTGCATGGATGTATCCGAGTCTGCAATGAACCGCGCAAATTCGAGTCTACCTACTGGCTCTTCCCCACTCTCTTTGTCATCATCATCATTACTATGCTTTTTAATTCTCTTCCTTGTTAAGACATCAGCCAGTAATTCGACTATATTAGAGTGTGATAATACTTTACTGTCTAAAACAATGTTACCAGCAGAATTCCATTTTAAGCGATCTGATGCTGCTGTGCGCCAGTGCTTTAGTAAAACTCGCGCTCTTTTGGCACAAATTATCGGTAAATTTTCACGAATTTCCTCCTCAGTGAGAGATGGTAGACTGGGTTCGAACTCATCAGTCGCGTGTAACAAATCTCTCTGCTTCATTTATTCGTTTTCTTTAAAAAATAAATATCGTCTCAGAACTTACAGATAATTTTTATACTTGTCGGGTTCGTTGTCATATCTATTTGATTTCAAATTTTCAAACATTTCCGCATCGAGACGCGATAGAGTGTTACCTATAGTCTCTACAGTATTGGTACCGTTGTCGCGATCATTATTTGTGACACGTGGTGAGGAACCCCCATTGAAAGTTTCTTCAGAAGACACGCACGTGCCACCGTGCTCTCCGGTACTAGAACCATTTTCCGAGCGCGTTCCATAACCTTAACCACCAATAATTGTTTAAAATAAAGCAGTCACAAGTAGTACAATCTACAGAGGTAGAAATTCTCCACCGCTCTAAACAATTGTATATTTTTTCGTTTTCCACGTATCCCGACCTCCGCGTCTTGTTTTATTGACGAGCTTTCGTAATATTGTTTTGTGTTTTTGTGATCGTTTCTTATCCATATTCTTGAGTTCGACAACTCTTTCAAGAACGTTGAGCGCGCATTCGCAAAAACACTTTATCAAATTTTTATCAGCGGCTCTAAGTAAAGTAACACGCTGTCGACTATCGGCGTGGTGAAGAGCGTTCAATAAAGCTACAGATTTTTTTGTAAATGTTTTCCAGGCAAACAGTAGTCAGATGGCAATGATGTTCCGGCCATAGTTTATCAAAGACTGGTTTTTAACGGTTGTAGACACCGTTATAAACAATCTTTTTAGCGAATAAAACTTGATGTTTGCGGTGTCCTGATCTTTGAAACGTAGGCGTATTGAACTCCGTCGTCAGGAAATATACACGTACGAAAACGAAACACGTCCGGTGTATCTTACTTCATGTTTAAAAGCAAATAATTAAATGGCGGTGTACATGCATCCATGTATGCATCTTGTAAAAATTTTAGGTCTTCCGGATAAACTTGTCGAGTAAGGTGCAAACTTGCGCACGGTCACGCGGATTTTTGAAAAGAACTATGTAATTTGAATTTAAGGATAAGTCTCGTTGATTTTGACGCTTATAAAAATATATTGCGTTATAAAAATAACACTTATGTTTTTATGATGACTATCTTTTATAAATAAATCAATTAGACAACTGTTGGAAGATTATGGATCGTGAGGTTTAAACAACACTACCCCAAGCGGGCACGACAGGCTTGTCAAATCCCGACATTGATTCCGATTGGGTGAAAGCCCTGGTGGTCAATGCTGGTCCCACGGATTTTGGGGGAGACCAAACTCACATCGTTGAATCGGTAAGTACTGCGGAACTTGGTCACTCGGCCTCTGTAGCATCAAATGCTACAAGTGACAGTAACAAGAAGCGATACGAGGAGGAGGCTGATAACGCCCTCAATCTCCTCGGTGACAAAATTAGATTCCATGTAGACTTTGTTCTGCCAAGAAACAATGTCCACAAGGAGATAAAGACTTTGGCAAGGGCGCTGAGCAGGGCGCTGGCCCATTACAACAAGTGCGTCACGTCAGCTCAGAAATGGCAACACCATCAGCCAAAAGCTAAAGGAAGGACGGAGAACCTCCCCTATCTTTAGCCAGAGTGTTCCTAAAAACACCGGGTAACGTGATCCACCAACGCTGCCTTTACCACCGGAGGCGAAGAAGAAGAAGGCGGATGGTGTCACGCAGGCTCAATCAATAGCCCTTAACTGGGCCACAGTAGTAAAAAAATGGGCAAAAAGAAGACTAGCAACAACAACTGAAGGAGACCAGCTAACTGGCTAAGGGCACATCAAGACCTAAGACCGGAACGAGACCCCCACGCCCAGATGCTATTAAGATCAAAGCGTCAAGCGGAGGCTCATACGCTGACATCCTGCGGAAGCTCAAGGTTACACCGGACCTCCAAAGTCTGGGAGACAGGGTCACCCGCATCAGGCGCACCAAGGCTGGGAAACTTCACCTCGAACTGGGACGGCCTGGGGCCTATACACCCGACCTGAAGACGGTGGTCTCGTCCACCCTGAGTAGGACAGCGGAAGTCCAGCTACTGACTAACAGAGAGTTTATTTCTATCAAGGACATATACGAGTCCGCGACAGTACAGAAGGTATCGGCGGCGATTGCGGCAAAGATCAGGCCAAACGCGGTGGCCCCTGACATCATTAAAATCAGGGGCTCTTATAGTGGCACTCTATCCGCAATAATATAACTCCCGGCAGAAGCTGCCAGAAAGTTGTTACAAGATGGGAGAATTAAAATCGAATGGATCAACTGCAGAATTCGGCTGCAAGAAGGGTCCTCGCAGTACTACAGGTCTCACGAGGCTGGGTACAACGCGAAGAACTGCAATAGCACGGTCGACCGATTGGCGCAATGCTACCGGTGCTGTTGGGAGGGTCACAAAGCAGTGAACTGCGCGGACGCAATAAAGGACCTGCAGGAGGTTGGGGTACCGATCAGAAATGATTAAGGTACTCCAGATTAACCTCAACCACTGTGTGGTGGCCCAAGACCTTCTTCCCCAATTGATCAGAGAAGAGAAGGCAGACATCGTCATCGTCAGCGAGGAGTATAAGGACCGCGAGAGCTCAAGCCGGGTGAGGCAAAGCGGCCATCTGGGTGTGTGGAAATCTACGTATATCCCGCAAGATGGCCGCCTCCCTCCCCGGCTTTACCTGGATAGAAGTGGCGGGTGTGTGTATTTACAGCTGCCACCTTCCGCCCAGTGACACCATCGAGGATTGCGCGAAGTCCCTGGACGCCATTGCCAACAGCGCACGATCCTCTCGTTTGCCCGTGGTAATCGATGGGGACTTTAACGCTTGGGCAACGGAGTGGGATAACGCAAGGACGAACATCCATGGACGTCTTCTTCTCGACGTCTTCTATACACTGGAGTTGGAGATCGCTAACAAGGGGACGACTTCCACGTATGTCAAAGGGGGCAACTCGTCTATAGTCGACTTGACTTTCATCGACCCGGTCATGGTGGGGGAAAGGCTCCACTGCAGGGTTTGCGATATATACACGGGTAGTGACCACCAGGCTATGTACTGGCTCCAGCTGACGAACAGGAGACTTGGGGCTAAACTGCGGCCGGTGAAGAAAGAGATGGAGAGAGGTGAAGAAGAAACACCCAATGAGAGAGTCCGAAACTTTACGACGGCTATAACAGCGGCCTGCGATGCATCCGTTGCCACGAAATTAAATCCTCGTGGCCGACCACCAGTTTATTGGGGGTTAGAGGAAATAGCAGAGCTGCGTCGCGAATGTTTGCGAGCTAGAAGGCTGCACCAAAGAGCAAGAAAGAAGCCGCGCTTCAAAGAACTGACAGCAGCTATGAGGAAAAGAGAAAAGAGCTCAGAATTGCCATTAGAGTCGCAAAGAGAAAGTGTTGGCGCAACTTCTGCGAGGAAATAGAAAACGACCCTTGAGGCAGACTATACAAAACGGTCATGAATAATATCAACCCCAGGGGTACGGCAACACCAATCTGCCCTGAATTCCTCGACAGAGTCGTTTGCCATCTCTTCTCACAAGACGTCTAGAGACGTGCTTGCTCGTATCGCAGAGTGGATGGGATGCCGTGGTTCCCTTGCTACTAGAACTGACAAGAGCAGAAGAAACGACGGCAATAACATCCACCTGACGTAATATTGTGCGATGGCCCAGATCGGCATGACTGCCCCCCTGAAGTTAAGCCGCACGGCAGTTCCCGAGGGGAGGAGTAACAATCGAATGGAAGAATCCTGCCTGTGTGATCTGGCAGCGAGTTTTTAGTGAGTATTCCTGTGCTGTACGGTGCAGCACGGGCGAGTCCCACACGTCGTGCGTAAATGCATGTTTTGCCCCTCCACCCAATAGAAACACAAACACACACACACACACACACACACACACACACACACACACACACACACACACACACACACACACACACATATATATATCTCCGACAAAACCAGCATATTTTTATAAAAAACATGAATTTTTAAATACGTTATTTTTCTATTTTTGATGAAAAATAATGTTCATATATACAAAATTTAAGAATAAAATACAAAATATTTTTATTTGAAATATTAGAATTTATTTGAATAATAGATCAATATTTACTTATAAATTTTAAATATTTACGAAAATTTTACATATTTACAAAATTATACATATTTACAAATTTTATATATTCACAAATATTAGATATTTTTTACACATATTATAAACTATTACCATGATATCCGAAAGGAAGCGCACAATTGTTTGATACGTAACGCCTCTTTTTAAAACAGCGCTCAGGGTGTTAACTTCTTTACGAGTTACCACATTGTGTAGCTATGTTCTGTGTATCGACATATATTTTGAGTTTAATTGTAGAATTGTGTGTATCTACACAATCAGGATATTCGATTTCATTATTATATGGAAGGTATGGGTTTAAAACGATTTTATATTATCACAATTTATTTGTCAGGAGTTATTAAAATTTAAAGACACATCTTTTACTTTAAGACACTCCAATGATCCTGACGGTATGATAGCACGATACGCATAAAATTTTGGTGCGATAGCTACCGTGGTATCTAACTAACTACCCTCACCATAACTTTCCAACTCGTGAGTCATACCAAAAGATTACTTAACGGTGGTTCACACTCGCATACATCATTTTTCTTCACAAAAATACACGAATCTGTATCACAATAAGGAACCTTTTGTGGAGTTTTTCCATATATGTCTATAACTCTAATCGCGCTTGAGCCGTCGTATATGCCACAATTACAACATTTGTATGCGGTGCTTGCGTCGCACATTCTTCCTTAAATTACCAATTTACGTACATTACATCGTCGTTTACGATAACTTCGCTAAAAATTTCTTTCTCGGGTGCTGTTCCTAGTTATAACAACATTTGTCGATTTTTAATATGATTGTCTATTTCAAGTTGCTTCGCTGCTAAATTTACTCCACAACGAATTTAAACACAATTTAGCAACAGCACGTAGTCCACAGTTTTTTTTAATTTTTGTCGCGTCTAATGCTACACCTTCGTCTCTCAAATTCGCGTATGTAGCGCTCATTTGACGCTTCGTCCACGCACCACGAAGGACACCCACAAGCTAATTGTTTAATCTTCAAGAATTTATTAACATTGTGACAAGGTATTTTATACCTGTCAAAATAATAATCGAGCGAGTCCTAATATAAACTAGCCTACCTAACCTCACATCTCTAAGCCTACCTAACCTAACCGAAGCTCCCCAAATTCCCAATACTTCCCCTGGTTTCTCCAACGTAGCACAATGAGGCAGATCAGGAGAGGCTAAATGGCTCCAGGAGGCTTCGCACCAGGACCATGAAGCAGCCTACGATGGCCCAAGGTGCCAGACTGAGCAGCACGAGCAGCAACAAGACATCCAGGAAGCTGAAAAACATTTAACTAATGAACAATAATCCTAAACAGGAGGAGACAAGGAAGCATGCAGTTACACACAGTAACTGACAACTACATGCAAGGAGGGGATTAGAAGTGAGGTTATGGTAATCACAACATTACCATAACTCTCAATTAATAACTAGTATAATATACGCAGCACTCCCTCGGGAGCTAGATATTTACCTAGGAAGCAGCCAGAAATCTCCGCAGCAACGCAGCATCGAAGAAGAGCAGCAGTAACTGACCCGACGCGCACCAGCTGAGCGGCCACCGTGAGAGCGAGTGAGAGAGAAGACTCGAGTACCGGCCGTCCCGTCTGCTCCGGTAACGGAGTGACCTATTAGCCGATACGTTAACATCAAGGAACAATCATAAGGCTTACCTGGTCAACAGCATCACCAGGAACGCCATCCTCTCCGTGGGAAGTAGCAGCCCAGGCAATACCGTCCGCTTTGGTAAACATGGACGCGAGCACTCACTACACGAGGCGCGCGAGACGACGGCGGCCGACGGGCTACTCGACGCGAGAAGCTGCGCGCGCACGTCGGGCCCGAGCAACGAAGCAGCGAACGAGCCCGAGCTCGATAGAGCTCATCGGGACGCCATCGAGGCAACACCGGCCGACCGATATATAGATAGATAGATTAGTAATCTAAGCCGATCTCTAATAGTGTGTGTGTGAGAAAGCCGTAGACTGCAGCAGCAACCTCAGGAGACGATCTCCTCGATACCAAGGTGGGTGTACGCCTTGCAGTGGATACTTCGTAACCTCCTCGGCTCGTAAGTGTGCTTCCCCTTTTACTCCCCTCCCCTCCCCTCGCGCAGCAAGTAGCAGCAGCTCGCACGCAGCCGAGCATAACTAAATAAATTCGCCGCCATCGTTCGCAGCTGCCGCCCAAACCATATATTAAACTATTATAATAAATTACTACTATTTTATATATTTCAATTGTTTATTTAGCCCTTGACGCCACGTCCTAATCCCCAGCGTGACCGTTACAACATATGCCGCAAACAAACCACCTTTTTTACTGTTAAATAGCGTTATCTCTGCCTTACGCAGTTCGTCGACGACCCATGTTCGCAGGAATTCGTGATCCGCTGCATTCTCGTGCAAAAAGCAATCGCCCGTGCATTTTTACCGGCCAAACCGGCAAGTATAAATTTCGCGGTGGTAAAACACGACACTTTACTAACCCCTCTACACAACTCAAATCATTCGTATTTCCACACGTCAACTTTTCGCATTCGTGTTTACAAATAAAGGGGTATAAGGAGCAAATATCTGAATATTTATTTTTTCATTTTCCTTTACCTTATAATATGGAATGTTTTCGGTACACCTATCGAAAAAACCGTCACGCGAATTTAATGTAATTTGATTCGTTAGCGGACGATCTTTTAAGAAAGTTACAATTTCGAGGTTTTCGCGTTTGTTTCTATCGAATTCACACTCCCAAATACACCGTACATCGTATCTCAATTCGCGCATTTTCTTAGTTTTGTTACGGTGATTTCGTATGCGTCTTCAAAGGATCGCTCGTAAACGAAGCGTTTGTCATGATTACGATTAAAGCTTTTATGGCAACCGTGCGTGTAGCAACCCTCTTACTCAAATACTATACCTTTGCGTTCGGTATTAGACGACGGTAAAAAACCATCTGCTAAGAAACTTTCGGGTAGTTTGAACTCGCGGGAACTGCCGGCGTGTATAATTTCGCGACCGCATTCTCTATCGCAAAAGAGAAGCCACTCACTCGATTTTTGTGAGTGGGTATCACAATCTCTATATCCGTTGACAGGAATTATACCTATCATTTTAGGTTTTAAATCATTTTTCCTGAAAACCAAGGAACATGCACTCGCAATAGTCGTCGATTGTACAAAAGGGCATATTTCATCCTGCAATAACGTAAAATTTCCTGATTGAAATTTGAAATATACCCGCTATCTTTTTGTCGATTGTACTACCGGTAAATTATATTTCGATCGTGACACGGCATGGAATCGGTAGCGTAAAAAGGTGCATCAGGTAATATACCTACATAATTTTCATTTCACAGGGAATTTAATAAGTGCGAAAAATACCTTTACTGCGTGTCTTCCTGTAACCAAAATGTTTTTGGTAAAGCGCTTAGTTTCATATGAAAATAATTAAGATTATCTATGCAGCATGTTCGCCTTGTTGTATTCGGGTAACCGTCTAGTAATTCATGCAATATAAACTATCAATCAAAACCACCAGCGTTGTGCGCGATACATACTACTTTTTTAAAAATAGTGATGCGGATGGTTACTGTAAGATGTGTCTTGCCGTGTTTCAAAATCGTAAAAAACATACCCGATCCTAAAAAGTTTGTTACCGGTTTTATATAACACAAATTATTATATGAGTGTTTGGATTTACATATTTTACAAAAAATAATACCACATTGGTGGTTACCACGATGTGTATGAATAACTTTGTCGCATTTATCGCAAAATTTAATAATATCACAAATTTTCTTATTATTCACTTTATATGAACCATTCGTTTTGTAATTGTTGTAGCACGATGTTCCGAAAAATTTTCTGTTACACACCGTACAATCAACTATATTATTTTTATCCTGTTGACACGCCGGTGAAACAAAGCAGCTCGGACAAATATTACAATACACGTGCTGGTCTACATATTTGTTAGTTTTGTTACAATAACTACAGAAAAAACTATTTTTTGCAGCTCCGGTTAAATTTAATATTGTACCAATGTGTTTGCATTCGTGGCCGTAAAATAAATTAACGAGCTTGTAATTGTCAAATGCCTAATTAGCGTGTAAAAATGCAGTATTACTACATTAGCTACGAATGTTAATTCTAACGCACATTGCTTTTGTAACGGCCTCCGCGAATCGCGAATCACCAGCCATTCCTTTTTAATTTGAGGGTCCGCATATGACTTTAAAGCGAGGAATGCTTCACCGACAGAAAATGCGCGTGGAAGACACAGATTATCCGCATTGTAGATATTAATAAATGACCGCTGTGATATGGTATCTACATTTAAACTCTTTCTAGCGCAACCCTTACCGATAGGTACAGTTACATAAGTAGCCTCTAACACAAAATTTTTGTCTATAAAGAAATTTGCATTACTCTGAGCAATGCTACCAACTAAATCCCACAAGTCGTTAAAAACAAAATTTTGTACAGGTCGTAATGACATTCCTGCAGCACCGCGTACAAAATTTTCGCTACTAACAGATACGCCTATCAATTCTTCGGGATGTTTTTTTTTTATTAAACAATCATGTATATCGCGTATGACTAATTCTAACCACAAAATTATATTGAAATTTTTAGGCGGATCATTTATTCGATGGGTTAACCGACACCCGTTAACACGGAACTTTTTAATATTATGATTCTTTTCACTCTCCACGTGAAAACGTACACATGGAGGGTACATTTCATCGTCAACAGGGTTGCCTCCAGCCTCCTGCACAATATTATCTTCACTATCAAATGTTTCTATATTCTTGCTTTCGCACAAATCTATACATTCAGGTACGCAAAGATTTATATACGGCTCACGCAAATTCACATATTCTACCTGATCATGCGTCAAATCGCTTTCCTGCACGCTCGCATCGTTGCAATCACTGGGTAAAAATACTAGATCGAAGTCATCAGACTCGCTTTCAGAATCAGAGTACTCCACCAGCCGAACACGCACCTGGTTGTCTTCAAAACTTGTACGAGTTTTTTTGACTTAACTGGAATAAAAAGATTGTAAGGGTAGGTGTAAATAATTATAAAATAAAATAAAATAAAATATGAAATATAAATTTATTTGCACTGTATTACGGAGTATAATAATAATAAAAAAAATATTACAATTTAGAAAAAATGATAAAAAATGATAAAATTATGAAAGTTATGGTTCCGGATTTTCCACGTCGGGATCCGTATGTAACGGTGAATTTACATCGGTGGCCATACTATGAATCCATGGTATTTCTGTACTCGACGAGAATATCTTCTTTGACTCACGAACGCTGATAAAACGGACGATCCCCACCGATATACATTTTCGCGACCATTTTCCTCCCTACGAATTACAATAGCAAAAAAACCCTATGTTGAAAACGATAAATTATTAACAATAAGGGTATACAACATTTTACACTTGCCTTCGTTCACATGACGATCCAAAACGTGGTGCTCGTTAAACATGTCCTGATTGTTCTCTGCTTCATCGTGCGTGTAAAACCGTTCAATATCCGCACAAAATGTATTGGGCCAAGAACACTGCCCTGAGGCACCAGATTAAAACAGTATCGGAGCAACAAATTTCACTCAGCTTTTGGATAAGTTTATCTTGGGGGACAGTGTCAAAGGCTTTAGAGAAATCAAACAGGACAAGTATCGTGATCTTTCTGGCGTCTATGGCTCTCCTAAGAGCATCTAGAACACCCAGGAGTACTGTCTGGGTACTGTATTTTTTCGAAACCCCGTTTGTCTGTCGATTAGGATGTGATTTTCTTCCAGATACCTAGAAAGCTGGTTGTGTACAAGACTTTCCAAAACTTTTGAAAGTTCACAAACTTAGCAATCGGCCTCGTATCTGAACACGATTCTATCCTGCCTGACTTTGCCAATGAAAACAGGTATACTCTTTTCCAGTAATCGGGAAAATATCCAGCTGAGAGCATATTGTTAAAGAGATCAACAAGGTGCAGTGTTAATTGAGGCTCCAATAACTTCAACATTTCAACAGATATGCCATCAATCCCCACTGCCCTTGAGGACTCTCCCTGAATTGCGCGTTGCACTCCTTTTGCGGTTATCGTGGAGAAATAAAAAGAGGAAGACGAAGGTGACCTATGACATGAATTGCACGATATAGATGAAAATGATTAAACAGAAAGTGGTTGAACATGATTAGAGGCAGATGCGTAATGAATATTTAACTGATGAGGTGTGAAATATTTTAGCGGTGATGGGTTTGTCTTCGAGCTGAGGCCCATATTTTTGAGACATTTCCAGGATTTCTTAGGATCATTTGTGCTGTTAAGTTCCTTAGCCAAGAAATGGAATTTACTCACGTTTATAGCATTAGAAACATGGTTTCGAAGACCTTTACAGGTGTTGCAAGCGTCAATTGAACCTGTATTGCGAAATTTACTAAAGGCTGCGTTTCTGGCTTTGATGTTTACTTTAATATCCTGAGAATCCATGGCTTATGCTTGGTTTTAAAGAAGCGATATTTTAGAGGTGCTAACGTGTCAAATGTGGAAAGAATTGATTTACATATACATGATAATGAGGATGAAATAGTGCTATGATAGGTACGTGATGAATGAGCCAAACTAAATAAATAATTTATGAAAGACAAACCCATAGAAAAAGACTGGTCAGGCCAAGTCAGCCTAGGCTGAATGATTGAGAGTGATGAAGAAAAAGAAGTGATAAATGAAGTGAACGTGGAGGTGAGGCTTTGAAGGTTGATCTCTTCCAAATTTCGTCTCCGAAATCTCTTCACGTCTATCTGCGTGCTAGAGATTTGTAGAATAACATTTATGGCATTGTGGCCTGCTGCGATAGGATCTGTCGTCTTAATATATTCATAATTGGTTCACGAATAAGGAAGAGATCCAACCACGTATGAGAAGGACCGTTTGACGGCATTGCATGATGTGTCGACTCTGACTGAATGAGTGCAAGTCCCAGTGCCGACAAGTTTGCTCTAAATCTGCTATAGCACTGGAAGAGCTCATATCCATATTAAAATCTCCAGTAACGACGACATACTTGTATCGTGGTAGTATGTCTGACAAGACATCAAAAAACTCTGTAGGGTAAGCGGCTGAAGGCTTGCGGTATACCACTGCCAACACCAATGTAACTGTTTTACTTGTCAGACATAGAACCAGAAATTCGGGAGTATTCGAGAAGATGGGGTCATAGTGTGTGATAACCCTCACCCCAAAATCGTCGCGAACATTAGCCGCCACACCACCCCACTCCTTACCCACACGATCCAAGCGATACAATACATACCCGGATAATCTTATCTCAGAAGAATCGTGCTCTGTAAGGAAGGTTTCCGTGATTACAATGACATCATAAGATCCGGAATAAACTAGTGATTCGATAGACGTGAAATGTTTTTCAGACGATTTATATTGGAAAGAAAAATGGAGAATGATTTAGATGATTTTAGTGTTTTGGCCCGACCAGTCCTGTCTCATTTGGTATGAGGAGAGAGAGGTGGAAAGCTTGAAAAATCAGCCTCCGAATTTACTCGCTTTAGTGGACCATCCCTCACCTCACGCATATATACAATTAAATCTATAACTAAGGGCCTCGCATAGCCCAGTTCGCTCGATTTACGGACTGCAGCTAATCATAGCTCGAAAACCTGCTTAAGCCAGAGTGGCCTGATGAATAGTGAGTTGTCACCACCTTCTCCGAAAAAGTCTAAAACTTAACGACCTTTAAGGAGGCGGGCTTTCTCCATCATAGTATCCCTGGACGTGGCAGAGGACATTTTAATGACTATGCCACACGTGCGTATCGGAGCAGGGGGAGAACTTGTTGAAATGGTTTTTGGACACGGGGTCCAAGAACGAAGGACAATTATTTGACTACTAGCTTTCGGAAACTTCAACGCATCGAACATTTTAATTAAAAGATATTAGATTTTGTTTTCTCTGCTTCAAAGTTACCGACCCGATTTTCTAGTCTACTAATGCGACCTCCGAAAACCGCAAACTTCGCTTCAACTTCCTCCACGATCAGACTGACTTGTGTTTGCAGGTCTTTCAGCTCCGCCTTAACTTCATTCACCTTACCTTCAACACGGTTGACCAATTACAGTACCGATTTAAGATCACTCCGCAGGTTTTCTTGCAAATTTCTGGCAAAGGTTACCATCCACGGTGGTGGAGTAGCCGTCATCGGTACGGAATCGATGGAAGTGTCGTGTGCCGTCTAATTGGGCTTGGCGGGCGGGGCGCCGTGAGGTTGCTTGGCAACCTGCGACTTTGATTGCGATGGAGGGGAGGCAACGCGCATAACGCAAGAGGTGGCAAGAGTAGGCGTGGTCGCCGGCGCGGCACAGTCAGTCGCGCTAGTCTGACGTGGTAACCCAGGTGGTGGCGTCCTCGTGTTGGTGGAAGCCAGCACTAACGCTTTTGATTTAGTTTTTGCGAGCACACAGTAGCGGCGCTCGGACGAGCCCGGCACGACCTCGAAGCAATTAGTATGGGGTATGTTGTTACATATAGTACACTCCTCTGTATAGTCCTTGCGTGTTGCGAGAGAGACTGATTGCTTGATTGTTGATTTAGTTATTTGCTTTTAGACATGAAGCAAGATACACCGGACGCGTTTCGTTTTCGTACGTGTATATTTCCTGACGACAAAGTTCAATATGCCTACGTTCCAAAGATCACGACACCGCAAACATCAAGTTTTATTCGCTAAAAAAAATGTTTATAACGCTGTCTACAACCGTTAAAAACCAGTATTTGATAAACTATGGCCGGGGCAACATTACCGTCGGACCACTGTTTGCCTGGAAAACATTTTTCAAAAAAATCTGTAGCTTTATTGAACGCTCTTCACCAAGCCGATAGTCGACAACGTGTTGCATTACTTAGAGCCGCTGATAAAAATTTGATCAAGTGTATTTGCGAATGCGCGCTCAACATTCTTGAAGGAGTTGTCCAACTCAAAAATACGGATAAGAAACGATTACATAAACACAAAACAGTATTACGAAAGCTGGTCAATAAAACAAAACGCGGAGGTCGCGATACGTGGAAAACGAAAAAACGTACAATTGTTCAGAGTGGTGGAGCATTTTTACCTCTGTTGATTGCACCACTTGTAAGCGCTTTATTTTCAAAAATTATAGGTGGTTAAGGTTATGGAACGCGCTCGGAAAATGGTTCTAGTACCGGAGGGTACGGTGGCGCGTGCGTGTATTTCTGAGGAAACTTTCAGTGAGGGTTCCTCACCCCGTATCACAAATAATGATCGCGACAACGGTACCAATAGTGAAAATACTGTAGAGACTGTAGGTAACACTTTATCGCGACTCGATGCGGAAATGTTTGAAATTTTAAAATCAAATAAATACGACAACGAACGCGACAAGTGTAAAAATTATCTACAGGTTTTGAGACGGTATTTATTCTTTAAAGAAAACGAAGAAATGAAGGAAAGAGATTTGTTGCACACAACTGATGAGTTCGAACCCAGCCTACCACCTCTCACTGAGGAGGAAATTCTTCAAAATTTACCGATAATTCATGCGAAAAGAGCTCGAGTTTTGATAAAGCACTGGCGCACAGCTGCACCAGATCGCTTAAAATGGAATTCTGCTGGTAACATTGTTTTAGACGGGAAACTATTACCACACTCTAATATAGTCGAATTACTGGCTGATGTCTTAACAAGGAAGAGAATTAAAAAGCATAGTAATGATGATGATGACAAAGAGAGTGGGGAAGAGCCAGTAGATAGACTCGAATTTGCGCGGTTCATTGCACACTCGGATACACTAATGCACCTCATTGAAAATTCAACAATTTTAAAAATGGTTAAAAGGTTGACTGAACCTTTAAATACAGCCAAACGACGTGTAGAGCAACCAGTATTGACACCGCCTCAGACACGGAATATAACTAAAAAACGGTGGTTAAAATTTGATATGGCGTAAATAAAAATGGCGACAAAATTTGATAAACAATATTACGATCCATCTCACGAGGCTGGCTACGCGGGTGCACATCACCTCGTACGAGTAAATACAAAATGGCATGCATTATCAAGCAACGAAAAAGAGCGTTTATATAAGTGGTTGAGCAATCAAGATGCGTACACATTACACAGACCGATACGTAAAAAGTTCCCGAGATTACATTATAACATGACAAACGTGGACGACGTTTGGGAGGCTGATTTGTGTCAATTAACGTCTCTAAAACAGGATAACGATGGATTTTCTTATCTACTCGTCGTTGTCGATGTTCTTAGCAAGTTTGCGTGGGTGGAACCTATACGAGACAAATCTGCCAGCACAGTTGGTGCAGCCTTCGAAAAAATTTTAAAGAGAGCAAACGGTCGTGTTCCGGTACTTTTGCAATGCGATAGAGGAAAAGAGTTTGCCGGTGCGTCAATGCAAAACGTTTTAAAAAAACATAACATTCTGTTTCGTGTAGCACGGAATCCTGATATAAAAGCTAGAGGAAGCTAGGAGATATTTCACACATCGTAATACGCATAGATATATCGATGTCATACAAAAAGTTGTATACGCCTACAATGACACTGTACACAGTAGTATAAAGATGAGGCCAATCGATGTTAATCTTTACAACGCTGTGAAAGTGCGAGAAAATTTACAAAAGCGCGTCCTAGGGCAAAATGGTAAACCTTTAAAATACCCTAAATACAGTGTCGGTGACCACGTTCGAATCAGTCGGTCAAAGGGCACGTTTGAGAAAGGTTTTGAAAAGCATTTCAGCGAGGAGATATTTGTTGTAACACGTATCGCGCGACGTCAAAATATATTTACTTATGAGCTGCAAGATTTAAATGGTGAAAATATAGACGGGTTTTTTTACACCGAGGAGTTGGTGCGTGTAGGTTTAGATCGTGTTAAGGGTAATCAAAGTTTTAAAATCGAGAGCATTCTTCGATCCAGAGGTCGTGGTGTTAAGAAAGAAGTGTTTGTAAAGTGGGTCGGATATCCAGACAAGTTTAATTCTTGGGTAAAAGCATCAACAGTGAAATCTTTGTAACCATGGATCACCTTGAAGATTTTTACTTAGTACTACCCAGTAATAGTAGTAAGATGTACTTTCCCGATAACACAACTACATGCTTCACAACGTATTTATGTCGTGAAATACAGCTAAACGGTGATTGGGAGGTAGGGCTCGCAGAAATCCACATCCCCAGCACTATTATGCATATACAAAAATCTGAAGCGTATTCTTTTAAATTGGGCTCGTCTAAAGGCAAACCCGATGGGTTTGACGGTGTTTGCGATATACCATACGGTATTTACGAGAATGTCGAGCAATTGGCGGCAGAAATCAATAAAGCAAAAGTTGCTAGTGATCATCACGCTCTTATACCGAGTTTACTTCAAAAAGGGTTTTACACTCTAAAACGAATCTGCTCTTGCGAGACACCCCATTACACTACTTTTAATCAAAAGATTTTACGCATCTTTGGTCTCGAAGACGTGGTACGTAGACAAACAGGTACTTTTGGAACGTCAAACTCTAATATAACCGCGAACGAAGGAGATAGGCCTGCAAATCTCGCGCGTGCTATACCCGATCAACTTTATGTTTACACAGATGTATGTGTACCTTACACAGTGGGTGATACACAAACAGCACTTTTACGTATAGTTTCTCTCGAAACAAGCAAATATAAATTTGGTACAAATACAGTCAAACAATTTGCACCCATACACTACATACCTCTATTGCACCATACGTTTCGCAACATCATAATAGATATAAGAGATCAACACGGTCAACATATACCATTTGAGTATGGAACCTTGACGATTACGCTTCATTTTAAGCGTGCTCGTTAGTTGAAGTTATGAGTCATTATATACAGTGCTACGGAGAACAAGCAGGTGGTGGAACGAGAGGTGTAAAGAACGTATACGCGGGATCAACGTATCAGAGAGGTTGCGGGATCGGTAGCTTTCTTGGTTCTATATTTAGAAAAGTTGTACCATACTTGGCTAGTAATGCTAAAGCTGTAGGTAAAGAAGCTGTACGCGCTGGTTTGAATGTACTTGACGACGTCACAAATTCTGGGGCAACCTTCAAGGAATCTTTAAACTAACAAGCGCGGGAGTCTGCACGGAATTTAAAAAGGAAAGCGGCCAATAAAATTTCTGAAATGATGCAAGGCGGTGGGTATAAATCACTCGCTAAGAAACGTAGGCAGCAGTCAAGAAAAGGGCGTATAACAGTACGCACGTCTAAGAGGTCTGTCCGTAATAGAAGAAGAAAGGGTGCTTTGAAGAGTAAAAAAAAGCGACGAGGGGTCTCTAGGAGAAAAAAGAAGACAGTTAGAAGTATAACAGACATTTTTGGACCTAAATAAATTGCCGTAATAATGGCCTATTTACACTCTTGTAGTGGGGAAGGTATGAAGAGCGAACTCGATCTTTTTACCGTCCCTTTAACACAAACGTCTATCGAGAGTAGTGCTTTTCTCTACTATAAACCGGTTGATTCTCTCAGCAATGAGAGCGATTCACCTTTGGAGTTTTTAGTACCGAGTTCGACCGATCATTACATCGATCACGCTCCCACAATGTTGCATGTGGCAGTTCAAATTTTACCCATACGCGCCGATGTAGAAAACGCAAAAGTCGCGCCTGTCAATAATTTTATTCATTCAATGTTTGATCAAATAGATATATTCTTCAACCAAAAACTGGTTTCACCACCAAACAACGCTTATCCTTATCGAGCGTACATAGAAACACTACTAAATTACGCACCTCCTGCTATACAATCCCATCTATCTGCGGCTCTTTGCTATCCTGATACAGCCGGATGCATGGAAGTTGCACCAAATATTGCGCGTGGAACACCTGGAGCCAACAATGGTCTCCAAAATCGACAATATTTTACAGCAGGTGGGAAAACGGTTGATATGATTGGCCATTTACACTGTGACGTATTCAATCAATCGAAATTTCTACTCAACGGTGTGGAGATGAGGGTGAGGCTCGTGCGAAGCAAAGATGCTTTCGCTCTTATGGACTTTTCCGACGATAGTAAATTTTTTATATACATAAAAGAGGCAACTCTTATTGTACGGAGGGCTAAAATAAGTCCTGGTGTTTTGTTAGCTCATGCCAACACTTTAGCTAAAACTACAGCCAAATATCCCATTACCAGAGTTGAAGTAAAGTCGTTTACCATGCACAGTGATATTCTTGGGGCTACTCTCGATAACGTTATACTAGGTCAATTACCAAAGAGAATTATATTGGGTTTTGTCCGAAATCGAGCCTTTAATGGTAATCGACGACTTGACCCATTCAATTTCCAACATTTTTCAATAAATTTCCTATCTCTGTACGTCGATGGTGTACAAGTCCCAAGTAAACCGCTTCAACCACGTTTCACAGGAAACAACAGTATGTTCATAGATTCATTTCATACGCTGTTTTCAGGTACGGGTATACACTATTTAAACGAAGGTATCGATGTGAGTCGGGTTACCTACCCTCTCGGGTACTGCCTGTTTGCGTTTGATCTGACACCCGACTTGTCGGCACATTTTTCATCTCATTGGAGTCTTGTGCGGTCTGGTGCTTTACGCGTAGAGGTACGGTTTGAAAAAGCTCTAGCGGAAACGATAAATTGTATAGTATACGCCGAGTTTGACAATATTCTCGAAATAGATTCCAACCGTCAAATCATAACCGATTTTAATGCTTAAGACAGCAATGCGATGCATCTGGTGTTGGATGCGTGACATCACCCTCTATGTTTTCCCCGTGGTGGGGGAGTAAACCTAGCTATTCTCAGACTTTCAACATTCAGTCTACCTCACAGACACCGTCCAAACCGTTTTTAGCTCGCTGTGTAAAAAGAAAACGCGTGTGTTATCATCGTAATAGACATTCAAGCTTTCAGAGACAAAGACAATAAGTTTTTGCCTAAGGAGGTCGCGGTACTTAGTCTTCAAGGACACTCCGTGGCTCATTGGATTGTGATGCCGCCACACCATTTTGAAGAATTACCGTGTACTGTGAGAGTGGCAAACGATTTCGTTACGATGCGTTTTCACGGAATACCTTGGTTTGATGGAGATATTACAATAAACCAATTACGCCGCCATTTATACAGAATAGCAAGAAGGGGCTGTAGAATTTACGTTAAAGGTGGTGAAAAGGCTGTATATCTCGAAAGTATAATATCGCGTAGAGTGGTTAACATAGAAGATTACACTATGGAAACTTTTACCGACATACAAAGTTTGGTTAATTGTAAACACTCGTGTATCACGCATGGATGTTTGCAAGACCCATATAAAAAGTTGAATTGCGCTCTGCATCGAGCATACCTGATAAAGTACTGGTTGTACGCGCAATTGCCTACACAACGTACAAAAAAATTTATCGAAAATACTACGGATTATATTTACGATACTTTACAAAATAGCGGTCAAAATAAATATTACACGCATGTAAAATTCGAAGGAGTGGGGGTCGAGTGGGACGAAGGAAATGATGATGATTATGATGATAGTTCAGATTTTGATACAATAAGTGAATCAAGTTATTCACCCTCTAAAAAAGAAAAAGGAATAAAGGAAGAAGGCTCTGAAAGCAACGACACTTGGAGTGTACGCGACAGATCGAATCCCACGTGTGATGAACCCTCCAGTGGCAATCGTGTGTAACATTGACGATCACACAAAACCAGGATCGCATTGGATAGCAATATACATCAACAAAAACAGGATTGGAACATATTTTGATAGCTTCGGGTTTCCGCCAATATCAAAATATCATTATGAAAGGCTTCACAGCAATTGTAAGAGTTTTCGTTACAATACCAAGAAACTTCAAAGTATCGATAGTTTAATGTTTTGAGAGGTCCGAGTGGTAGACGCGTGACCCGTAAGTGCGAGAGAGAGGTCCGAGAATCACGCTATACTACCCCAATGAGCGGGCCTAATGCTCCGAGAAGTAGTGTAAACTGTGCGAGTACGAGAGAGAGAGATCCGAGAGGTTGCGTAGACCGTGTGCGTGCGAGAGAGAGATCCGAGAGATGACGTATACCCCACTAGTGCGAGAGAGAGGTACGAGAGCACGGTATACCGCCCCAGAAAGCAGACCCAATGTTCAGAGGTGTGGGGTGGGGGGAGCGAAGGAGAGAGAGAGAGAGAGAGAGAGATCTAAAAATAGATTAGTCTCGCTATACTACCCCAACGACGCGAGTAGCTGGGGGAAGAGTGAGGGTAGGGGCGGGGGGGGGAGGGGGATTAAAAATTATCGAATCCCATGCATTTTCTGTATCACTTCGTAGTTAATTCGGAGAATTTGCTGTCCCCCTTTTATTACTGCGACATTATCCAAAGAACGGCTTAATTTATTACTTCCTTCTAATGCTCGAATTTTCTAGTCCATGTTTCCCATCGCCGGTTCTTCTCCGAGCATTGATTTTATAGTGCAGTACAAAAAAAAGCTCTTGCGCAACCCTTCGTTTCGATCTCACTATCGGCGATCCCGCTTGTATGCGTATTGGCTTCGAATAATATCTTCAACTCTACTTATCAGTCTCTTTTTCGTTTGAAACACTCGTAAATTAATCTGTCCCTTAGCTCTATAAATTATATTTTATATTATTGCAATTACTTAGAATTATTCTTTATCAACCTTATTTCGTTTTTCTTCTACGCCGTAATTTTATTCTAAACTACGCAGTACTTTTTACGAAAAATAATATAATTTTCGTCGGGACGCGACAATATAATCTGGAGAAGCATCGCGCAAAATAAAAAAGTCTAGTAACGTGTGTGATGAATGATTAGTAGAAATGGCATGATGGGTAGGACCAGAGTCGACCAAGGAGAGATTTAAGGACCTAAGCTGCGCCTTCATCATATTGGCCGCTCTATCACTTGCCAGCATGTTTATATTGAAGTCGCCAGTGATTACCAAATGTTAAGATGATGGCATAATGATAGAGAGGTCTTCAAAAAATTTTAGCGAGTAGGCCGCTATAGGCCTCCTGAATACAAGTCCAAATAGAAGCGAGAAGGCAATGCTCATTACCCTAAGAATGATATATTCTGGAGAGTTTGAGTAAACAGGATCCGAAAAGGACATAACTGTAACTTTGTAATCCTCTCTAATGTAAGCCGCCCCCCCCCCCACCTTGCCCACCCTGTCCAATCTATGAATAGTATAACCTGGCAAGTGTACTATGTCAGATGAGTCACGATCGGTGAGAAAAGTTTCGGTGAAAGCCAGGATATCGTAATATAATGGTAAAATAAGTGATTCTATTATTGAAAAATGTGATTTCAAACGGTTAATGTTAGCAAGAAAGATGGATAATTTTTGTGGTTGATTGAAATGTGTGATACGTGGAATGTGAGAGACCCGGCCGCCAGCCAATCATGAAGGTAAATAAGGATGAGAGGATGACGATGCAGTGGCAGGGAGGTTAGTCGAAGTGAAGTTAATAAGTTCTCTCTCGTTGTTTAACCTCACAAATTCACCGTTTTTATTCTGACGCATATAAACGTTAAGATTGGATTTGTTTAAATCGATAAGTTTAAGGTTCATTCATTGCTAAGAATCAAGGTGTGTTTTTATTAAAAATTATAAACATACATATTAGAGTTAAAAATGAATAAAGTTATTAAGGCAATGCTTAATTAATTTCACTTTTATGAATTCATTTTATAACTGATCGAAAATAGATTTTCTTTTTTTAGAATGCAACTTATGATTGATCACTATTCAAATATTAACAAATACTGAAATTGTTTAATTTATTTATACATTTTTGTCAATACTTTACAGAAAATTATTATATAGATTAGAGGTTAAAACAAGAGTTTTGGAGTAATGTTTATACAAAAAACGTTTGAAATAATAATTAAGGTAAAAGCTCCTATTAATAAACGGTTTTTCACATGTCTTTTGTTCCGATCTCAATAAAAAATTGAAATCAGCATAAATGTTGGAAATTTGTATACCATTCGATGCGCGTATTCTTTCTGAACAATTACCTGGTTAAACATTTTAATTTAAACGGTTTTAACTAATTATATTATTAAAAAACGAAGAGCCTTATGTGCACGTATTATTAAACACCTTGAAAATACATGTCCCGACTTTTTAATAATCCTGTCCCTATTTATTAAACACTTTTAAAAACTCAAAATTTAACTATTTTTTAACAATTTAGCTTGGTATTTCGATTGATACTACAAGGATTTATTTTTATCTAGTGTGTGAAATCATAAAATAATAAAAATAAAACGATGTTTAATAATTTTAATCATAATACAATTGCGGGTTACTTTGGTATAAAATGAACCCGTGAGAGTCTTCCGTGAGTTTTGATGCAACTATATTGTAAAGATTCAATAGCTCTTTTTCATATAATTTTGAATTTTGAATAATGACGAGCATACACATATTAGTGATTCGATATATATACGTTTCACTAACATACATACTGAAATAATATCAATTTTTCCGAAAAAAACTCAAAAGTAACCTTTAAATGCGTTTGTAGGTTCACTTTCTAACCTAAAATATTTAATTTATATTAGTTTAAAACATTGAATATAGTTATAGTTAATAAAAACCTTTATAGTAAAAAAGGGTTGTACGATAAAAAATATATTATCCATCCAAAAATCTAATTCATCTATGATTAATTACCTTCAAAATGATGCAAAGTTTGAGTGCGGCACAACATTTCAGACAAAGTTATGGTGTTTTTAGGCAAATTTCTTACAATAAAAGTGCGAATGCATTTTATGAAAAAAAAACACAGAGTAACCGTATACTTGCATTCAAACAATATGGCACTATTATTCCTCAATAATATTAAAATATACTATTTATTGTTAGTCACTGATACTTTTCAATCTCTAAGCTGCTTACAAACACAAAACAGTAGGTAAAAACAGTTATACCTGTTATATAATTGGATTTACAGGAATTATAAAAAGTTTCATGAATTAGATTTTTGGATGGATAGATTATTTTTGATCGTACAAACCTTTTTTTTACTATAATGGTTTTTATTAATTATAATTATATTCAATGTTTTAAACTAATATAAATTAAATATTTCAACAGATTCTTCTTGAAATTTATAAACTTTTTCAAATTTAATGTATATAAGAAAAAAATGGCCAAAAAGTAATTTTTTTCAAAAAATTCGATTTTTTGATTGGCTATAGCTCTGGTACTGTTTGAAATTCAGGTCTAAAAATTTAGCTACATTCTATTCAAGTAGTTTTTACTGATTCCATACATCAAAACAAAATTCTATTTTTTATCTGGATCACTTCTATAAATTTTCAATTATTTTTTGAGCAATTTGATACGCTTTTATCTACGCTTTAATCTAAAAATAAATTAGAATTAATAGAAGTAAAATTTATCAAACTAATCGTTATAAAAATAATACCATGAATGAACTTAATTTATTTAAAAATATATCTTGCAATACAATTACTTCACTACTTATACTGAAAAGCATTGTTTTCATTCTTTTATTTAATTAACATTGCCTTATGTTTATTATTATAAATATTTTTAAATGCCAATTTCAATTTTTACTTAAATAAATGATTATAATAATTAGGAATTACGCGACTTCTATGCCTGAGTCAAACAACGATTCACACTGCCGGTCTTTGTGCTACCCACTTCAAACATGAAGATTTTAGTAATAAGGAAAAAGCGCGATTACTTAGAAAGTGCGATCCCATTCATTGGCAGGCAGCACAAAATGTAGAAGAATGTGCAGTGTTAGAAGAATCTGGCGGTGAAGCAAACGAGAAACAGTTACATAGCCATTCGCCTCTTCAGGAGAAAACATTAGATACCTCCAGTCAATCTTTGCCCGTAGATTATGTATCTGAAAAGGTATCTAATTGTATTGTACCTAAAAATGATACTGAGAGAAAAAAAATTTGTCTACATCTACTTACCTGTCTGGCAAGGATATGTTTTTTAATATCGCGAATGTTGATACGGAAATTGCTTACCTAAATTATGAAAGACCTAAAGAAATGCCAAAAGATAACTCTCAGTATCAAAAAAGAACCGCGTTATCATAAAAAAAAAAGTTGAAAGTATATTTTTCAAAAATGAATTTCTATAAATCTAAATGTATATCCTTGGAATTGAAGGTAAAGCAGTTGCAGAAAATCGTAAAAAATGAAAAAAACAAAAATAGTCGTTTGCGGAAGCGCCTCGAAAAACAGGTCGCGAGTAAAATTCGTAACATTGATGACTTGTTACAAAATAAAGATATCACTCCTACATCTAAAACGATGATTAAGTTGCAATTGCGTAGAAAAAAATCTGCTTATACAGATTCTGAAAAAGATTTGTGTAAAAAGATGTATTTTTATTCTGCATCAGCTTATTCACGTTTACGAGATGCAGGTTTATCTTTACCTTCAGAGTCAACAGTTAGAGCATGGGTTTCAGAATATAACGTTTTTCCCGGTTTAAATCATGTAATTTTAGAAAAAATAAAACTTTATTTTAGTAGTTTGCCACCAGTAGAGCGACTTTGTGCATTAAAATTTGATGAAATGTCCATTAGAGTATTTGAAGAATATTCTAAAAGTCAAGATTTGATTGAAGGTTTAGTTGATATGGGCAATAATCGCAGAAGCGCTGCTGTTGCAAAACATACTTTATTATTTGCATTAGATAGTATTAGCGCTGAAAACCCATGGCACCAGTTAATTTGGTTTGGATTTAATGAAAATGGTGCTTCTGCAGATGAACTACTGTATATTTTACAAGAAATTATTAAAGCTTTGCGTAGCGTACATGCGGATGTGCGATTAATTGTTTGCGATCAAGGTAGTGGTAATCGAAAATTATTTACTAATTTAAATATAGTTCATTCAAAGCCTTATTTCTACATTGATGATATTAAAATATTTGCATGTTTCAATTGGCCACACCTGATAAAACGATTAATTGCACAATTAAGGTCTTACAATTTCATTTACATTGGCGAAGACATTATTATGTCATTTCAAGATTTAATAGAAACGTGGAAATTGGACCGATTGCATGGCACATCAAATTTATTAGGACATATAACAGAAACTCACTTTAATCATAATAATTTTGATGTCATGAAAGTCAAAACAGCCTTTCAACTTTTAAGTCGACGCATGGCTTCAGCTATAAAAACTGCCGGCGAAGATCCCCATGGTTTACAATCAATTACATGGGAAAAGTCAGCAGTTTTTGTAGAAAAATTAGATGCAGTTATTGATGCGTGCAATTGCTATTATTTGCATAATTCAAATAAGCAAAGGAGGCCTTTATCGGATAAACATCCCGAAATTGAACAGCTATTAGTAAATTTCGTTACTTCAAAACCACCTTGTTATGCCACCTCTATATGAATCGAATGCAATTGCTTATTTGACGGGGTATGTTGCTTGTGAATGTTTAAAAAAAATGGATGTTCTGAATGTAAGAATGTTTTTATAAAAAAGGGAGATGATCCCCGTAGCTGTAATGAATTGTACATTGAACATAGAGAATTTCCACATTCAGATCAGAAACTTTATGATGTAACCTTTCTAACTAGACCGACGGAAATGTTGATGCAGGTTGTCCATTGCCAACTTGAAGCTTTTAATATTCATTACCAAAGTGTGTGGCATCAAAGAAAACTTCGACATCAATTGACAGAAATAGCAGTGGTGTATACTCGTCAAAAATTTCCCGATTGGTTTAGTGAAAAAAATGAGTGCTTTAATCATAAATTACAAGTTCTACAATTTTTGAAATTAGTTAAAATTTATGCCAAGACTCGAGAAAATAATAACAGTAGAAAATTTATGAAAAAACACTCATTCACGAAAAATCAAAAATTAAAAAACGTTAAAAATTTGTAAAGTATTGTATTGTTTGCGTACCAAAAGTTTGTAATCCCTATTTTTTATTTTAAGTGTAAATATTCTATATATGTTTGTTTATAGGTAATGTGTAAAAGTTTGAATTTTATCAGTCTTTCAGATATCAAAACAAAGATTCTTATACAATTATGTTAATACTGAAATAACTGACAATTAAATATAGTAAATTATAAAACAAAATTTCGATTAATTTACTGAAACACTGATATATTTCAATAGTAAATAATTCATATTTAATGCAGTTAATTTATTGTAAATTTATAAATTATGTTAAGTATACTCTCTATAACTAAACCAGTAAAATAATAACTTGCATTATAACTGAGTATAATTCTATATTTATTATTTTTTTTAAAATTAATACAATTGATTTAATGACAGCAATTTGTTTAAGACAGTATATATTTTAAAGATATATGTTACTGCTACAGAAAAATTATTTTGACATCTCGTTCCTAATATATTAAATTTTTTTTATTATAAAAATTAATTAAAAAAGTATATTTTTAATTGTGCGTAATATTCAATGGTCAAAATAATTTCTCAATTCGATTAAATTCAAATTATTTATATATATTATAATTTTGTAGATTGCCGTGGTTATAATAGTAGGCTCCTAGCGAAGGTTCCACGATTATAATAACAATAATTGTATTTATCTTACAGCAGTATATTAAAACAATTTATGTAAGCACAGTTTATTTAAATTTTTTTATAAACTGCAAACGAAGATAAATATAATTATATATTATTATAATAAAAAAAAACCTAACGCGCTCCCGATAGTACCTCAAGGTAGTGTGGAAATCTGTCATATAAGTCTAATAAATTGTTATTTTATAAATAGTTAAAGATAATTAACAAATTTTGCAAAATTATAATTTGATAATTTGAATGCAATTAAGTTTAAACTTTGCTAAAATTGTATTCTATTGTTATTTATAAACAAATTAACAGTCCCTCGGTCGGTAATATTTTAGTTTCAAATTAACGTTTATAATTGTAAAATACACAAATTATAAAAAATTAATTATTTTAAATTTTTACAGTTTATGCTATTTGAAGGATGGACTATTTTCCGGAATTCGGAAAATATAAAGTAAACTTCACATGTAAGCTGAAGAATATCGATTATTATCATTCGAGTATTCCCGAAAATACGTCAGTAAAACATATGCACACGCACACACATGCATAGAGATATTTTTATAAAATCATTTGATTTTTAGAGAATCGAAAAGTTTTACTGTTACAAAGCTTTACCAGGAAACAATATATAAATAAATTATTTATTTGTTTCCAATTTGCACTTATTTTATTAAAGAATTTCAGATATTATGATTAAATGTAATAAATTAAGTATTTATTGATTATTATTATTATTATTATTTTTTATTATTATTTTAACGTCGCTCTTTTTATGCTCCCAAACCGGTGATAATCAGCGACGGAGGTCATACGATGTCTTGATGAAGAAAGCACTTGTTGAAAATACATTCGCCAGTGATGCTTGTATCAATCGGCCGGGGCCGGGAATCGAACCTGGGACCTCCAGATTACGAGCCCGATGCCCTACCGATCGAGCCATCGCAGGCCTCGATTATTATTTTTCTTATATTATAAGAAATGTTTCAATTATTTAATAATTGTATGTTATCGAAACATTTCATAGTTTATAACAATAAATAAAATAATATATTTTTAATACAATTATAATAAATTAATAAAATAAAGTTTTCAGTTAAAAATATATTTTATAAACATGAAAATTATAAAAGTGATGATTATTCAATTAACTTCATAAATAAAAAAAAGCACTAATACCAAGATTTGAACTCACGTCCCTATCATTAATACTGGTCATAAACGTGCGCCTTGACGCTCACGGCTACAGTAACATATTGATATTCTAAAATTAGAACTTATATTTAAGTTGTGCCCCCGGGAGAGTTTAGGCATAGTTTATATATTTGTTATAATTTATAGTAATCTTTCAAAATTAATATTTAGTAGATTATTTTTCGGAAATAGAAAAAAAAATTCAGTAAAAAATCTATACTGTATTAAAAACCTACGTCGACGAAAAGATGTGGGGTGCTTGTTTTCGTCGCTTCCGAATAAAAGGGTCGTACCTCAGCGTCCGGCTAGAAAAGGTCGTATCTCAGTGGCCGGTTGGAGAAGGTCGTATCTCAGCGGCCGGTTAAAGAAGGTCGTATTTCGCGGGCTAAATTTTTTTTCTTAAATTTAAGTTGGCAACATTGACAAAAATCTTGTGGCATTAGATTTAACATGCGAAAAAATTATAAATACTGTCCGAACACACATATATTTGTGTACACATATATATATATATATATATATATATATATGTATGGGTATAACTGTGTGAATACGTTTTAGAGATATTCAGTAGTTCTCTTGAATTTTTCAAATTTTTTCAGGCCCATTATTTTAAGTTACAGAGAGTCAAAGTTGACATTTTAGCACTTTTTTGCATTATATGCCCATTTTCATGAATTTTTAGCTCCCAGGGGATGCATTTTTCACTAAAAACATAAGTATGACTTTTTTTGTAAAATTTTCCGAACTTTTCATTAAAAATACTTTTAAAGAAATAAATGTATGCTGTCACACTCTTTAAGCCATTTAAACCTTAAATAGTGAAAATCAGCAATTCTGCTCCGGACTCTGGTAACCTAATATTGTCTAAAAGATGTCTTTTTATAGTCAGAAACTGCCTAAAAATTTCCAGAGTGTGCCTAAATCATTAACATCACTTATGGTCAAAATATCTTGGAAAAGTGCCCAAAATATTAATAGAAATGTATATTTGTTGTTTTATAACATAAATGTATAAATGTTGCCTTAGCATTATAAATGTTTCAAAATTAATTTTTTATAATTGTTTAATAATATTCGTATGTTTAGCAGCTTACAGGGAATTATATGGATACTCAAACAAGTGGAGATACTTTTCTGTCACTCCAAAGTAAGTGCATAAATTTTTTTGCAATGATCAATCTAATAGATTTATCGTTACAAGGCAACAAATATACATTTCTATTAAAATTTCAGGCACTTTTCCCAGATATTTTGACCATAAGTGATCTTAATGATTTAGACCCACTCTGGAAATTTATAGGCAGTTTCTGACTATAAAAAGACATCTTTTAAACCGCGTTAGGTTTCCAGAGTCTGGAGCAGAATTGCTGGTTTTCAGTATTTAAGGTTTAAACGGCTTACAAGAGTGTGACAGCATACATTTATGATTTTAGAAGTATTTTTTATGAAAAATTCAGAAAATTTTACAAAAAAAGTCATATTTATGTTTTTAATGAAAAATGCATCCCCTGGGAGCTACAAATTCATGAAAATGGGCATAGAATGCAAAAAGTGCTAACATGTCAATTTTGACTCTCTGTAACTTAAAATAATGGCCCTGAAATAATTTGAAAAATTCAAGAGAACTACTGAATATCTCTAAAACATATTCACACAGTTATACCCATACATATATATATGTACACAAATATATGTGTGTTCGTACAGTATTTGTAAGTTTTTCGCATGTTAAATCTAATGCCACAAGATTTTTGTCAATGTTGCCAACTTAAATTTAAGAACAAAAATTTAGCCCGCGAAATACGACCTTCTTTAACCGGCCGCTGAGATACGACCTTCCCCAACCGGCCACTGAGATACGACCTTTTCTAGCCGGACGCTGAGGTACGACCTTTTCTAACCGGCCGCTGAGATACGACCTTTTCTAACCGGACGCTGAGATACGTCCTTTTCGATCCGGCCGCTGAGATACGACCCTTTTATTCGGAAGCGACGTTTTGTTCCCACTCCCATATTCGCACTTTCCTATTCTAACCCCTCCATTCAATTTTCAAATTGTGCGAATAGTTATATCGTCAATCGCGCCGGGCGTCGCTTTCGGTGCAGTCTCGGGTTCATAACATTGGATCGGCAATCTCTATATACTAATTTCTGCCTTTGAGTAGCAGTACCTCGGTTTCAGACTACCCGACTGAAAATGTTTGCGCAATTAATAGCGCAACTTTTGACGCAACTTTTTGCGCTACTTTTTACGTGTCTTTATCAAGCCAAAAGTTGCGTCAAAAGTTGCGCTATTAATTGCGCATACATTTTCAGTAGGGTTACACTTAACAGATTTGGGAGCGAACAGGTAACCGCCGCCGCAACGCGGGAAAAATACGTTTGTTTAAATACTGTAAGTTTAACCGTTCCGCTGAGCAGCCGCATTAATAAAATGAACATCCGTGCGGCAACCAAACTGTTACAGTCATTAAAAAGAAGGCTTTATTGATCTCAACCAACATAGTTTTTGCTTATGCCGACATTACGGACATTTTTTTATCTTTCCTTTTCAAGGCTAAAAACAAATCAGCGAGAAAACTCTCTCGTAGAGACACTAATCACATTCTGGAGTCAACAATCTCCAATCCAAAAACACTACATAAAAAAACCATGTTATTTAAAGAAGCACAATTCAAATGATTATAAAGGAATAATTGACAAAATAAAAGAAAATTATATATATATATATATATATATAAACAAAGAGATAATTACACACCCCACACACTCGCAAAAACCTCCACTCATCGTGTTCACGAGGACCTCCCCGAAGGGAGTCCTCTACAATAATGAAATTAATATCAAGATCTCGACATCGTCTAACCTCCGACAATATATACATATATACGTATATACATGCATACATAATTTTAAATATCGGGGTTTATGACGCCCATGACAGAGAGGAAAGATACGTACTTTAGTACGATAAAAAGAGACAGAAAAGATTATGGAGCCCCGGCTCCATAAACCTGCCATATTAACAATGAGTGGGAAAGGGATAGGGTTATTGGGATTTAACACATGAGGCTCCATAACCCCCTAGTTAGAAATGTATATATATACATACGTATACGTACAACACATACGTGTACGTATAATCGAATTTAATAATATATAAGTCGCAGAGAGCGAATATATTGCGGGGCCAAACGAGTCGAGATTTCTCCCGTGTATTAGGAAACCATGCGCCGCGGAGAAGTGGCAAACCTGATTCGCTATGTCGAGGCCTGCTGGGATTCCTCCGGCAGCTCGGAAGCGCACCACCTCCGCGCGCCACATAGTCCCCCGATACCAAGAAACCGAACACATTAAGTGAACGACCGAGTGAAAGAGTTTTCACGGATCTTAATGCACTGGACCGCCTACGCACGTAACATTTTTACACCATCAAGCACAACTCTATATAAATTTTTTAAAAAATTTACGTCATCGATGCGGTTTAACGTATCGTCATGTATGTAGATATTCAGCATTTCCGAGAACATACGTTTTTTAAAATTATGTTCAATGTCCATGATACATGTTTGGTTAAAATCGGTATTATGTCCTATGTTAATTGTGTGGACCGCTAAAGCGGATCTGACATTTTTATTTTTTACATCATATTTATGTCCTCTGATACGAGTTTTAAGCCTACGCTTGCTTGTGCCTATGTATAACGCAGGGCAATCTCTACATGGTATATTGTATATGATATTACAAATTTAATTTTTTACAATTTTGTCTTTGCCCAATTTAATAATTTTACTAAATTTATTAATAATGCGATTTATCAATATAAATTCATGTTTCTTAATAAATACAATCAATTTCGGGGTTAATCCTTTAAAAAATGGTAAAACAAGTCTTAGTCTCCGAATTTGATTCCATTTTGATTGAGAATTTGATTTGATTTGAATTTTTTGTACCATCTTTAATATTAATAGCATTTTTTGTAATCGTCTATGAGTCGTTTCTGATAATAATCTTTTTTTCCAATTTATTTCAGAATCCAAAATTTTTACATTTTTAAAATCAACATGATGATTATAGGTAGCCATATGTTCATTTATGACATATTGAGAATTGGATTTTTTAGTATTAGATTTGTGTTCCTTAATTCTATATTATAATTGTCTCCAATTTCTCCAATATAAGAAGCACTACACTGTACACAATTTATGCTGTACATGACATTAGTTTGTTCCATTTTATCTAATTTTTCTTTACCTCTTACAATAATACTATTTAGATTCATAATAATTTTTTGCACAACTCTAATATTATTTTTCTTCATAGTTTACGTTTTTTTTTCACACAAGTCAGGTACGTATGGAAAATTGAAGTGAAAATGTATGAAAATTTGAGAAAACAATTTTAAAATTTTAGATTCTGAAATAAATTGGAAAAAAAGATTATTTATCAGAAATGCATTATTAAGAGATTAAAATTAATATCTAAACTGTAATGCTACTTTTCTCTCTTTTTAATATAAATTTAATTACTAACAGACGCTAACTTACATATTCTAACTTTAATTTTTAATTTCGAGTAATTAGCGTAATGATCGATGCGTAACCTACGCAGACCAATGTAATTCCTAGCAGAAAATTTAAAATTGGATAATATTTAAAAAAAAATTAATTATAGTATAACGGGGTACGGATTTAAAATGGGGAATAAAAAAATCAACGAAGGTATCGGGGCGCGAATCCACGATCCTGGGAATGCGAGATAGAAGCTTCACCAATAAATTGATAAATAATTTTAAGAAACAATATAATTAATAAATTATTTTCAAATTGTTCCATATCATACATAACATTAATTTAATGTAATTAAATAATAAATAGATATGAATAATTTTTAATATATTATGAAAAATTAAATAAATTGCTAAAAACTCACAAAAAAATAACTTAGAAATAATAAAAGATCAGTCTTAATATATTGCACAGAAAATTATAATTATTTACTATTATAATGGGTACGGATTTCATGTGTCGGCGCAGGTAGGTCCTTGAATTATCGGCGACGATCGTCGATAGGATCAAGTCGACTAGCCAGGATAATTGCGAATGGTAGCGCAGTGGTGAGAAAAAATTGTATATTAAATGTCATATATTTGAATTTCGCGCTATGTTCTGGAGGGGGTAGATATTAATTGTCATGATAGATACATCTATTCTAGAGATATACCGTGGAAATCGTTTTATCTTACTTTATAAATCGTCTGTGATATTAGAATTTGCATATTTATTACTGATTGCTTTTGGCTTACTAGATGTTTTAATCGGGTTGTTATTATTTATTTATTTATTTACTTTTTTATTGTTTACATTATGTTTTAATTATGTTAATTATGGACGTAAATAAGAAAGAAAGGTAAAATTATACTTAACCTCAAACTTTGTGAAAATTATGTATATTTCATTACTTACTCTTGTTTTTAATTATAGAGCAATGCGTCAGAGATACTATGATCATATTTTTAATGTATAAATGACGAATTAGTAAGTAAAGTTGTATATAAATATATAAATAGTTGTATATAAATAGTATATAAATAGTTGTATATAAATATATGTAAAAAATGATGTTGTAAGTAATGTCTAATATAATAAAGGTACAGCCTGATGAGGATGGAGGAGATCAATCGAAACGTCGCTCAATAATTAGCAATATCGTGTTGTTCATTTATCATCGACATAATCTTCCAATTAATATTTTTAATATGCGTAAAGTACGTCGTTATGCATCGTCTTTAGTACGTAAGGTTGAACATCACACATAGTATGTATAAATTTAACGTTTACGCAGTTTTAATATAAATATAAATTATTCATAACTATATGTTAAACTTAATTATTAATTTAATTTTGTAAATTTGTTTCTATATTAATTTAATATTTTCTGCATTATATCGCATAAAAATAAAAAATTAATAAAGATGAAAAAATTCGAATAGGTGTAAATAATTACTACATAGTCTTTTATAAGTAAATTTAATGGATTATTATTTTTTTTAATAGATAGTGTAACGGTAAACGGTTCACGCGAGTCGAAAATCGTACCGATCGCGTGAGTCTACCGTTGAAGACGCGTAAGGCGCATGCGCGAGCGCGTCGGAGAGCCGGTGTGCACAACACACCGGCAGTATCGTTCGAACCTCGAACAACACGAGATCGGCAGTATCGTTCGGTTCGCGGCGCGACCTAACTTGAAGTCAGTCAAGGCCCCGTGACTCCGAACTGTGGCGAAGGAGAGAGAGAGAGAGAGAGAGGGTCCGAGAGAGAGAGAGCGAGAAAAAGCGGACACCGAGAGTGCTAACCCGCAACTTCGAAAAGACAAGTAAGTCCTGGCCAGGCGTACGCCGGTTCAAAAGCACGACGCGATCCGCGAGCGGCATCGGGATACGCGCGGTACCCCGACGCACCATATCGCCCGGGCGAGAGGCCGGATACTCTCGCCGTGTCTCTCTCTATTGCGTAGGCACGCGTTCAATAAGCCGGAGTGCTCCACACTCCGGCAATAATCTACCCGTACCAGGCCTTCTGCCTAACCAGGTGCTCGATACCTGGTGTAATCTCATTCCCTGGACATATCGAAACGCCGTGTTTCGGAACGTAATTTGCGGCGGGCGCACACACACGCATACGCGCACTGTATACACTCTAAGTTCCCGTGTTTGTTTACACTCTTTTTATTTAACCGTTATTGAGCCAAGGTTTAGCATTGCCTTGGCTCGTCCCGACATAATTTATAAGTTTTTGTATCCTATTAATTTTTATTTATTTAGAATAAATTACACTGACATTTTTAATCGCGAGTGTCGATTCATTAAACCCGCGAGTAGTTCCTATCCCAAAGGCGAATACCGCCATGCCCCGCGGGTGTCGTGCATTGTACTTAGCACGACACACTTAACTGAGTAGCCGAGTACGAGCATCAACGGAGGATAAGTGTGCACTAGATAAGTGCACACATTGTACACAGGGAAAACGTCGTCGTGCGGAGCTTGAGGCTAGCTCGCACCACTCCAAGGACGGTTCCGACGATCGGTTAGCTGTCTGGTAATACAGCTGATCGGCATACGGAGAATATTTCCTGTGCATTGAGGATATGCACAGGACAATTAAAACCCTCCTGAAACACCAGAATAACCCTGTTACAACTGGTGCCCAACACGTGAGTTTCCTTGGGATAGGGAAAATTATTGCAAGTGATAACCAAAACGCGAGTTTCCTCGGGATAGGAAAAATTTTCCATTTAGTTGAATTTTGTACTTCGGACGTTATTTTACATATAAACCGCGAGTGGTTGCGAGTACGTTGCGAGTTCGTCGCGACGAACATATGTAAACAACAACACGAGCCGAGTACAAACGAACATAATTCTCGAAATTAACTCGAAATAATACTTATTATTTTCGAAATAAGACTTATTATTTTCGATTTAAATTAAATTTAAAATTCGAGTTAGATAAATTTGCCATAGTAATAATTTATAACATATATAAATTTTATAAACAAATTAAGTTTTCCAAATTTTCCCAAAAATTAAAAATTTTCAATTTTTTCAAATTTTCCGAAATTTTCAATTTTTTTTTCAAATTTTACAAAATTTTCAGAATTTTCAAGTTCATTCAAAATTTTCCAAAATTTTCAAATTTTCTGAAATGTTCAAATTTTTTAGAAATTTTCAAATTTTCGAGATTTTCAAGATTTTTTTAAATTTTTCGAAATTTAAAAATCTTTCATAATTTTTTAGATTTTTAGAGAATTTTCAAATTTTTCATATTTGCAAAATTTTTGTAGGTTTTCGGAATTTTTCCAATTTTTTTCGGAATTCGTAAATTTTTCCGAATCTTTCGAATTATTTTGGAATCCTCGAAAAGGTATTTTTTTTTGCGGTAATCTGGAAAATTTTTCGAAGTGAATAATACGATTTCACAAATCGAAAAATAAAGTGTGTGCGTCGGAAAATTACGAGCGCTAGAACGATACCCTTAGAATTGTAATTTCTCGTTATATATTTCTGGGTAGCATAATAGGCGAGAGAGAGACAATAGATTTGGAGTAAAGTGTACGCTAATATTTAACCAATTAATTATTTAATTAATTGGCATTAAATTAATAGTGAAAAATTGAATAAAATTTTATAATTACATATTATAGTTAAAAATTTTTTTTTATTAATTAGAATCAGTTTAAATTACATATCACAATAAAAAGTGATATATATTAAAAAAAAAAAACTTGTGTGGGCAAAAATAAAACACTTATTGTTTTATTCGGGTTATCTTAATTTTTTTTTACTATAAAAGAGGTGTTTGTAGTACCCACAATTAATATTTTATATTAAATTATTAAATCCTTACTCTGGTAATATCAAGCCGATATTGTTACAACTTGGTACAACCAGAGTCGAAGTAACCCACACAACCTTGCATTAGCGTACACGGTAGGACAAAGCCAGAGCAACCCAATAGTTAGGCCGTATAGTCCAATCATATATATTTTTTGTATTTTGCGATTATAATTGTGTGCCTTAGGGAAAACGCGAGCGAACGACCCCACGATAGCCGCGCAATTGGACGGCTCTGGTAAAGCGAATTAAATTATTTTTTTTTATATTGTAAATTATTTATTTAAATCGTAATTACAAATATGGCGTGTTCGACACAACAGAAGATCGAAGACTGGTGTTTGTTTTATAGAGACAAAGATATTTGCCAATATCTTAACGACCTGTCGCTCAAAAACACAGGCAATAAGTTCGATAAATTAGGTCGTCTGACAAAATGGCTCTTAGGCGAATACGAACCATGTGATTTCGTAGAAGAACCTGAGCAGGATGAAATCACCGTCTGGTACCATCGGGAAGAACTCAGGCAAAATTTCATCACAAAATATAGCTCGGCAGAACACCCGTGGGAGAACTCGACAATCGACGACAACACAAGGCATCCATTATTAACTCTTAACAACGATGAAGGAGTTAAAGAAAATATGGAAACAAGTCGTAGAAGAGTTCAACACCTCCAAGACAATGAAACCACGGCAATATTGCAAGAAACCACGGAATCAACATCAACGAATGATAAAGCTGCCGACAGTATTTTAAACGATGACCATAATCCAAGCAGAATAAGACTCACTGCAACAGACGGAGGAACATTCAAAATCCCACTAGAATTCGCAAATTTTATGCAAGGAATGTCAGACACAGTTAAACAATTAACTGAAAAGGTAAACGCGCTGACAGCAGCGCAAGCTCAACCTATTTTAACAAGCACTAGACTGGACCAGCCACGACAAGAAGTCCGGAGCCAACGACAGCAAGTAGGATTCCAGGACACAATGACGTACCATTACCTGGAAAATACAACTGAGTTACCACAACCTGACCCCCCAGCACCACTCGCAAGGAGAGTCGGCCAAGCCTGGGAGGGGGGGAACTTCCAAGGTCAAGAAAGACTTGGAAATACGAGTGGTACCAGGACCGAAAACAGCACCTGGCAGAGAACTGCAGGACAGTCCATGAGAGACGTCGGTCAGGTTGTCCGGAAATGGGGACTGCAATTCGCAGCGGATGACGACCAGAGCATAGACTCGTTCCTTGAAAGAGTCGAGGAATGTCGGATTCTGGCTAATCTGTCAGAAAACGAACTTCTAAGTTCATTGCCAGAGTTGTTCAAAGGTGTTGCAGCACTCTGGTACAAAAACGAAAGAGGCACATGGTCGACATGGTCCGAATTCCAGAAAGAAGCTCGTCACTGGTTTGGGACTAATAGGCGGTTCCAAAAGAGATTGATTGCGGAAATCAACTCTAGATATCAAGGACCAGGAGAAAAGACACGGGATTATATTACGTGTCTAGTCCACATGATAAGAAGACTCGATCCAATCCCAAGGATCGAGCAACAGCTAGACACGCTACACGGCAACCTGCGCCCCGTAATACAAAATTTGGTGCGCAGGACGGATTGCGATTTGATCCATACTCTTCTCGATCTTGCTGTCGAAGCCGAGCTTACGCTGGAGGGACAGAAAGCGTATAGACACCCTCCGCCACCCGAGACGGCCCTAATACCCGAGTCGGCTTACAAACCGAAGGATGAAAAGAGGGCCAAAACGAAGATTGCAGCGGTGCAGCCGACAGCGCCAAATCTACACACGAAGAAGAATCCGCCAGAGGACTTGGCAAAGACGCTGGCCAAAGTTCTCGAAGATAAAATGAGAGAATTTGTCCTTTCGATGACCACATCCCGAAGCGGAATGGGTAAACTGAGGGAACCAAATCGAACCAAGAATACGAAGGGTTCCGCCGAAAGGACGTACGGCGGATCGAAAGAGAAAACAGACAATCAGATCGTGAGCGCAAGACCGCAAGCCACACAACCACTGAATTGCTTTGGTTGCGGACGGCTAGGGTATAAGCGCGCAGATTGTCCGGACTGTTCGGGAAACGCAAACAGGAACGGTTGAAAAGGGTCGTCCCCGTTCCTGCCCCGCGTAAGACCCGAACAGATACCCCGATCACAGCGGAGCGCTGTGAAGAGAGCTCGGCAACAAAAGAGTCGTCGGAACAAAAGTGCCGACGACATCAGCTGAGTCCGAGAGACGTAGCGGCTGCCTCAGCCCGAATTCTGTGAGATCGACGGAAAAGTCGGATCAACACCAGATAGCGGCCGCTACTAGAGATCTGGATGATAGGGCTGGAGGAGAAGACCCTCCGAGTGAAAAAGAAACTCGTTGGTGGGTCCAAGTGGGCATTGCCGGCTACCGTGCACGCGCCTTGTTCGATAAGGGAGCATCGCGCACGGTAATGGGTTCAATTGGTCTACAATTGGCCACGGCCTGCGGCTGTCCACTCATCCCGAGCAACGGAAGGAAAGCGAAAGTGCCAGGAAACCAGACGGTGGCGATCGCTGGTTACGTAGACCTGCCTTTCGAGGTTGCCGGGGTAAAGCGAGATATTCGCGTAGCCGTACTTCCGGACGATCAAATCGACTGTTACGTCGGAGCGGACTTCATCCGTGGTTTTGGCGCAGTTTTGGATCCAAACGAGAATAAACTTTGGATCAAAGCGGCCAACAAGTCCGTAGATCTGGAAGTAGCGAGCATATCGCGAATCGATGCGTTCGAGGTAGCATCGATCGGACTAGCAGACTTATTGCCAGAGGAGCAAGAAAGACTGCTAGCACTGGCTGACCGATACCTGGGTACAACGGGGAGGCCGTTGGGGTGTACCTCCTTGATTGAGCACGCGATCGACGTGTGTGCGACGCGGCCGATCAAGCAGAAATATTATCCCGTCTCTAAGCGAATAGAGGAGGAGATGCACGCCCAGGTTAAAGAGATGCTCGACGCAGGGGTGATCGAGCCCCGTAGTAATGGTCCGTAAACCTAACGGGAAGTATCGGTTCTGTATTGACTATCGGAAGGTCAATGCAGTATCGAAAACCGATGCTTACCCACTGCCTAACATGGACTGCATACTACGGAAGCTCAAGAACGCGAGGTACATCAGCACGCTAGACTTGAGTAGCGCGTACCACCAGATACCGCTAAGACCGGAGTCGGCGGCTATTACCGCGTTTACAGTACCTGGGCTAGGCTTATTCCAATTTAAAAGGATGCCTTATGGCCTATCCCAGGCGGGAGCCACGTTCCAAAGGTTAGTGGACAAAATCATAGAGCCTGAGCTCGAGCCCTATGCATTTTCGTACCTCGATGATATAATCATCGCCACAGAGACCTTCGAGGAACACGAAAAGTGGCTAAAGTATGTCCTGAAGAGAATTAACGAGGCTAGTCTCACAGTGAATCGGGATAAAAGTGTATTTGGACGTACTGAGGTGAAATATCTCGGAGTGCTGGTGAATCGAGATGGAATCCGACCAGACCCCGAGAAAATCGAGCCGATCATTAATTATCCGGCGCCAAAGAATCTAAAACAACTTAGAAGATTCCTTGGTATGGGTTCATGGTACCGGAAATTCTTACGAGACTTTGCTACCTTGGCCGAGCCGCTGACAAGGCTTACCAAGAAGGACCGTAAGTTTGAATGGCTCGAGGAGCAGCAACAGGCATTCGATCAGATTAAGGCGCTGATCGCAACTGCTCCCGTCCTAGCGAGGCCAGAGTTCGATGTGCAGTTTGTCATACAAACGGACGCGAGCGACACTGGCATTGGCGCAGTACTTCTCCAGGTGATTAATGGAGAAGAGAGAGTACTGGAATTCGCCAGTAGGACGTTAAACCAGGCCGAACGCAATTATAGCGTTACGGAACGAGAGTGCCTGGCGGTTATATGGGCGATTGGGAAATATAGACCTTATATCGAAGGCTATCATTTCCGCGTCATAACCGACCACAGTAGCTTACGTTGGCTGCGTAGCTTACACAGCCCCACAGGTAGATTAGCGCGATGGGCACTAGAGTTGCAGGGACACAGCTTTGATGTGGAGCATTGAAAAGGCGCCCTGAACTACGTACCCGACGCGCTATCACGGATGAGCGAGGAGGAGGCCCTCGCCATCAACGCAATATCTTGGGTAGAGGAGTCCCAAGACGAGTGGTTTCAGAATTGGCTGAAACGAGTTAAATCCAGTCCAAGGGATTTTCCTCGTTGGAAGTGTGTCGGAGGACGACTATACTTCCACAAGCCGAACGAGTTGATCGACGAAACACTCGGAGACGAGGACGCGTGGAAGTTAGTGATTCCAAAGGAACACCGAAAAGCGGTCCTCGAGGAAAGCCACGACTCTCCTACGTCTGGCCATGCTGGACGTGAGAAGACGTTTGCCAGTCTGGCTAAGTATTACTACTGGCCAGGTTATTACGCCGACGTGAAGGACTACGTGCGCCGTTGTCTCGTCTGTCAACAATGCAAGGTGGATCAGCGACCACCTGCAGGACTGATGGGAAAACGCACGGTCGAACGTCCCTGGCAAATCGTGGCAGGGGATATCACCGGACCCTTTGTAAGGAGCAAGAGCGGATACGAATATATCCTAGTATTCTTGGATCTATTCACCCGGTGGGCGGAGTGCATACCAATTCGCAAAGCCAACGCGAAAACCATTCTCAAGGAGTTCAAAGAGAGAATAGTTTTAAGATTTGGTACTCCCGAGGTATTTCTTTCGGATAACGGTACTGAATTTAAAAATAAGGCCGTCGACGAATACCTACAAGAGGTGGGGATACACCATACCACCACTCCGCCATATTTCCCCCAAGCAAATCCGGTTGAACGTGTCAACCGAACATTGAAGACCAGGATTGTGGCTTTCATAGAGGAAAACCACAATACCTGGGACGAGAAGTTGCCGGAGCTTGTATTCTCGTTGAACAACACCGTCCACGAGTCGACGGGTACGACTCCGGCAATGCTGAATTACGGACGAGAGCCTATGCCCCCCGGTACCATCAAGAGGAACCAAGAACAGGCTGGCATAGAAGAGGAGCAGCACCATAAGATAGAATTATGGCAAGAGCGACTTCAAAAGCTCAGGAAAATACATGAGTCTGCAGCTGCACGCTCAGATCAACAGCATGAGCGGCAAGCAAGCTATTATAACGCTAAAAGGAGGGACACACCTTTCACCGTAGGAGATATGGTGTGGAAGAAGAACAGAGTCCTGTCC
This sequence comes from Theocolax elegans, assembly GCA_026168455.1. NCBI lineage: Eukaryota > Metazoa > Arthropoda > Insecta > Hymenoptera > Cerocephalidae > Theocolax > Theocolax elegans. The sequence continues at coordinate 24,013,905 of CM047429.1, forward strand.
TCAGCAGCTCAGGGTATTTCGGCTAAGCTGGCTCCGAAGGCGACCGGTCCGTATATCATAATAGGCCAACCAGGATCCAATACTTACACGTTGTTGGGTAAAGACGGTAAGGTGACCGACCTGGCACACGCCGAACACCTTAAACACTGCATTTCACCGGATCTCGACGCAGATGAGGAAGAAGAACATCCGCCGAGGGACATCGTGGGAGAAGGGGCGACGCGCGACCCGCCCCATGCGAGCGTACAGTCACCAAATTGCGTGCGGACTCCTGCGCGAGTCATAGCGGGTGACACCAGCGTGCGAGAACAGACTCCTGCGAGAGTCAAAACGCCGGATATACGAAAACGCGGCCGTCCGCGAAAATCCGCGAAAGCCGTCACGAGACCCCACGGTAGAAAGATAGTGTATCGCGGTGTAGAAAAGAACGACGCAGAACACGTAGTCGGGGAAAACGGACCATCGGTAATCGTTAGAAAAACGCGCGCGCAATCAAAGCGAGAAAAGAGTAGAGATAATTAAACTGCTTTTCCTCTGATTAATAGATGGAAACCAAACCTGAGCCCGACTCGACGAGTTCTCCGTCGACGTCCGGAGGACCTCCCCGTGCCATCAGCGGCACGACGGTGGGGATGGAAGAATATTTCGCCGCGAGGCCCTCGCCTCCAATTCCCCCACCAGGACCACCGTCGGAGGACACCTCCACCGACTCCGAAGAAGGGGAGGAGGGTGATGAACCCCCGGTGCCCACCAGGGAGCTGGCCGTCGCCGACTCCCTGGCAACACGCCAGGATAGAGGAGGAGTTAGGGCCATCTTGGGGAGAGAGCCCCGGGAGGTGTGGAAATTCTTGGAGGCCCAACTCGACTACGCGTCCCGCATCTCCAACGGGTCGGACGCAGTAGAGAGGAAGGTCTTCCAAAATTGGAAGGAAATCCACGACGCCCTCCCGGGATTCCACGCCTTCTCACAAGGATGGAAACAGGGAGTAGCCGACCGCCTGGAGAAGTTGGCACTCCTTGACGACTTCCGCCGCAATCGCGCGGCAGCCCGACAGGCGGCAAGGAACGCCGAAGAAGCCCGCCTGGAACTACTCCGTCTCTCCAAGGCAGAGAAAGAGGCCCAGCGGAAACGGAGCGAGGCCCAGGCAAGGGCGCATGAGGCCGCACGGCAAGCTGCGGAGGCAGCTCTAGCCACCAAGACGGGCCACAGGCAGCAGCCCAGCAAGCCACCAGGGACTCCGGCTCCACCGGGGCAAGGCAAACCCCGCCACTGCTTCGTGTGTGATTGGCCTGGGGTACGAAATCCTCGCACGTGCCCCAACCACCAAAACCACCACAAGCACCGGCAATCATAATCGGAGATCCCTGGCCATCCGAAGCCCGGAGAAGACCGCCAGGAGGAGAACTCCTGGCTACCCACAGGTACAGGATTGAAAAAAAAAAAATGTACATATGTTCATAATCCTTTTTATTTTTTGTACATAAAAAGGTTAGAAAAAGATAACGTAGAGTTTTAATTTCCTGACCTAAAGCTGAAACCACATCCCACGCGTCTATGCCAAGTCAGAGCATGGTACATAGGAATATACCTTGCGTCTGGAAGGGGGGTGTAACGGTAAACGGTTCACGCGAGTCGAAAATCGTACCGATCGCGTGAGTCTACCGTTGAAGACGCGTAAGGCGCATGCGCGAGCGCGTCGGAGAGCCGGTGTGCACGACACACCGGCAGTATCGTTCGAACCTCGAACAACACGAGATCGGCAGTATCGTTCGGTTCGCGGCGCGACCTAACTTGAAGTCAGTCAAGGCCCCGTGACTTCGAACTGTGGCGAAGGAGAGAGAGAGAGAGAGAGAGAGGGTCCGAGAGAGAGAGAGCGAGAAAAAGCGGACACCGAGAGTGCTAACCCGCAACTTCGAAAAGACAAGTAAGTCCTGGCCAGGTGTACGCCGGTTCAAAAGCACGACGCGATCCGCGAGCGGCATCGGGATACGCGCGGTACCCCGACGCACCATATCGCCCGGGCGAGAGGCCGGATACTCTCGCCGTGTCTCTCTCTATTGCGTAGGCACGCGTTCAATAAGCCGGAGTGCTCCACACTCCGGCAATAATCTACCCGTACCAGGCCTTCTGCCTAACCAGGTGCTCGATACCTGGTGTAATCTCATTCCCCTGGACATATCGAAACGCCGTGTTTCGGAACGTAATTTGCGGCGGGCGCACACACACGCATACGCGCACTGTATACACTCTAAGTTCCCGTGTTTGTTTACACTCTTTTTATTTAACCGTTATTGAGCCAAGGTTTAGCATTGCCTTGGCTCGTCCCGACATAATTTATAAGTTTTTGTATCCTATTAATTTTTATTTATTTAGAATAAATTACACTGACATTTTTAATCGCGAGTGTCGATTCATTAAACCCGCGAGTAGTTCCTATCCCAAAGGCGAATACCGCCATGCCCCGCGGGTGTCGTGCATTGTACTTAGCACGACACACTTAACTGAGTAGCCGAGTACGAGCATCAACGGAGGATAAGTGTGCACTAGATAAGTGCACACATTGTACACAGGGAAAACGTCGTCGTGCGGAGCTTGAGGCTAGCTCGCACCACTCCAAGGACGGTTCCGACGATCGGTTAGCTGTCTGGTAATACAGCTGATCGGCATACGGAGAATATTTCCTGTGCATTGAGGATATGCACAGGACAATTAAAACCCTCCTGAAACACCAGAATAACCCTGTTACAATAGTTATAAATTAATAAAATATTACTTATGTCAACTGTAGTATAACTAAATTAATTAATATCACCGTTGTCACCTGTAATAGCTAATTTAGTAATGGAAAAGTTAGAGGGTATTGCTTTGTCAAAATTGAGTTTTGAACCAATGATTTTTAGTAGAATTGTTGATGACATCTTTACGATAGTACCTGAATGTTTTGTTGATGAAATGGTTGATGTTTTTAATTCCATTCATGATAGAATTAAATTTACAGTAGAGCCGCGGTGGCTCATGGGTAGAGCTCCCGACTATCACACCGAGGGTCGTGGGTTCGATCCCAGACGTGTACCTCTGAAAATTGTTTCATGTGCATTTTTCGAACACCGCGACTCAGTGGCTCGGCGTGTCACTATAATGTGACGCCAGTTCAGGTGCGCGTGTGTTTCGTGCACTTGTCAGTGCATGAGAGGCACGGGCATCTGAACTATAGGGAACGTTAGGGACGCGAAGATGTAAAGAGGATCGCGGTGGTTCCATCGGGAGGACAGGAAACTGTAATTATTAGACTAATTACAGTGACCGATGATATCTTCCGATGGACACAAGCACCACTGTTTCAACTACATGTGCTTTGTTTACAGACACACCGTTCACCTCCGTCGCTGATTAGCCCTGGCAGCATAAATAGAGCGACGTTAAATAACATAAAAAAAAAAATTAAATTTACAGTAGAGGTTGAGATTGATAAAGAATTAAATTTTTTAGATATTAAAGTTATTAGAGATGATAAAAATAAAGTTAAATTAAATTGGTATAGAAAGCCTACTTGGTCAGGTAGATTTTTAAATTTCCATTCTCATCACCAGTTCAGTGACAAGATTGGTGCGTTGAAAGGTGTTATTGACCGTGCCGTTGGACTGTCACATGGAGATTTTAGAAAAGTAAATTTGGATTTAGTTAAAAAAACTTTTGTTAATAATAATTATCCGATAGATTTGATTAATAGAGTGATTGAAGAGAGAGTGAATCAAATTTATAATAGTAAATTAAAAGTTAGAGTTAATATGAAAAATGATGCATTTGTTGTTATACCGTATGTTAGAGGTTTATCTGAAAGAATAAGAAAAGAATTTAAAAAACTAGATATTCAAGTTTTCTTTAGAAATATTAATAATTTAAGTTTTTTGTTTAATAATTGTAAGGACAGAGATAGAAAGGATGTTAAATCTGGAGTTGTTTATAAAATAAATTGTATTGATTGTGATAAGTGTTACATTGGTCAAACTAGTAGACATTTGAAAAAGAGAATTTATGAACATAAATATAGTTTGAGGAGTGTATCTGTCGCATGGGGTTGGAAACAGCATTGTTTAGATTTTGTTCATTCATTTGATTTTAATAATGTAGAAATTTTAGAACAAAATATTATGAATAAATTTAAAAGAGAAAGTCTTAAGAATATTCATATATTTAGAAATGATAAGAATGTTAATTTAATGTTAGAGCCAAGTAAATTAAATAAGATTTATCATCCTATCTTAACTTAACTTAGTTTATTGGTGTGAATTTATTTGGGTGTGGGTCCTTGGAGTGGGGAGGCCTTTTTTGAGGGTATAAATATCGGTGTGGAATAGTTTTTCATTTCAGTCCCTGATGAGGAGCAGCAGCGAGCTCGAAACGTCAGACAACATATTTGGGGTGAGTAGATTTTTGATGCAGGGGGGCAGTCAGATTGCTTTATTAATAATTTGTTTTATTTTCAGTTAGAGTTTTTAATTTTTTATTTTTTATTTTTATTTTTATTTTTATTTTTATTTTTATAGATTCTTCGGGGGTGATTATAAGTAGGGGCAATCTGACTGCCCATATATTTAATTTGTTATTGACTGTAAGACCGATAAAAATATTAATTAATATAGTTATAAATATTTTAAAAGGCGAGAGCTGAGTCCCCAGCCCCTCGGTGAGGGCTTCGCTCTCTTGTCATCCGACTGCTGCGACCCTACATCCCGCTGTCCCTCTTTCGATAGCTTGCTTCCTACGTTTGTTTTTTATTTTTTTTATTATTTTAACGTCGCTCTTTTTATGCTCCCAAACCGGTGCTAATCAGCGACGGAAGTCATATGATGTCTTGGTGCTTGTATCAATCGGCCGGGGGTGGAAATCGAACCTGGGACCTCCAGATTACGAGCCCGACGCCCTACCGACCGAGCCATCGCAGGCCTCCCTACGTTTTATTCATTAAAAGATAAAAAATTATCAATTACTGTATCCGATGTCATCGTACTTTACGCATACTATAAAAAAGAATGTTTGTCACATAGGCGTTTACGTCCTAGTAACGAAAACTATTATTTATAAATTAAATTCTATAATTGTGTTATAATTATTAGATTACTTTTTGCATAACTGATGTCTACTGCAGTAATTTTTTGCCGTATGCTCCCTATACTTTCTGTGGCACAACAGACTGGATTTTGTTTATCTTGTGAAATCATTACCGCTCCCAACATTCCTGTATTAGAAACTACAAGCACACCTTGCGCAGCACGACCACCAAATAATTTAACAGTAGGTGCATATGGTAAATAAGAGAATTTCTCATTATAATGTATGACATCCTTTTTATCAGCAACCAATGAAATCTGCAAATAAAAAAATCAGGTTTCTTTAAACTATTTTTGGTTCTAAACATTGATAAAAATATCTTAGATTTGGCTTCTAAAGTAAATATCTGTCATATGAATTCATAAGTAATTAACAAAAATTTTATTACTGAATACAAAATCAGAGTTTCAATACCGTCAATACTCCTGTTTTAAATCATGACCCAATTTTGAACTATTTTCACACAAAAGGCTAATTCGTAATAATGCTATAAAATAGCATTTCTTGTCAGGATTTTAGGGTTTAAACCACCCAATGAATAAATACAATTAGTGTATATAAATAAGTTTTCATAATTGTATTTCTATCGATATATATAAATGCGATGCTTAGCGGCAACAACAACATGCGTGCAGTGTGGTAACGTACTAGCGACTGAAATCACATGTCGGTAATGGCTGACGTAGCACATCGTCGATATAATAAATATACAATATTTTCACACTCCCTCTATCGATATGTGCTCGATTATACAAGTTTATAAGAACAAATACATCGTAATAACTTAAATTAAGTTTAACATCTTAATGCACCTATCATGTTTACATTTATTAAGAGATTTTGTAAAAATATCAGCAGGCATACAGTCTCTTCTTAAGTAATGAATGATTATTTCACCATTTTCTATTAATTCACGTACGAAATGAAAACGTATGTCTATATGCTTGCTGCGTTTATGAAAGACTGCATTTTTCGTTAATTCTATTGCGCTTTGGTTGTTGCAAAATACATTTATTGGCGAATCGATGTAATAATTGAGACCCATATGCGATAATAATGGTTTAATGGAAATTATTTCCCGTGAGACTTCTGAAAGCGCTACGTACTCAGCTTCCATAGTTGATAGAGCTACCGAAACTTATTTCTTAGTTTTCCAACTAATTGGACCTCCAGCTAAAATTAAAACATTGCCCGAACAAGATTTACGATCGTCTATATCTCCGGCCCAATCTGAATCGGTGAACGCTCTCAGTTTCTCTTTGTCTTTCGAGTAATTAATACAATAATGTGCGGTTGCTTTCAAATATCTTAATACTCGCTTCGCGATTAACCAGTGTTCTTTACCAGGATCAGATGAAAAACGACTTAAAGTGCTAGCTGCGTATGCAATGTCGGGACGAGTCGCGTTCGATAAATAAACTAAACTACCGACTAGTTCCCTGTAAGGTCGATTTTTCATTTCAACGCGTTCGCTTTCTGTCAACGGACTCATTTCTTTAGTAATTTTTATGTTCGATTCGATAGGAGTCGATACAGTTTTCGCGGTCTCCATGTTAAATTTATTTAACAAATCTTTAATATATTTTTCGTTTGAGATTTTTAAACAACCAATAGGATTATTCCATTTAACATCAAAGCCGAGAATATTACTTATCGGACCTAAATCTACAATTTTGAATACAGAATTAATTTTTTATTTAATATAACTAAGTTTGTCAATCTTTTTCGATGCTAAAATTAAATCGTCCACGAACAAAGTTACTATGACTCGATTTTCATTTTCATTAAATACGTAAACACAAGGATCGGCTGAAGTACGATTTCCACCAATATTAATTAAATAAGTATCTATTTTATTATACCATTCGCGACCGGACTGGTACGGTTTTAACCCGTACAGTGGTTTTAACTTTGACACTTTGTCTTCTTGACCAGTTTCAATAAACATCTCCGGTTGCTCCATGTACACGTCGTCGTGCAACTCTCCTTGAACGTAGGCGGAAGTGACATCCATTTGATGTACATACATGTCTTCGTTTACAGCTGATGCAAGTAGAGTGCGTATAGTTTAGTATCTGGTGACTGGTGCGAAAATTTCTTCATAATTGATTCCATATTCTTGGATATGTCCTCTCGCCACTATCCTCGCCTTGTATTTTTCTATTTCGCCGTTCATATTCAGTTTCGTTTTATATACCCATTTGTTTGTTAGTATTTTTTTGTTAGTTGACCGGGGAACAAGAATCCACGTGTTATTTTCGTTTAGCGTCGAGAAGTCGTGTGCCATGGCGGTTAGTCAGGCTTCTTTATCATCACAATCTAAAACTTGTGAAGCGGACTTTGGCGGCTGTTCCGCGTCGTACACTTTTCTTGATCTTCCAGGCTTACCTGTTTTCACAAATTTTGGACGGCCTGGTTTTCTACGTACTTGATCCATTTTAGGCTCCGAAATTTGTATGTCATTAGCTTCAAGGTTATCCTCAATACAACTCTCAGTATCGCTCACAACATCTTCATCCTTAGGATCTACGCTATCGACTTCATTTTCGGTTGATTCGCTATTTTCTACGTTCAAAAAAGGCAAAGTTATTTCCGCCCAAGACGTTAGATCGGCAGAATTTAGATTTTCAACAAATTTTACATCGCGAGCTTTAATAACTGTTTTAGTTCCAGGCTTCCACAACCGATACGCCTTTGATTGTTCCGAGTAGCCAACTAATACGTACTCTTCACCTTTCGCTTGAAACTTTCCTCTCTTGTTATGTTTAATTAGCGCGATTGTCTTGCTTCCAATAATTTGAAAGAAACCAACATAAGGTTTTCGTTGAAACCACGCTTCAAAGGGCGTCTTTCCATCTAATGCTTTTCTCCAGCTTCTATTTCTCAAATAAGTCACCGTGTTTACCGATTCTGCTCACAGCGAGCATGGAAACTTAGCCTGTAATATGAGACACCGCGCCATCTCAACTAGCGTACGGTTGGCTCGTTCCGCTACACCGTTTTGCTGTGGCGTGTATTCGACAGTTAACTCGCGCATGATACCTTCGTCAGATAAAAATTTATTAAATTCGTTTGACAGATATTCTTTTCCGTTGTCTGTACGAAGTCTTTTAATACGTTTACCCGTTTGATTTTCTACACGTTTCTTATAATCTTTAAATGCTAGTAATACATCGGACCTATTGCGAAGCATAACGGTTTCCGTATATCTTGTACAATCATCGATGAAGGTTACGAAGTATTTAGGCCGGTAAGGAACCGAGCAACATTATTGACAATAGCTCGTCCGGTATATCAATTCCGGCATCTTGAATTTGTTCCGCGTTGTGGATAAATTCCGTTAAATATTGAGTAATGCTTGCACTCGGTTTCTTTTCCATTCTTAATAACCGTTTGTACAAAGCTGCTTTTCTTACCGGACCGTGAGACTCGAAAACTGTCTTCAATCCATCCCATGCGTCTTTAGACGTTGCCGCTTTCTTCACATGGTTGAGTTGCCCGTGCGTAATGCTTAAATTTATTTAAGCGCCAACGCTTTCAAATCTTTTTTTGTCCAGTCCGCTTCATTTGCATCAGGCTTCTTTTCGGTACCGTCAACATACTGCCACAGATCATTAAAAACCAACGCACTTTTCATTTGCACTTTCCATAACTCGTAGTTGCTCTCAGTTAATTTTTCAATATTAGCAAAACCCGTTGCGGCGGCCATTTTTTTTTTATAGATGCACACGGAACCGATTGTTTCATTTATTTCTCGCGCAGTTTAGCGAATCCTGGGCACATAACCTGTCAGGATTTTAGGGTTTAGACCACCCAATGAATAAATACAATTAGTGTATATAAATAAGTTTTAATAATTGTATTACTATCGATATATATGGGAGATTCCATGTGAAGTGATCCAGTTAAAAAATAGAATTTTGTTTTAATGTATGGAATCAGTAAAAAACTTCTTGAATAGAGTGTAGCTAAATTTTTAGACCTGAATTTCAATTAGTACCAGAGTTGTAGCCAATCAAAAAATCGAATTTTTTGAAAAAATTGACTTTTTGGCCATGTTTATCACTTAATAACACAAAATCTAACAATTTTTTCTTATATACATTAAATTTGAAAAAGTTTATTAATTTCAAGAAGAATCAGTTCAAATATTTCATTTATTTTATTTTAAAACTTTGAATATAGTTATAATCAATAAAAACCTTTATAGTAAAAAAAAGGGTTGTACGATCAAAAATATTTTATCCATCCAAAAATCTAATTCATCGATGATTAATTACCTTCAAAATAATGCAAAGTTTGAGTGCGGCAGAGCATTTCAGACAAAGTTATGGTGTTTTTAGTCAAATTTCATAAAAAAAGAGAGCGAATGCATTTTATGAAGAAAACAGACTAACCGTATACTTGCATTCAAACAATATGGCACTATTATTCCTCAATATTACTAAAATATACTATTTATTTGTTAGTCACTGATACATTTTAATCTCTAAGTTGCTTACAAACACAAAACATGAGGTATAAGCAGTTATACCTGTTATATAATTGGATAAATACCTGAAACTTTTTATAATTCCAATAAATCCAATTATATAACAGGTATAACTAAAAGAATCAGACTTAAATAACAACTAAATAAAAGTATCAGTAACTAACAATAAATAGTGTATTTTAGTAATATTGAGGAATAGTGCCATATTGTTTGAATGCAAGTATACGGTTAGTCTGTTTTTTTCATAAAATGCATTCGCTCTCTTTTTTTATGAAATTTGACTAAAAACACCATAACTTTGTCTGAAATGCTCTGCCGCACTCAAACTTTGCATTATTTTGAAGGTAATTAATCATCGATGAATTAGATTTTTGGATGGATAAAATATTTTTGATCGTACAACCCTTTTTTTTACTATAAAGGTTTTTATTGATTATAACTATATTCAAAGTTTTAAAATAAAATAAATGAAATATTTGAACTGATTCTTCTTGAAATTAATAAACTTTTTCAAATTTAATGTATATAAGAAAAAATTGTTAGATTTTGAGTTATTAAGTGATAAACATGGCCAAAAAGTCAATTTTTTCAAAAAATTCGATTTTTTGATTGGCTACAACTCTGGTATTAATTGAAATTCAGGTCTAAAAATTTAGCTACACTCTATTCAAGTAGTTTTTTACTGATTCCATACATTAAAACAAAATTCTATTTTTTAACTCGATCACTTCACATGGAATCTCCCATATATATATATATATATATATATATATATATATATAAATGCGATGCTTAGCGGCAACAACAACGTGCGTGCAGCGTGGTAACGTACAAACGACTGAAACAGAACGCGGAATAAGCACCGAGTTTACAATAAGGTAACTTACCACATGTCGGTAATGGCTGACGTAGCACATCGTCGATATAATAAATATACAATATTTTCACATTTCTAAAATAATCATTTAATAAATAAAGGAAAATTATTACAATCTTTTCCCGATTTAAAAAATTCATTTCATTTTCGATTTTCATGAAAATAAATGTTAAACCTAGGTGTCGACAGTTGCGCCATTGTATTCGTCACTTTCTTAACGGAGTTAAGTAGCCTTAGTAAGAGATACTCGTATTAGCAAAATTTGTATGATTACTAGGTAGGTTTAACGTATTTTGGTCACATATTATTTAAATTATAACAATTGAACTATTAATTATTGCTGTAAAGGTTATCATAGAAAAATATTTAGTGATTACTTTGTGACGGGCCTGTTACGCCACGTTCGGACAAATAACTTTGAATCCTTTTATTTTTGATTCAATGTTATTTTTAATTCAACTACAGTCATGGGTAGAGAATTTCTTCCCATACATAAGAAGTCTGGTGAATGAACATATCTCGGTGCTCCTTATATTAAATTTAAATGAATTCAAACTTCGATAGTTACAGAGTCTTATAAATGACAATGTTTGCACTCCGACAATAATATTTTTAACTCGATGGTGAATATCGGGAAGGGACTCACAAGGGTAGCACATAACTTCCGGGAAGCGGATCATCCTAATTTTTGGTATATTTTTTATAATGTAGAAATATGAAGAAAGTCAAGTTATTGCTTGCCAATGGACACTTTCACGAAAGTTATTTGACATCTAATAATAATTTTAATGAAAATTACTTCCAAATTAATTGTTTATAACTTCGTAACAAATAGAGATAGGCACTCAAACTAAAAACCAAAAGAAAGTTGAGTTCAAGCAGATATAATTTAAAAAAAAAGTTTAAATTGCTCAATTTGGAGTAAAGTTATAAAGAAATTTTAAGCAAAATTTAATATTAAAAATTCATAGTTTCTTTTAGGTGAAGAGTCTCTAATACATCGCCGGGGCAGGCGAAAATGCTGACAAAACTGCGTGTTAAGGTGGTTTTATAGATGTTCATCGGTAGAAGGGGCTTCTCCCATTGTATCATCTAGTGCTCCCAGTTTAATTGGCGCTAATATAACACATATGAATATTGAGCAAATCAAAAATTATATAAAGAAAAGAAATTTCAGTCATTTTAACAATAATGGTAAAATTTTACACAAATTCATCTACAATAGAAATAAAATTGAAAATATATTAATGGAAATTTCGCCTGAAATATACAAGTTCATACGAGAAAATAACAGCAAGATTTTTGTGGGACATCAGTACTGTAGAGTGTACGACCGAATTAACATAAATCCTTGCTACAACTGTGCCAGATACGGACATTGTTCATCAATGAGTAGAAATGATTCTGTATCAAATGTTCTGCGAATTACAATGTACACTAATGTAAAGACAGTAAAATTGAAGGTGCCTATTTATAATCATTCTAAATACAGAACCAACGGATCACTTACACACGGACAGAATGAAGTGCTCTATATTAAAAAAGAAGGTAAGGAAATACATAGACTCGATTGATTACCCTGTAGCACCTGTATTACCTTCCTGGGACGAAACAAGTGCATTAACAGCATTGTCAAAACTGAAACCAAATAATCTAAGGAGGGTCAAGACAGTAAAAAATCCACGTCCTTTTACAACTACTAGTACATCTGAATAATCGAGCAACGATTAAACCTACTTGAAGAAATTGAAAACAATTTGCAACAAAGCGACTGCGAATATAATGACCTTGAAGTTTTTAATACAGAACGAAAAAATATTAATCGTTTAATATTATAACTAAACATCACAAGTCTTAAGGCAAATTTTGAAAAATTACAAATTTTAATTAAAAGTTTCAAGATTAAACCCTATGTTATTGTATGTACAGAAGTTTGGAAGTTAGAGTATTATCAGTATTTTAAAATCGAAGGATATAACACATACTATAATCAGGGAAACATAAACAGAAATGATAGTGTTGTGACCTACATACGGGAGGAAGTTATTTATAATGCAGAAACTATTGTGATTGACAAAATTAAAATTCTGAATTCTACTATCACAAAAAGTAACAATAAAAAACTAAAAATTTCCTCTGTATATAGATTTCATAACCTCAAATGTACGGAATTTATACTTAACATTAAGGAATACTTAAAAAAAAAAGAAACGCATCAAATTACATTATAATCGGTGACTTTAATCTTAATATACAGAACTTTAATGCTATAAGTCAAAATTTTCTAAATAATCTACTTGAAAAGGGCTTATTTCTAGTTTTCACAAAAACGACAAGACTTGCGAATTCAACAATAGAACAGTGAACGTGCATAGATAATATGTTCATCAAAACTTATTTTCTGACTATTTCAGCAAAAACTTTGAAGACTCCACTTACTGACCATTATCCACTAATTCTTGAAATAAAAAGAGATAAAATAAACACCAAAGTGACAGAATCAAAAAGTAAAATACATCGTTAAACTACGATAAGCTATTCCTCACTGCGGAAAAAATTGATTAAACCGTACGTAAGAAGATGAAAGATTCTAACTGGGTTATTTGGTTATTGTGGAGAATGCAAAGTATGTATGAAAAGAAACAGGAATAATCAAAGGCAAGAACCAGAAAAAACTGGATTACTGAAGCTACTGAATTAAAGAGTCTCTCTATAATAATTTAACCTCTAGACTGCCGGCATTTTGGTCTTATAAATTGATATTTTTGATGTGCAAAATTTATACATAAAAACACCTCATATCTCTAGAGTAGTTATCAAGGTCACAGGTGGCTCATATATGAGCCAGTCCGGCTGGCAACGGTCGGGTGAATGTTAATAATTTAAAAATATTGTAGTAAAAATAATTTCTCCCGTAAATGTTTCCGTTGAGTTTGAGGGAAGTCGTCCCAATAATCCACTGCTCAATAGGAAAAACAGATGAAGAAAAGTAAATCAAGAGCTCGGTTGATTGTGAAAAAAACGGTTTTATTTTAGACCCTTACACTTGTTGGTCCCCGTACGGTCGGGCCCAGAGTGACCGTTGGCACTTATTTTTCCAAGAGCCTGCACAGCTCCGCGCGGACCGCAACCACTCACCAATTGGAGCACTAATCTCTCCAACGGCCAACCAATCGTAGATCGCTCAACCTGCGACGGCGCAACAAAATATAAAATAAAATACCCCTCATATCCGGGGTTACATAGAATCATCGTTCGCGTTAATAATTCCTCTTACATTCTACAATATTTTAAATTACTATGTATGCATTTTTAACAGAATTTTCTTGATATTACAATGTAAGACACCAAAAATACTCCTTTAGTTATCAATAAAACCGCAAGCATCCCAACTACCCCTAGCGAGGGGGTGAAAATTTCAAAAATTCATTAGTAGGCTGGTTTGGATTTTTTCTACGATGTTTTCTCGTAAACACACTGTAACATGTGTAAAGCATACCCTGAAGTTTGTCCCGATCTATAGAGGTGCCAAAAGTACCCCTAGCGAAGGGGTGATTTTTGTAGCGAACGTTCTCGAAGACTGAAGTATTCGCTAACAAAATTTCAGTAATAAGTTCAATAACGAGTTTTTAAATATTTCACCCCCGCGCTACGGGTTGTTTGAATACCTCGATTTGAAAATAGCTTCAGCTGTATACTTTAGAGATCGGACAGCCTACTTATTGAGAAAAATGCATCAAAATATCTATATCCATTATTAAAGCTATAATTTTATTACTGTCCCATATATGAGCCATGCCGGCAGTCTAAAGGTTAAAAAGATATTCAGTTAACCAAGATCTCAAAGAGCACTACAAGAAATTTGGTTTTTAAAGAGGAAAAATGCTATTACAAGAAAAAATTGATAGAACAAAACAAAAATGATCCGAGAGAGCTCTGGGCTTGCATAAACAGTCAAATAGGAAGAGATAAAAAGAAAAGTAACACGATTATTAAACAGCTAAAATTAGAGGATAATGCAATATTAAAAAATAAAGCGGAAATTGCTAACAAGATGAACGAGTATTACTGCAATTAAGGTGACAAATTAAGGAACAAAATTATTCCACCAAGACACAAACGTATATACTTGGCCAAAAAAATCATAGGACGATTTTTATTGAACCTACTGAGTCTAAAATAATAAATATAATTAACAATTTAAAACTAAAAAAGGAGGTATAGATGAAATTCATGCGAAAACTCTAAAAATAATAACAGTATTAGTAGCAGACAGTCTGTAGCATGCCTTTATTCTGTATATAGAGAATTCAACATGGCCTGATACACTTACAGTAGCTGCACTAATTTACAACACTGGGAAAAAAAATTAAATGGGTAACTACAGACCTATATTACTGATCTCAAACATTGCAAAAATTTTTGAAAAAATTATACATAAGAGAATAGTTAATTTTACAAACAGAAGTAATATACTCTCAAAAAAACAATTTGGATTCATAAAAGATATAGGTAGCAAGGATGCACTGAATAACATAACCAAAATAATATATGAAAATCTGGACCAAAGTACACCTGTTGCTGTTGCTTTTCTAGATTTGGCAAAGGCTTTTTTTGCGCCTAGAACAAATTATGTGAGGATAAACGAGGAAACAATTAAAAGAGTAACTGATACAAAGTACCTAGGTTTATATTTTGACACAAATATGAAATGGAGTAAACATATCGTACATCTTATTAAGGAGACTAGATAGCTAATATTTACACTTACTAGAATATCAAAATTCATGCACACAAATACACTAAAAATCATATACTATGCTCTTTTTCATAGCGTGATAAGCTACGGCATAATCGCACGGGGAGGCGCATACCATAATAACTTACTTTTATTACAAAATGTACAAACAAAACTCTAAAAATAATAAATAAAAAGACCTTCCAAAAAACAAACCCTTTTAATTTATGGAAATTATTTTCATAAGATTGTTTGCAGTTCTACTATGACAATCTCATGAACCAATTCATTACGTCTACTACCAAAATAAGAAATAAACTTGTAATTCCACCTGTATATTCCAAAACTATTAGTGCTAAGAATAGTTATATTAAAGCAATTTGCACATACAGTAACTTGCCAAATGATCTGAAAATTTTTGACATAAGAAAAAATACTAGTATGAAGAAAATCGAAGACTGGATAACAAATAATGATTGAAGAACTTAAGCATACTACCTTTGAATCATGAAAAAATCAATCTTTTTTTTATTCCCTTTTCCGATAAGAAATTTATCATATAATTACGTTAATAAAACTCGTTTCAAAGTTATAAGCCAAATACTAGAAGTACTTTTTATCTATTTTTCATCAATTATTAGAGTATATTTATAAAATTTTATTTAATAACTATATAATTTATTACAATTTATTTTTGAAGTTTTAGTGTATAAATATGTGTTAAATTGATTAATTTTATGTCAAAATATGATAAACTTGTATATTATCTTATTGAAATTAATAAATTAATGATAAACCAATGTTTTTTGTTAAAAAGAAAAATAAAAAAATTGGCATTTGAATTTTTGACTTTTATGACATTTATACTTATGTAAGAAAAGTCAAGTATTATATATGTATTTTTTGATGCGTCTAATAGTATTCAAGTGACGTTGATTACATTCAGATTTGATAGTTCTCTTCTTAACTTGAAATAGATTAAAAAAATTATCATTTATTTTCGTGTTTGCGTGTGAATTTGCGAGTGATTTGTATATGTATGAGTGATAAGTGTATTGTATTGTAAATATATATATTTAGGTTTGTATATGTGGCAAGTGCTACATTTATGTTTATTATAAATGTTTTACATATTAATAAGTATGTTTTAATATATATATACTAGGGGGACTTCACCCCCCTGAGCCCATCGCGCACCAACTCCCTATTTTGAATTTCGAAAAAAACTTTTCGTAAGTAATATATTTGAAATAATGTTTCAAATTGTATTATTTGTTCATTACCATCGATACCTTAGAAATTTAACAGATTTACGCACCACCTTAAAGATACTGTTACAGCGCGTTTGGTTTTGTACCAAGATTTATTTTGTTTTTAATATGATTATAATTTATAAATAAAAAACTTTTATCAAAATTTAGTGCAATGAAATAAATATAAAAATAATAAAAAAATGGTTATATACGAAATATTAACTATAAATTTTAAACCATTTGAATTCTTTTACAATTTAAATTTATATTTTAATAATTATAAATGTTAATGAAAAATTAACTTACCAAAAATAGTAAAGTGTATATCGTCGGCTGAGTGGAAGAACAGTCTATTTCGGAACTTGCTTGTAAAACGCCCTATCTCACGATCCGCTTGGAAAACGCCCTATCTCGGAACTTGCTTGGAAAACGCCCTATTTCGCGCCTCGGTTGAAGAACGCCCTATCTCAAATGAAATTTTTCGCTTTCAAATTTTGTAGTGGCACCACCGCGCAACTTAAAAATACGGTCTTTCTAATTAAAACAAATTAATTAGTAAAGTGTTTAAAATTTGGAAAAAAATTGTTTAAGCGTCATCGGGACTCCTCAGAGAAAGAGAGACTTCTCTGACTTTATCTGTCTATCAGCGGCGATGTATCGAGTACTTACTATATCAGCCGACCTGTGTGCAATTTAAATAATATTTTAAGTTAATAAAGGTTTAAAAAAAGTTGAGAGAACGGATGAGATTTTTAAGCTTAGAATTTTTAAGTTGCGCCGTGGTGCCACTACAAAATATGAAAGCGAAAAATTTCATTTGAGATAGGGCGTTTTCCAAGCGGATCGCGAGATAGGGCGTTTTCCAAGCAGATCGCGAGATAGGACGTTTTCCAAACAAGTTCCGAGACTGTTCTTCCACTCAGCTGACGATATACTCACTAAATAATAGTATTTAGTAATTACTTATTAAAATTTTGGGTTTTTTCACCCCCTAAACTTAATTTTTTTAATGGCGAAGGATCATTGCTCAAAAGTTCTATGCTATTAATATTTTGTACTTTTAGAGTAATAAAACTTTTTGCTTAGATAAATAACTTTTTGTTTTAGCGGCATATAAATAATAACCTGTCAATTCCATTTCTCCCGTAATTTGTAATTTGTACCCTCTTTTAAAATTTGTAGTTTGATTCATAATTATATCCAATTTATTTTTCCTGTTAGTTACGGAGCCCACATATTTATTTCGATTATTGTAAACAAATTCATTCCTCAAATATTCTTCTCTTTCAATAAATACATATTGGTTTATTTGAAATATTGTTTTATATAAATATCCATTTTCAGCTCACTTATATATCCATGCATTTTGAAATTTCATTAAAATCAGTAACATTTAAATTTGATGTATTTTTCGAATATCAAATTCTCCTAGTAAATAGTAAGTAATTCGTATTTTATATTACCACTGTTAAAATTTAAATGTTCATTGCCATTACTGTTTCTAATAGAATTACCTTAAAAAATGCAATAATTAATGTATTTAATTTTTAATTCATTGTATATCTTATGGATATTTGGAAAAGTGTATGTTATTATACTTGATTAAGGGGATGCCATACCTGAATTAAATCTTGCTATGCCGACACCTGTATATTACACGCACTATTTCTCCTATTGCTATTATTTAATACAATGACAACCTATAACCGCAGTGGAGGCATATTTGTAATAATAAATATATTAAATAAATTATAAGTACAAAAGTTTGAATTGTGCTGAATTTTTTTTTCCGTCTTATAAAGTTTTAATTAATTTTATACTACAATCAATTAATTTTACATTTTTGTTGACTTAGCTTGTCTTAGTCTTTTTTCGAACACTCATCCTGTGAGGTTTCTAAAGTGGCTGGTATTAATACCGTCCGCCTTACTTGAGATGTGAGGAATGTTTCTTTGGCTTGTGAAGATCAATAAATTAATTTATCATATACTAAAAAAGCAGACAATAGTGCACGACAAAAATTAAATAAAAAAATATGATGGATACTAAGACGGTAGGAAGCTTGTATCATATATTAGGGATGGAAATAAACGTTTTTCCATTATGCGTCGGTTCTAAAAAAGAATGCGCTGCTACTTTTATTACATTAATTTGAAATACCGTATATAGTAACTGCAAATTTCAAAATTTAATATGAATAAAAACAAAACGATTGTAAGAAATAAATCAATTCCACTCAAGAACATTGTGCAGCAATTAGTAATAATTTAACAGCTGTTCGACGGATACCTGCGAGGCGAGACAATCTCAGCGACGCGCCGAGCGTGTCTCGCCTCGCAGGTTATCCGCAAGAATAATCAATCGCGGCAGCCTTCCGAGAAAAAGAATTGTTTGTGTTTCTATTATACTAAAACTAATTTTCGGATTATCTACACAAACACTGCGAGACAATCTCAGCAACGCGCCGAGTGTATCTCGCCTCGTAGGTTCTTCGCGAGTATAATTAACCACCGAAGCCTTCCGAGAAAAAGACGTTCATTTTTTAACACACATAGTTGAAGACGCCCTCGTCGTATCCGACCAACCGCGAACACTCACCGTACGACGCGTCCGGGACGACGGCGGTCGACGGACGGTTAGACGCAAGAAGCTGCGTGCGCACGTCGGTCCCGGACAGCGAAGCAGTGAACGAGTCTGCCGAAGCTCGAGAGCGTTCTTCGGTACTCCGTCGCTGCAACATTGACGACGCTTTGTCAATACGATTGCTATCGTCCTTCATGTGTGTGTGTATTAGGAAAGCAATATTTCAAGCGTCAACCCAGGATATGCTCCTCTATGCCACCAAGGTGGGTGAACACCTTCGTTGTAGGTGCAGTGCATTTATTCCTTCTTTTGTAAGTGTGCTTCCCATCTCTCCCCCCTTCTCACCCTTTTCCACTCGCCCAACAAACCGCCGCAACTCGTACGCAGCCGAGCATTCGTTTTATAAATTCGCCAAAATTTTACGTGGCTGGCGCCCAAAACCCTTTATCTATTATTATAATAAATTATTACTACTTTTATGAATCGTTTATTTCGCCTTTGTCGCCATGCCCTAATACCCTGCGTGATCGTTACAAAATATATTTAGAAAACTATTTTGTATTGATAGTCATATCTCGACTGAGCTTGTTAGGAACTAGCAGACGACGGTTTCCTCTAGAAGGTGCGTGCACAGTTCGACTCGACGATTACTTCGCACTTCCTACACTCGGTAAACGGAGTACGATTTCAAGTTGCAATTCCATTAGGTTATGTACTTACCATGTATTATAAATCATCAGTTATTTAACAGTACCATAGTAAATATCCATTTTATAATCCACATATGTATTCAGTAGAATTAAACATATTTCCAACTGCATTATTTATAATGTATAAAAGTTAGTATAAATAAACTTAATGAAACAATCAAAATTGTATATAAAGATAAAATCACATGTGTCCCTCCATCAATGGTCTCCATAGAAGTAGGTTTACTTGTTGTTTACCAATAACTGTTTTGCTCATTGCTTAATTTAGTAGTGATTAAAAAATTCATTTAAACATACCAATTAGTTGATAAAATTATGGAGATTATTCAGAAATACGTAGTTTATTAATATTACAAGTGGTAGAAAACTTAATTTTAAAAAGCAGACACTACCATTCCGAAAGTTTATTATTTTAACAATCTTATTAAATTAAAGTAATGGTAAATATTTTTTTATCAGGAATGAAGAGTACTAAAACTATACAAAGTATATGGGGTGATAATGAAAATTGAACTGAATTAAAAATTTAACTATACAATAATGGATCATTTTTTAAGTTCATTGAAAATCATAATGTACGTAACACTGATAAGAAAATTGTAATTTTAGTAGATGTATGTGCGTTACTTTCGTTATAGTTAATTATAAATCAAAATTACAATACAAATCAAAGTGAAAATTGAAAAGTACAATACCGACTGACATTTGGTTACCATAAAGTGTACGTGCAGTACACGTTACCATAAAGTGTACGTACAGTACACGTTACCATAAAGTGTACGTACAGTACACGTTACCATAAAGTGTACGTACAGTACACATTACTATAAAGTGTACGTACAGTACACGTTACCATAAAGTGTACGTACAGTCCACGTTACCATAAAATACAAATACTTTAATAGAGTATAAATAAGGTGTACGCAAAGTGCAGAGTTATTACATACATGCTATTACTTTAATTTTTTGTATCACACATTTATAATCTAAGAATAATTTGCAAATATAATTTGCCATTTCTCCAGATAATCGGATAAACCAATTGAATACGTAGTAACAGGCCTAATTGAGACCCAAAATGCAAAGATTACATTTATTTTTCGCCCGATCCGAAATAAATGTATTTTGTGGAAAAATCTGGGGTAGATAAAGAATCAAACAAATAATTCTTTACCATCCCAGCTTTAGCTTCCGATGTTACCGAGTTGATAATTTTATTTTTTTATTATAAAGTATTGGGAAAACTTAGAATCAAGCAAATACTTCTAAATCATCCAATTTACTTTATTTAATGTAAGTTTGAGAATTTTGAGGAATCTTGGGAAGAATTGGAGTTAAACAAATTGTTCCATATCATCCAAGATGTTCTTCTAGAATACAAGGAGATTGGAAAAACTCTGGGAAAATGTTAAATCAATTCAATGATTTTCCATTATCCATCGTTCTTTTCCTATATGATAGGGTAATAGAGAAAATGTGGTAGAATGAGCAAATCGCCAGAGTCATTTTAAATTAAGATTTATTTAATTTGGCTTAGTGCGGTCCGACCTGTTGGGTCGCCCACGAACTCCAGACGAACCGAAGGCAGCGATACATCTCATATTATATGTTTCGTTGAATAGAAAGGATCAACTTCCCACTCTTTCTATTTTCCTATTAGATTACTTATTATTTCACTATCCTCTTTTCTTCCTTCTCACGTATATATCTTTCTCTGTGTTGGTGTTGTGTTTGCCTTGGGGTTCGTCAACATTGTTCTATTTCGCTCGCTTTTACCTTAGCTCTTTCGCTATATTTGTCAAAACAATTTTTCTCATATTTTTATTTTACATTTCTTATATTATTAATAATAATAGTTTTTATAATACTATATTTTCTATAATAATTATTATATTTCCGCATTTGCTTAATAAAATTTATTTGCTTTAAATTAATTATGTATTTATCTTCTTTTGCTCGATAATTTTAATAACTATACTTTATTTTGTTATATAATCTCTTAAAATTAATGTTAAATTTAATTATAAATATTTCTCATTATTATAAATCTTTTAAATTATTAACTTTATACTTTCTGGTCGTATCGACTTCATATTTTGTCAAAAATAGCAAAAGAATAAAAAAATTTCAATAAAATTATAAATTATGTTAACTATGATTTTTTAATTATTTAAATAAAATAATTTAAATACTTAAAAAATATTGCCGAGAGTTGTATTTGAAGCCTGGCCTTTCGTACCGAACGCTAACGCTTTGCCGCCTGAACTATTACTTAATGCAACTGGAGATTGACTATATTTCTATCGATAGTTAGGCCCGTCACAAAGTTTATAAGTTTTGCAGTAAACTATTCATTTACTTTTACAGTAACTTTATATTTTTTTACAATCAATTTTGTAATTACTTTTACTAGCGTTGTGCTCTATATCTTACATTTTGTCAAGTTATATTCACATGTTTTTATTATTTATTATTTATTATTAAATTTTTCATCCCGGTAATTAACTGAGGGATTAAATTTCAGATGGAGCGGCACGCGTCTGTAATCGTGTTTTTATCAATGTACGCAAACTACAAGCTAAGTTTATAGAATCTCCATTATTTTAAATGTGTATTCTTTTGCTATATCCAAATAATCAAAATTATGCAAATTTGACAAATGCATTATATGATTTTTGATTTACATCAATAATATTAAATATTAAATAACTAACAAATGTTATCAATTCTATCATTAAGAATTTTATATTCATTTTAATTTTATATTCATATTACTTCTATATTATGTAATGGTAAGTGATGTACTCACTTAACATTATACGAATCAGGTAGGTAGAGTCGAATGCTATAAATAGATATAGGCATATTCGACGGCGCGAGCGACTGATACCCGCGCGAGGAGAGAGGTAATTGGGGGAAGAGTCGCGCGCGCACGAGAACTCGATAGAGAGACACGATCGCGACGACACGTGAGACGAGTCCTCCCGGTTGAATTGTATTTTTTCGATAAGCAAGTTTTCCGTGGAGTTTTGCCGTTTGTCCTTCTTGGTCGATATACCGTGGGTGACTTTGGTTTACGGTGCATTTTTAGTGCAGTGTTGTTATACACGCTTACGCGAAAAAGTGATCGGTGGTCGAGAGATTCTCCCACCGACATTTGTTCCTTTTAAACGGCAAAGAGACGATAAGAGGGAGGAGTTATTCTTTTTCGGTATTCGAGGCCCAAGGAAGATAACTAAAAGTAAGTGGTACCACTTCCGCGTTAATGATTATTATTCGGTTTATTTAATGCGATCGTACATATATTTTTAAGTTAGTTAGCTCGCGTACCCCTTTCCCCTCTCGCGTTGAGTCAGTGTTTTCGACACAATCTCCGTGCGTGTTGACCTCGACCATACAGTTAAATGTTATTGTTTTAAATCATCTGTTTTTAGTTAAATAAATCTATCATTTGTTAATGTATCTCAACCCGTGTTGATTTATAATTTTATCTAACCGGCGTATTATAATTTTATTCCTCCGTTTCCCTTCGATTCGTATTACAAGATACGAATTTTCGCGGACTCACTTATAATTTTCTTTCCGCGGTCCATTTTAGGAAAGAATATCATTATTTTTACCTGCTGTTGTTGGAAATCGTAATTCGATTTCCATACAACCTTAACGGCAAGTGTGCGGACAGGTAACCGCAGCCGCTGCGCGGGAATATTTTGTAAATAACATATATAGATATATACGTTAGTTCGAGTCATTAAGTGTGCAATATCTAGTCGGCGAAATTGTACAAGTTCGTTCGCCACGAACTAAAGATACGTAAGACGGACGACTCGGTAAGTTTTCCCCGGGCAAGCACACCGTTACATGGCGCCCAACTAAGTGAAGGAAAAAGTCCCTAGACGTTAGGATAACTGATTGCGCGTACACGGCGCGCGACAAGGGAATAGGAACGGACCGGAATTGAATTGTTTGAACATATGCTCGGTTGATTTACGTGTGTTTAAGGATTAATACGTTAGTTACGTGATTAATGTATTAATTATTGTCGACAATTGAATTAACTGAGGGATTAAATTTCAGATGGAGCGGCACGCGTCTGTAATCGTGTTTTTATCAATGTACGCAAACTACAAGCTAAGTTTATAGAATCTCCATTATTTTAAATGTGTATTCTTTTGCTATATCCAAATAATCAAAATTATGCAAATTTGACAAATGCATTATATGATTTTTGATTTACATCAATAATATTAAATATTAAATAACTAACAAATGTTATCAATTCTATCATTAAGAATTTTATATTCATTTTAATTTTATATTCATATTACTTCTATATTATGTAATGGTAAGTGATGTACTCACTTAACATTATACGAATCAGGTAGGTAGAGTCGAATGCTATAAATAGATATAGGCATATTCGACGGCGCGAGCGACTGATACCCGCGCGAGGAGAGAGGTAATTGGGGGAAGAGTCGCGCGCGCACGAGAACTCGATAGAGAGACACGATCGCGACGACACGTGAGACGAGTCCTCCCGGTTGAATTGTATTTTTTCGATAAGCAAGTTTTCCGTGGAGTTTTGCCGTTTGTCCTTCTTGGTCGATATACCGTGGGTGACTTTGGTTTACGGTGCATTTTTAGTGCAGTGTTGTTATACACGCTTACGCGAAAAAGTGATCGGTGGTCGAGAGATTCTCCCACCGACATTTGTTCCTTTTAAACGGCAAAGAGACGATAAGAGGGAGGAGTTATTCTTTTTCGGTATTCGAGGCCCAAGGAAGATAACTAAAAGTAAGTGGTACCACTTCCGCGTTAATGATTATTATTCGGTTTATTTAATGCGATCGTACATATATTTTTAAGTTAGTTAGCTCGCGTACCCCTTTCCCCTCTCGCGTTGAGTCAGTGTTTTCGACACAATCTCCGTGCGTGTTGACCTCGACCATACAGTTAAATGTTATTGTTTTAAATCATCTGTTTTTAGTTAAATAAATCTATCATTTGTTAATGTATCTCAACCCGTGTTGATTTATAATTTTATCTAACCGGCGTATTATAATTTTATTCCTCCGTTTCCCTTCGATTCGTATTACAAGATACGAATTTTCGCGGACTCACTTATAATTTTCTTTCCGCGGTCCATTTTAGGAAAGAATATCATTATTTTTACCTGCTGTTGTTGGAAATCGTAATTCGATTTCCATACAACCTTAACGGCAAGTGTGCGGACAGGTAACCGCAGCCGCTGCGCGGGAATATTTTGTAAATAACATATATATAGATATATACGTTAGTTCGAGTCATTAAGTGTGCAATATCTAGTCGGCGAAATTGTACAAGTTCGTTCGCCACGAACTAAAGATACGTAAGACGGACGACTCGGTAAGTTTTCCCCGGGCAAGCACACCGTTACATGGCGCCCAACTAAGTGAAGGAAAAAGTCCCTAGACGTTAGGATAACTGATTGCGCGTACACGGCGCGCGACAAGGGAATAGGAACGGACCGGAATTGAATTGTTTGAACATATGCTCGGTTGATTTACGTGTGTTTAAGGATTAATACGTTAGTTACGTTGATTAATGTATTAATTATTGTCGACAATTGAATTAATTGAATTGCAATTAATTTTCAATTAATAAATTATTGTGTTTGACAATAATTTAGATAACTTTATCGGATTTTCTTCGTTTTTTTTTTGTTTTTATCAGGAAGAAATCCGAAGTCGACAGTAATAAAATTTTTTTTTAGATAATTGTTGACACACGTAAAATACAATAATTTCAGATTTATTTATTTATAGGAGATAGAATGGTTTGAGGTCCGCGATTTAATAACACGTGTCCCTGATTCCGTATAGGTTAGTCGGAAAATTAGCGAGAATAATTTTTGCGACTTAATAAAAATTGTTAATACCTGTGCAAGGGTGTGATTTTTGAAATTTGCTTTTGTTATAATTTTGACTACGCGTATCGGCTCTCGCGTCATAATAAAAATTGTATTTATTTTTTTTTATGTAATACGCGATTGTAAGAGGTCACTGCGTCAGATATTCTATATAATTAGGTAGGAATATATTTATTTGTTAATTTATTTATTGATAATTTATTAAGTTATTTGTTAATTCGTTGACGAATTTGTTTAATTTTAAGTATATTTGCGTGCGCTGGTGACCGAGAGCCGAGGATAATCCGTTTTCTTCCTCATTTTACCGGATTAAAATTTTTTTTTATTATTTGTTTATTACTTCGTTTGATTTATTTATTGTACGAAAGTTTTTTTTAGTTTTGTTGTAGATCGGGTACAGTATTTTAAAATAAATTAAACTGAAACGCGTATAACAAATTTAAATTGAAGGTGAAATTTAATTTATTTTGTGAAATAGTTGTCAAAATTATAAAATTTTTTATCACAAGCAAGTTTCAAATTGGTGAGCGTAAGGTGTTTGTTTAAAAGGGAAAAAATCACAATCTTCAACACAGTGGCCCAATAATTCAGTAGTTTAACGCCACCTAGTGTTGAATAACAGGACCTTGCACAAGTACCTGCGGAAGCGATTTTTCTTTATTTTTGTTTTGTTAAGAAATCGGCGGTAATTTTAAGTTAGTATGGCAGAGTCGATGACTAACCAGATTGACAACTGGATTGATACTCAATCCGGTGAACAGATCAAGGCTCACCTCGAGTCGTTGGAGATGCGGGTTGACGGCCCAAATTATAAGAGAGCCGAGCGTCTCCAACGGTGGTTAATGGGTAATTATACGGCTCAGGATTTCGCTGAGGAAACAAATCTGTTGGCAGATCGCGAAAGGCGAAATAGGCGGAGGTCGGATTGGTTTGAAGCTATGTTCGCCCAGAATCCGGCACTACCTGATCCGGACTCTGATCCAAATGTTGTAGAGGTTTTACAACAGACTCTTGCGCTGGACGTTCCAGACATAGAAAGGCAAGAGACAGACGTAGATGCTGAGGTAGATCAGCATACGGAGGATCAGCAATCCGAGGTCTCCAGCCAAGAAACTAACAAAGAGGAATGGATCACGTTAGTTTCTACAGGCGGAGCACAGTTTGAAATACCGGAAACATTCGCTGCGATGTTGACGTTGCAGTTGAAACAACAGGCCGTCATGACTGCACGGATAAAAGATTTGGAAGATCAAGTGAGTGCTCTGAGATTGGACTTCTACGCCCGCGATGGTACGCAGAGAACGAGTACCAACAGAAATAGAGAGCCGAACCAACATGTCCGATTCCAGGACACGTATACGTGTCACACACTGGATGATACGGACGAAAGACCACGACAGGTGCAGGCAGAGTGTGAGGGTTATCAAGCACCTCAAGCACCTGCTAGAGGAGCTTTGGGGAGGGGCGAGATATGGAGACAAGGTCAGCCTCCATATTCTAGCTCTCCCTACCCTAGTCGGATGGACTCGAACGTAACCGGCCAGTCTACAACTAGATCGGCCGGGACAGTGCGCGATGTTGGCGCAATTGTTCGTAAGTGGGGAGTTCGATTCTCTGGAGACAAAAGCCAGAGTATCGAAGCATTTCTTGCGCGAGTAGAAGATTGTAGGATACTCGCCAACCTCAGCGAGGACGAGGTGTTACCGTCCTTGTCGGAACTTCTCACCGATAACGCAGCTACGTGGTATCGGAATGTGAAGGATAGATGGCACTCCTGGCAAGATTTTGTGAGATACGCCAAGATGTGGTACGGAATGGGCCAGAGTTATCAACAACGGCTCATCGAGGAATCTAACGCTCGCACGCAAGGCGAAGATGAGCCGGTAAGGGATTATATCACCTGCTCGATTGCGATCATGCGTAAGCTCAAGCCAATTCCGGATGAGCGGAGCCAGTTAGATCACCTGTACCGCAATATGCTACCTCAACTCCAACGTTTATTTAAGAGAGTTGAAGCTCGGTCGATCGAGAGTTTTTTGCAATTGGCGTTGGACGCCGAGCAAACACTCGAACGAGAAAAATTATATCGGCCGCCGCCCGCAGAAGAAGACTTGATGCTACCTGAGTTAGCATATAAGTCGCGGAATAAGAAGCGGCCGAACGCTAAACCAAAGGTAGCAAGCGTAGCCAAGGAGTTGAGTGAACCGGCTCCAACAGATCTTTTGGAACGGTTCACCAAAATCCTCGAGGAGACGCTAGTCTCCGTTAAGACGAGTTGCCATACAGCTGGGGTGAGAGGCAAAGTGGATGTCTCTCAAAGCAAGAAGACCCACAGATCACCTCCTCGGTTCAAATGGGGACAGAGGAAGGGTAATCGCAAGAGTCCTGACCGACAGTCATCGAGTGGCCATACCTCAAGAAACGACGAGAAGTCTAATGCCGGTGATAAGGAAAAGCGAAAGGAGGTTGTCCCCAAGCCCGTAGCTTGCAATATATGTGGCAAACTGGGCTATACAATTAGGACGTGTCCTGATTGTGCAAAAAACGCGCGGGGAAGCGGCTAGAGGGGACAGCCGCTGATCCCGAGGTTGAGGGAGTCCCCGGAGAAGCGGTCGTAATCCTCGAATCTCGAGGCAGTCAAGCTGCAGAGATGCGTCAAGAAGATCTGACGATAAGTGATCCCAGAGAAGTTAGGACGGATCCGGTCACGAGTAAAATTTTAAAAATTACTCCGAAACCAAACCAGCGAGTTTATAGTCCAGAAGATGAGACGCGCTGGTGGTGTCAAATCGATATCGGTGGATACCGGATCCGAGCGTTGTTTGATCCAGGTGCATCAACAACGGTCATGGGTTTGAACGGTTTGCAGTTGGCAACCGCTCTTGGCAGATCCATTCTCGATAAGCAAGCAGGTAGTGCTAAGCTTGCGGATGGTAGCACACACCAGTTGTGTGGACATGTTATGCTACCTTTTACCATTGGTAAAGACACGCGAGATATACGGGTCGCAATTATGCCAAATTTAGATGCGGAATGCTATTTAGGAGTGAATTTCATTCGGGCCTTCCGAGCAGTTCTAGACCCAGACTCCGATTGTTTATACTTCAAAGGGTCATCACAGTTGTTACAGCTGGAAGTGGCAAGTATTGAAAGTGGACATGCTTCGCTGTCATCAGCGGGTGTGGCCGACGCGACAGAAGATGAGCGCCGACAACTGCGTGAACTTCTGGATCAAGTGCTGTCCAATACTTTGCCAAAGATCGGCCGATCATACGATGTTGAACATGTTATCGACGTCGGTTCGGCGCGGCCGATCAAACAAAGATATTATCCCGTCTCCGACAAGATTCGAGAGGAGATGCATCGACAAGTTCGAGAGATGCTTGAGACAGGCGTTATAGAACCGTCCAGTAGCGGTTGGTCCAGTCCAGTGGTGATGGCTAAGAAGGGCGAAAATGCAAGGCGTTTTTGCATTGATTTCAGGAAGGTCAACGCTTTGACCAAACCTGATGCGTATCCGTTGCCATTTATGCAGGATATTTTACGCAAACTCAAAAGAGCCCGATATATATCTACGATAGATATGAACTGCGCCTATCACCAGATACCTCTACAAATGGAATCGCGCCCAATTACAGCATTTACGGTACCTGGAATGGGTTTGTTCCAGTTTACTCGTATGCCCTTTGGGTTGGCAAATGCTGGCGCGACGTTCCAACGTATGATAGACCAGGTGATTGGACCTGCTCTCGAACCGAATGCTTACTCTTACCTCGACGATATCATTGTCGTGACGGAAACCTTCGAAGAGCACAAACTGTTGCTAAAGGAGGTGTTGACTCGTTTAACTGAAGCCGGTTTATCGGTAAACCGAGAGAAATGTGTTTTCTGTCAACCCGAAGTAAGATATTTGGGTGTACGAGTCAATCGTGATGGGATAAGACCTGATCCAGCCAAGACGGAGCCGATTCAAAAATATCCGGCTCCCCGAAATCTCAAGCAGCTGAGACGATTCCTCGGGATGGCATCTTGGTACCGACGGTTTATACCCGACTACGCTACGATCGTGGAGCCTTTAACGCGTCTTACGAAGAAAGATCAAAAATATGAATGGCTCCAAGAACAAGAAGGTGCATTTCAGCGACTCAAAGCACTGCTGATGACGGCACCCGTTCTACAGACTCCTGATGAGGATGGCGAGTATACCATTCAAACAGACGCCAGTGACACCGGTATCGGTGCAGTGTTAACACAGGTCGTTAACGGAGTAGAGAGAGTCCTGGAGTTTGCCAGTAGAGTACTCTCACCAGCAGAACGTAACTATAGCGTCTCAGAACGAGAATGTTTGGCCGTAGTATGGGCAATTAGAAAGTTTCGACAGTATATTGAGGGTTACCGGTTTAAAGTTATAACTGATCATAGTAGTCTCCGTTGGCTGTGCAATATACACAATCCAACGAGTCGGCTCGCAAGATGGGCATTGGAACTCCAATCTCATAATTTTACAATTGAGTACAGGAAAGGAGCTCTAAATTATGTTCCTGATGCACTTTCTCGCATGTACGAGGAAGACGAGCCGGCCATAGCTTCAGTTTCTTGGAGCCAGACTACCAAAGATCCTTGGTACCTCTCATGGCTGAAAGACGTATCAGAACGACCTAGAGATTTTCCGGAATGGAAGATAACAGGTAGCAATTTGTATTCGTATCGCGTCGATAATGAGTTAGACGACGTGATGGAGGACCATGACGCTTGGAAACTGGTTGTACCAGAGGAGCATAGGCAAGCCATACTCCGTGAGTGTCATGATGATCCGACTGCTGGACACTTAGGTAGGGAGAAGACATTTGCTAGAGTGGCTAAAATGTATTATTGGCCACGGTACTACGCCGAAGTCGGAGAATATGTACGTAAATGTCAGGTCTGCCAACAGTGTAAAGTGGAGCAACGTCCACCCATGGGTTTGATGGGTAGACGCGTGATAGAGAAACCATGGCAAGTTGTAGCAGGTGACGTCACTGGCCCACTTCCGCGGTCGACACATGGTTACGAATACATCTTGGTCTTTCAGGATTTATTTACGCGCTGGATCGAAGCGGTCCCGATTCGGAAAGCTAATGCTAGGACCATCGTAAAAGAGTTGCATGAGCGAGTCATCACACGTTATGGTACCCCAGAGGTGTTTCTGTCCGACAACGGAACTGAGTTTAAGAATAAACTCGTGGATGACTACCTAGTGGAACGAGGGATTTTCCATACGACGATTCCTCCTTACCATGCTCAGGCTAATCCTGTTGAACGTGCTAATAGGACGTTGAAGACAATGATCGCGTCCTATATCACAGAAAAGCACAACACATGGGATGAGAAACTCCCCGACTTAGTATTCGCTCTAAATACAGCGATACAGAGCTCGACAGGATGGAGCCCGGCCATGTTAAACTATGGCCGGCAACCCGAGCCACCCGGTACAGCCCGTAGAGCGCAAGACGAGCTGGTTCAGCAACGCGTGGAATACCAGCGTTTGCTTGAGTGGAGTGATCGGCTGTCAAGATTACCTGAGCTTTACAAGAAAGCATCGGCCAATGCGAGTAAAGCTCATGAAAGGCAAGCCGGTTACTACAATGCCGGGCGAAGGGCTGCATCTTTTGAAGTTGGAAACCTAGTGTGGAAGAAGAATCGAGTCCTTTCATCCAGTGCTCAAGGTATTTCGGCCAAGTTATCCCCGAAATACGTTGGCCCATATTTGGTAGTTTATAGCTACGGTCCGAACACCGTCAAAATACAAGATGCCCGAGGTAATGAAGAGAAATGTCATGTACAGTATCTCAAACCGTACTTATCCGAAGATCACGGGGATGAGTACGGAGAAGTAGACGACATCGAGATTGGTCAACCTACGCTGGAGGAGGAACCCGATAATACAGTTCCTGCGAGCGAAGACGTCTCGAACGACGAGACGCAAGCGAGCGAAGTTCCATGCGAGGAACATGGCGGTAATCCGACCGAGAACGCGTCCCCTATTAAACGAAGTAGAGGTAGGCCGCGCAAACATGCTAGAGTCGTTGCGATACCGCGAAACCGAGCGAATGTTGTCTCTAATGTAAGTCACCGTGGACAAGTTAAACGTGGTAGAGGTCGACCACGGGGTATGACAAAGCGTTAGTTAAGTAGGTCAGGCTAATTTGGAGGGTCGAACCCCAGAACCGAAGAGAGGGTCTGAGCCGAAGTGCTCCATATGTAGGGAGCGGGGGGTCCTCGATCCGGAGGACTGTCCGAGGAGGTCGAAGCATAAGGAGATTCGGCGGCAGAAGAAGGAGAGGTACCGCGAGAATCAGTATAGAAAACAGGATTAGATGTGTAGTCGTGGCGGTACCTCCTTGTAAATATGTAAATTTGGAAAATAATGAAATATAGTTTTTTTTTATATACTCCCGATGTACTTCCTTTGAGTGAGTTCAATCTTTGTCATACCCGAGTCGTTATATCCTATCCTTTATTCGTATTTCCGGTACAGATACCACATACCCAGTATGCGGAATCTGGCAGGGGGATATAATGGTAAGTGATGTACTCACTTAACATTATACGAATCAGGTAGGTAGAGTCGAATGCTATAAATAGATATAGGCATATTCGACGGCGCGAGCGACTGATACCCGCGCGAGGAGAGAGGTAATTGGGGGAAGAGTCGCGCGCGCACGAGAACTCGATAGAGAGACACGATCGCGACGACACGTGAGACGAGTCCTCCCGGTTGAATTGTATTTTTTCGATAAGCAAGTTTTCCGTGGAGTTTTGCCGTTTGTCCTTCTTGGTCGATATACCGTGGGTGACTTTGGTTTACGGTGCATTTTTAGTGCAGTGTTGTTATACACGCTTACGCGAAAAAGTGATCGGTGGTCGAGAGATTCTCCCACCGACATTTGTTCCTTTTAAACGGCAAAGAGACGATAAGAGGGAGGAGTTATTCTTTTTCGGTATTCGAGGCCCAAGGAAGATAACTAAAAGTAAGTGGTACCACTTCCGCGTTAATGATTATTATTCGGTTTATTTAATGCGATCGTACATATATTTTTAAGTTAGTTAGCTCGCGTACCCCTTTCCCCTCTCGCGTTGAGTCAGTGTTTTCGACTCAATCTCCGTGCGTGTTGACCTCGACCATACAGTTAAATGTTATTGTTTTAAATCATCTGTTTTTAGTTAAATAAATCTATCATTTGTTAATGTATCTCAACCCGTGTTGATTTATAATTTTATCTAACCGGCGTATTATAATTTTATTCCTCCGTTTCCCTTCGATTCGTATTACAAGATACGAATTTTCGCGGACTCACTTATAATTTTCTTTCCGCGGTCCATTTTAGGAAAGAATATCATTATTTTTACCTGCTGTTGTTGGAAATCGTAATTCGATTTCCATACAACCTTAACGGCAAGTGTGCGGACAGGTAACCGCAGCCGCTGCGCGGGAATATTTTGTAAATAACATATATATAGATATATACGTTAGTTCGAGTCATTAAGTGTGCAATATCTAGTCGGCGAAATTGTACAAGTTCGTTCGCCACGAACTAAAGATACGTAAGACGGACGACTCGGTAAGTTTTCCCCGGGCAAGCACACCGTTACAATTAATTTTAATTTTATATTTACATTATCATTTTTCGGTAAGAAATTTCTTTCTTTTTTACAATATTTTAGAAATGAAAAATATTCAACAGTTTTTATTATATGAGAGTGATCAAATATAAATCGATACAGATGAAAAAATTGATTTTTCATCGTTTTTCAAAATTATTACTTTTTAAATTTTTAATCGTCAATATTTCGGGGCCTATTAGACTTATCGCAAAAAATCAAAAATGCTGTTTCACGGTATCTAAGTCTCTACACAACCATAAAATAAATAGTTACATTTTTCAAAAAAAGTACTTTTCAATATACGATGGTATAGCAGTGAGACATAACGATAATCACTGTGCTCGACTTCTAAGAAATGCGAGTATTTGAATTCTTGATTCACTGCTTCCTTTATTCATTCATTAACAACTTTCGACATTATTTAAATAATGTAAAGTTTGTAATTTTTATTTTGAGTATTGGTACTGATTGCAATACCATTTTCTCATAAGAGAATAATAATTTTTTGATTTTTATCGATATCTCCAATAGTTTCGGAGATGTGGTCATTTTTAGTTTTTTCGATAAAAAATTATTTTCTTATTTCAATTTTATAATTATTATTGAGTGCTCCTTATCATATTTTATATTATTTTTTTATATATAATAATAATTTTCTATGTACTGTGAGTTCATACTACAGGATATTAAATTACATGTCTTGATCGTTATACAAAAATGCGAATAATGTTTTAAAAACTAAGCTGTTTAATGTCACAATCATGTATTTATAAAAAATCGTGCGATACGATTAGTCAGTCGAGATATCAAATATCTTAAGTTGGACATATTTTTCTTTTAATATAAAAGTTGTAAATTTCATTATTCAGCAGTATATGCTCAAGTATCTTAGTATATAAGATAGTGTATCTTCCAATGTTTAAATTGTAATTTAGTTATTGTACAAAAAGTCATGGAGTATGTATCGAGACTTCAGGCTTTTAGTGTACTTTCCTATCTTTTACGGGTTGCAAGAAATTGTAAACCTATGATTCGTACGATATCTCGAAATATGAAAAGAAGTAATTTGCAATCTTTACCAACGAATGTGATTTTAAATAAATTAAAAGCAAGTTTATTACATTGCCGTTTAAGTACTATTAGAAAGTTATATAAATTAGGTCTGTTTTAAAACAAATATATTTTGGAAATAGTCGTTAATGTTATTAAACGTTTGTACCCTCAAGGACATCCTGAAGCTAATGACATTATACAAAAATATACTAAGTATCTGTTAAGATTGTCTAAAATTATTACCGTAAATATACATGTACCAAAGTAATGTAACGATAAATAAATTATATTTACAGTGTAACTTTAAATGAATGAGGATTCAGAAGGAGATAATTTAATATTAAAATGTGATTTTAAAAATGGTAATTTTAGAAGTTTTTATATGTGTATTAAATGTTTACACCTTTTAGTGAATCGTTTTTATATAATTAGCAGCAGTACAGAATAATACACCGTCGTCAAGTAGAGCACCTATGAAGATTGTTTAGCTGTCATCATCGGATACCGATAGTGAAAGTGAGACAGAATCATGTGAATCAGACATGATAATGATGACAACCGTACGTAATTCTACTGAATGATTTTTAATCGAAAGTGAAACATCTGTTTTTTATCAACGTTTCGGGTCAGAAGGTGTCGAGATTCAGGATCGTATAACTAATAATGCAGAGGGATACAATATTTTAGATTGGTTCGAAAGTGCAATAAGAGAGTTGTACAGAAAATTCATCGATGGTCGTGTACCTTCCGATTTTATTGGTCTGACAATGGATTCGGATAGTCTCACCCACGGCCCTCTTTGGTTGTCTTACAGACCAATTCATGATTTTAATGTAGACGAATTGTGGAGTATGATATTTAACGTTGCACAAAATGGAACAGAATTTAGTACGGACAACTTATTGACGTTTAAATGCAACATTGTGAATGATGTGAGAGGTGCACGTCGTGTAACATTAAATGAAAGATCTGTGAGTAAAAGATCAATTTTAACTATCAGAAATGGTGACAATCTTTGTCTATCACGTTCGCTTACCACATGCTACTCTTACGTTGTCAGAGGACACATTCGTTCAGGGAAATTACATGAATATTGGAATAGTATACGCCGCAGTAATAGTACTCTACAAAAAAAAGCAGCTGTGAATCTAGTTCATCAGACAAACGTAAATATCCCATCAACAGGATACGGGATCGACGTTTCTCGATCGTTTTTAAACATTTTGGACGAGGTGATTTACCTATTTGATGGAACGAAATTTGTTATTGATACGAATAAACACATTAATTACACTCTAAGGATTATGTTCAACGAAACATCGAGACATTTTCAATCTATTTTAAATTTACTAGCAGCAAGCGGGTCCAGTGGTTATTGTAACCCTTCCAATAAATGATACAGAAATGTTGAAGTTCATGGATCTTCGAGTAAATGTTGTAAATGTATGAAAACCCCTACATGCAGCGTAATTAGTGTTACGAAAAGATGTTTGACATGTATGAGAGATTTTTTTGGTGACGGGTGTTCCTAAAATCATTTAAGAAATGATTCATTCAACAAATCGTCAAGTGCTTGTGAGATTATTAGAACATGTGAAAAATGTTTACACACTGTACTTTCTAAAAGCCGTAATAAGAAACACGAATGTGGATTCTCTTTTTGCAAAGTTTGTAAAGAGAATATACTATTAAATCACGTTTGTTGCATAAAACCGATTAAAAAGAATCAAATATACACCCCCAAAAGTTTGTATTTCTTTTACGATTTTAAAACGCAGCAAACATTGACGGTGACAGGCGATGAAAATATCAAGGTACACGTCGTAAATTTATGCGTTGTCCAACAAGTATGCAGTTTTTGTCTCCAAAATACAGAAATTACAAATTTGTGCAGCTATCGTGTATCGCTCACAATTTTCATTTTTAAATATCTTGTAGAGAAATATTGCGACAGACTTAGCCTAACTGGTATTTTAAGTGGTTCCAAAATTATTTCGATGAGTATTATAAACTTTAAATTCATTGATAGTTTAAATTATTTCTATATGCCGTTAAGTAGTTTACCTAAAGCATTTGAATTATCAGGAATTGAAAAAAGAACATTTCCTCATTCAGCATATAGTGTCGACACAATGGGTGACAAAGAAAGACCGATTTCCTTGGAATGGTATACCACGCAGACATACAAGGATTATATTTCTAATTTTAAAGAAGAAATTATAAAATACTGTGAACAAGATGTAAACATTTTGAGATTAGCATGTTTAACCTTACGAGAGATGTTAATAGAGTACAGTATCGATCCTTTTACCGAGTGTACGACCATAGCTTCAACTTGCTTACGCGTGTATAGAACAAATTTGTTGAAAGATATGCAAATAGGTGTTGTACCAAGTGGAGGATATCGAAGAGGTGACGATCAATCTGTAAAAGCCATACAGTGGTTGTGTTGGATGGAGCAAAAAGTTTTAAAACGTAAAGTCTTACATGCAGGTAGAGCACGCAAGAAAAGACTTTTTGAAGGTATCTTGGTAGATGGATATTGCGAATTTAATGAGTATGAACAACACCGGGGAATAGTTCTTCAATTTCACGGTTGCTTTTGGCACGGTTGTCCTCGTTGTCATCGTATTAATAGAGATAAACTTTTGTCAAGCGGCGAATCAATGGATAATAGATATGATAAAACTTGTTTTACTAGTGAGAGAATTAAATTACACAATTATGAATTAATCGAGATTTGGGAATTTACTTTCCAAGAACAGATTACAAACAACGAAGAACTGAAAATTTTTTAAAATATTTTACCAACAATTGCACAAAAACCTCTCGATCCTCGTGACGCCTTCTTCGGTGGGCGTACAGATAATAACGTAAAAATATACGATTGCAGACCATCGGAAAAAATCAAATATGTGGGTGTTTGTTCGCTTTATCCGTACATATGTAAAAGAGGAAATACTCATTGGGACACCCAATATACGTAGGTGAAGAAGAATGTAACAAATTTGTGAATAGTAAGACAGACATTTCCCAAGTCGACGGTCTTATAATGTGTGATATCTTACCACCTCGTAACCTATACCATTCTGTCTTACCAGTAAGAACCAGTATGTGTTGCGAACATTTAGTACAAGAGGATTGTCCACACATTGAACCAAAAATCGGGTCTTAAACGGGTCATGGGTATCCAAAGAAGTAAAGAAAGCTATCAAAATGGGATACGTTATAACCAATGTTTACAAGATTTGGCAATGTGAAATGACACTATCAATGGATATCCTCCAGAATATACTACAGACGAGGACAAAAATTCTTGCATAAAAGAAAATAACATTGACAAGAACAATGTTAAATTCAACGCCGCGCTACGATGTTTGGCTAAGTTATGTCTAAATTCTCTATGGAGAAAGTTAGCTCAACGAGAAAACATGTCTAAAAAGAGGTTATAAAAGATCCAAAATATTTGATTAATTTACTAATTGATCCGGATATAAGTGTAAATAGTATACTACCCGTCAACGAAGAAACGATATATACATCATGGTGATATAAAGATAATAGTTTTGACACTGTCTCTACAACCAACGTTGTCGCAGCTGCGTTTACAACTGCTCAAGCGCGTTTAAAATTATTTGGTTATTCGCATGAGATGGGTCGGTCTGTATGATACTATGACACGGACTGTGTTTTTTACGTTAGTAAACCCGATACAAATGATTTACCAATCGGTACGATGCTCGGAGATCTAACGGTTGAAATGTCGAAATATGGTACAGGTACGTACATTACATCTTTTATATCTGGTGGACCAAAATTTTATGCTTACAAATATAAAACACCCGACGGTAATGAGCATTGTTTATGCAACGTAAAAAGTATCAGACTAAATAACGATGCAAAACAATCGATAAATTATGAAAGTATTCGACAGATGATAACGGGTTATAGAAAGGGTAAAACGTGCAGACCCGTGTATGGAAAGAGAAAATTTATAGATTTCAATAGAAGTTTACCTTACGGTTACACAGAAATGTAAACTTATCAAATGGTGAGGAAAAGCATGAACTCAAAGGAGTTAGAAGAAAAATGTTTGTATTTCCAAACGCTAAATAATTTTACTCCTACACGAGCGAGACCCTACCACGCGTGCGAGAGCGCGAGTCGTACTGGATCGGTATGCTCGAACATTAGACAAAGTGCTAAACGCAATTTTGCGAGCGGCCGCGCGCGGGAAGCCCCACCGCGGCGATCAGACTTCTTGATGGAGGCACAAGCGTAAGAAGATAAAGATTCAAATTTTATGTTAGATTTAGACAGTAACAAACATGGATACACGGTGGAAACATCCATTCACATGAATTTTGAGCGAACCCACAGGTTGTGGTAAAACGGTGTTTGTTAAAATTTTTTTAAAAACGTCAATCACATGTGAGATACAATAATTGAGCGAAAGATTTTTTATTACACCAAATGACTGTCTGGGTATAGAGATTTGGGCAAGGATATAGAATTCCGTGAAGGGTTACCACAGCCCATCGACTACGCTAACGACAGTCGACAAAAATTGATAATTATCGATGACTTGATGCGCGAATCGTCTACCGACGGTGGCGCGATCGCTAATTTGTTTACTAAAGGAAGTTATCATAATAATTTAAGCGGTATATTTATAACACAAAATATTTTTCATCAAGGTAAAGGGCAACGAGATATATCGTTGAACGCTCATTACATTTTACTATTCCAGAATTTACGCGACCGTGCCCAGATAAATCATTTGGCGCGACAAATCTACCCAGAAGATACACGATTTCTCAGAGAAGCCTTCGGAGACGCGACTTCTTAATCATACGGCTATCTTTTACTTGATTTGAAACAAGATACACCCGACAACTGCTACCATTACGTATACGAACAACGAAAGATGATAAAACACGGTGCTTATGCCAATCAGCTACCAGTCGTGACTCTATAATGGTATCGAAAAGTCGTCGGCGACCACCATTTAACACCAAGACAGCGGTTGTTTTAAGAGCATTATACCATTTCACCGACGAACAACAAAAAGCGTTACTCCTGAAAGCAAACTCTAAACTAGTTAAATATATTTGTGAATGCGTAGAAATTAACGTAACGTTAATTTGACGCGTAAAAACAAAATAATTGTTCAACGAGGAGAATATTCACCGGCTCTATTAGCACCTCTGATCAGAACAGTTTTAGCCACCCTTATATCGAACTGAAATATGGAACACGCTAGAAAAATGATACTCATACCACGCGAAAGTATGGAACGTAAGAAAAAGCAGGTAAATTTGCCGATGGACGAGCGTGAAAAATGGTGTCTTCACGGTCATGTATTACAAAAATACCTTCACTTTAAAAATAATGAAACACGAATTGAAAATTTCAATGACATGGATATTAACGAGTCTGTAAAAGTACCCTAACTTCAAGAAGCAAACAAGGATCATGACAGACATGTGATTGATAGCGTTCCAACCAAGTTTCGATCTAAAGCAACTCATTTGTTACGTTACTTGAGAAGATACGGCAAAGCATCGTGGGATGAAAATGGGATATTAATGATAGATGGCGTGTGCGAAAAAGGTATGAATATAATAGATTTAGTAAATGACGCTCTGAGAAATAGAAAAAGACCATCACCTTCACCGCGTGCGCAGTTTGCTGAGTTAATCCGACAAGCATCAGTTCCTCGAGAGTACATTGGAAACGAACGAGTTTGGAAGAAAATTATCGCATTGTC
Source organism: Theocolax elegans (assembly GCA_026168455.1). NCBI lineage: Eukaryota > Metazoa > Arthropoda > Insecta > Hymenoptera > Cerocephalidae > Theocolax > Theocolax elegans. The sequence continues at coordinate 24,054,046 of CM047429.1, forward strand.
ACCGTTAAAATCATCGCGCAGAGAGACAGCAGGTGTTAGTACACCTATTGCTAACAAACGTGGGAAAAATAAGAGTAACCCTTTGTCAAGTAGTACAGAGGATGAAGAATTAACACCTCGACAACAAACAAGTTCATCAACAATTAAAAACCAAAGTTTTTTTGGATATATGGAAGATACTGGATAGTCTGCTTTAGAAATGGCGAAGGATGGTAAAAATTCGGAAGCTAAGGAAAGAAACGTCTTGGATACATTTATAGATTTATTACCTTTCGAAATGCATGTACCTGGACACAAATTTTGTGGTCCAGGTACAAAACTTGCAGAACGCATAGAAGGCGGTAAAGTTGATATAAACCCGTTGGACGAAGCGTGACGCCAGCACGATATTACATACGCTGACAAAAATAGGAATGATAGTAATGCTGATCGGATTCTCGCTGAACACGCTTTTTCTCGTATATTAGCTGGTGATACATCTGGTGATGAGAGAACTCTTGCACTAATGACTGCTTGCTGTATGGTTAGTAAAATTACCTTTGAAAAATTTTTTAACAGAATTAAAAAAACGATTAATCGCAGGAATAAAAAAAACAAGAAGATAAATTCAGTGAAAAATAAAAAGTGTAAAAATATCGAGAAGAAAATTAAGAAAAATGAATCAAGGATTGTCACGATTGTACTATGAACTTTCAGAACCAACAACATATGCAGGAGCCGACAAATTGATACAAACAACACGTAAATCGTTTGATCCTCATAGAGTGACGAAATGACTTGAGAGTCAAGATGTGTACAATAAACACAAATTGATTAGACGTAGATTTGACAGAAGGAGTTACAATGTTCGAAATATCGATGATGTTTAGGAAGCTGATTTAATGGACTTAAGACAATTGAAAAGTTATAATGATAATTATACGTTTGTGTTAACCGTTATAGATGTGGTAAGCAAGTACGTATGGGTTTAGTCGTAGGTTTGGTCGTATACCTGTGTGTCTGCAAACTGATAAGGGTAAAGAGTTTACAAGTCGCGAATTTCAAGATGTGATCCGTAAAGAAGGAATCATTTACAGAGTTGTACGAAGTCCCGATGTTAAAGCAGCAATAGTAGAAAGAGTTATTACAACAGTAAAAGAAAGATTGTGGAGGTTTTTTACGCATACACACACAAGACGTTACATTGATGTGTTACACAATGTTGTCTCTGCATACAACAGAACAAACCATTCAGCCACCAAGATGGTGCCTGCTACTGTTACGCGTTTCAACGCTGCGGAAGTTCGGAAAAATTTGGATTCTAAATATACTTCCATTGCAAGACAGCTAATGCTTATACATACACGCAATAAACACAAGATCGTTTATTTAATTCATGTCAGTCACGCGAGAAACATTTTCGCAGAAGGTTACGAATGTGGTTGGTCCGAGGAAGTTTTTAAAATTTATCGTGTTTCTACATCTCGATACCCCACTATATATTTTCTGAAAGACAAGGACGGTCAAAAGAATACTTTGTAAAGTGGAGAGGGTATCCTGAAAAATTTAATTTGTGGATAAAAACGAGTAGATTTAATATCACTAAAATGAAAGATCAATTTTACATTGTTCATCCTACCCAGTAACAGTAGTATGCAATATTTTTTGGATAATACCACAACACACTACATTAGACAGTTACCACAACCAGTCTGTCTTAAGGTACCTGGAGCGTGACCGTCACGCAAATTCAAATACCTCTTACTTTTCAACATTTAGTAACTGAAGAGCATAGAACGGAGCATACGATGGTCACTCCCGAAATAATTGATATTACACTGGGAAAATTTAATTCAAAACCAATTAAGTACACGATGGATGACGCCTCGTTTTTACATCCTAGAGTATATAAAAGCATAGAAAGTTTAATTGAAGAAGTAAATAGCTTATATTGACTTGAAGACTACTTGAAATTTTACATAGAGCGAGGAGGGTATACTGGTGTCCGTAGAATATGCACGTATCAATCTTGTTCCGCTATGCTGCATTCCTTCTTTATCTCTGGAAAAGTCAGAAAAATTTTGGTTTTGACTACTCAGCTAACGATTTGAAACATTTAATTGTTGTTAAAGTTAAATTGTTAGTTTCCGATCGATCTAGTGATCTATCAAACAGTTTACCCGATATGTTAATGGTATATACAGATATTTGTGAACCGTATGTGACGGGAGATGTCTAACACGTTTGTTACGAGCTTTCTCGTTAAACAGTACAGATTATACGTATGGAAGCGCGAGGACTAAAACATTTTCACCAATGTGTATACCTATATTATTTAACACCTTTCAAACTGTAGAAATAGATATAAGGAATGAACAAGGTAAACCTATAGCATTCGATTCTGGTACTTTGACGTTGACACTGCACTTTCGACGTCAACAGTGATTAATGGATCGCTACGATGAATATTTTAGTCAGCAAATTGGTGGTGGAAAAGGAGGCGTTAGACATATTTACATCGGAAGTCCTTATCAAAGGGGTCACGGTGGAATCGGTTCATTCCTCACAGGATTTTCCGAAGAGTCTTACCTCTTATTACACGAGGTGCAAAAGCTGTAGGTAAAGAAGCATTGCGTACCGGTGTGAATATCGTTTCTGACGTGACATCTAATAATGTACCTTTAAGAGAGTCGTTCAAGTCACGGGTTCGTGAATCGGGTAAAAATTTAAAAAGGAAAGCTGAAGAGAAGTTGGACAGATTGATGGAGGGGTCAGGATTTAAAAAGCGACGGATCACCAGTGCCCTGCAGTTGATATCTGCAATCGTGACAAGTCGTACCAAGAGATTGGTAAAGAGAAAAACAAATAAAATTCGTAAATCGCGAAATAATAAAAAACCCAAGAACAGGGGAAGAAAGAAAGTTTACCGAAAGCATAGGAAAAATAAGAAGAACGGTGGATATTATTGGACATTTGCACGGTGATGTATTTAATCAAGATAAATTATTGATAAATGGTGTAAAAGTGTGCGTTAGATTGGTCTGATCAGGAGACAGTTTTTCCCTCATCAACTCAACAGGTCCACTATCTGTCGATATTGACGAGACCAATTTATTGATTAGACGAGTGAAGAATAATCCTGGAGTATTATTAGCTCATGCAAAAGCATTGTCAAAAACTACAGCAAAATATCCTGTAACACGAGTAGAAGTTAAGGCTATTACAATGCACAATGGTGTACACGGAGAAACATTAGATAACGTAATTCTTGGTCAATTACCGAAAAGGATAATTGTCGGTTTCGTGAAAAATAAGGCTTTTAACGAACATAAAATTTTAAGCCTTAACATTAATTTTTTGTGTTTATACGTAGACGGTGTACAGATAACGTCAAAGCCGTTACAACCTGATTTAAAAACAAATCAGTTGTACATTGAGGTCTACCACACATTATCTTTTGGTGCAGATATACACTTTTAAACGAGGGTAATAAAATTACGCGTGAATCATACCCTAATGATTTTTGTCTATTTGCCTTTGACTTGGCACCTGACTTATCAGCGAACTATCACACGCACTGGAACTTGATTAGATACGGTAGCGTTCGATTAGACGTAAGATTCGATGATCCGTTGTACACAACCGTCAATGGTATAATTTATGCTGAATTTCAAAAAAATTAGAAATTGATGCGTTAAGATAAGTAATAGTCGATTTTAGCGGGTAAATGATTCATAGATGGAGCTGTTTCACGGTTAATGTAAAATACAGCATCTATGCGAAACAGTACGAGTCGACTTTCTGGATCGTCACCATGGATATAATCATCAACATTCAGTGTTTAAAAGAAAAAGAAGGTGTAGTAATTCCTAAGGAAGTTGCAATTGTTCCGGTGAACTATGATTTTAGTGGTTATTGGCTCGTTACATCTTCGATAGGTATCGACCGGTTAACTGACGATTCAAGAAAACAAAATAAGTGGTTAACAAACGATCATCACGGTATAGATTATTTCGAAGGTGAAATGTCAAAAAAGATTTTAATGAAAAGTTTGAAAGAAATTACAAATTTGGAGTACGACAACGATTGCGCATCATTTCAAAATTTATCATGGAGTGATAAATAGTGTATCCATCATGGATTAAAAAGATCATATTTACAATATAGTTGTGCGTTGAATAATGCTTTTCGATTAAAGGAGTGGTTAAACTCAAAAAAAAAAGAAAAAAATACACCCATTGAGTTCGATTTTAGTGTACCAATACAACTTTGCGATGAACAGTTTGAAGATTCTGAAACATTTGTCCAGCACTCGGAGTCACACATTGGGTGTATTCCCAGCAGATCGGATACCACAGGTGTGGATGAAACCGACGGCTCTTCAATATTGATAATCATACTAAACCTGCTATGCATTGGGTTGCAGTAAACGTTGATAAAAATGGAATCGGACATTACTTTGATAGTCATGGAAACCTTCCATTTGTACCATCGCATATTAATAGAATAAATAAAATCTGTAAGCGTTATTGTTGGAATTCGCAACAACTGCAAAATGATTCATCCGACGCATGTGGATAATACTGTATTTTGTTTCTTTGCTATATGAGTAAGGGTGATGGATTACAGAAATTTCTCAAGCTTTTTTCCGCTGATCTTTCAAAGAACGATATAAAAACACTGATACAAGATTCGTGGGTAATGGTAATGACGGATGCATCGTCAGATATTTACAAAAATCAAATTCCAAGATGTCTTTACTGTAAAATGTACGTGACTAAAGGTCACGGGTTTAATGTGCTTTAGTGTATGCGACTTACCACCATCCTCGGAAATAATTCTCTCGTTAGTATAAAAGAGGACGATAAGGTGAGATCATCGCCAGTCCCTTGAAGCTCAATACTATCAAGTTCATCATCATCCCAACAGTTACTACGTCGTTTATACTCGTTAAATAAATCATTCACTAAAAAACTCCTTATTAGTCTGGAGTACAACGATTTAGGAGAATATCATGTGTTTCCTGTGACACGACTGTTAGCTGCAGTTTTCATCGGTGTAGCCTTTTCAAAAGAAGGTTGGTCCGAGTTTTGCTTAATTCTGTAAGAAATTGACGGGTATTTTCGAGATCTTAAGGATCAACTCTATGATCAAAAAGCTTACGGTCATGGGTAGATTTTGAGATACACGTATACACACAATGACAAGGTGATTGAGATTGAAGGTCATAGACCGATACACGGCCCTCCTGCAAAGTGATTTCGTCGTACCGTAGTTATGAAAAAAATTACATTCGATAAATTAAAAAAATTGATAAATTGAATACGTGTATTAACGAAAGATTAAAATATTTAAATAATATATCGTCATTTACAACTGTTTTGACTCGGTAAACTATTAACTTTATACACAATAAAAATGTTAGTATGCATAATGACTAAATAACTCAATATACCGACAAAAATATTATAGATACCACATCTGACATAGACGGTGAAATTCTCGATTCGATTTATTCAAAAATTAATGAGGAGGTGTCTGTTAGTGTGAAAAATGCGTTAAGTATGGATATAATACATTATATAATGTACGAAATAATGATGTTACATACTGAGGATTGTCACGTCCAGACTTGCACCAATTACTATAAAAAATATTACAAGAAGGCAAATGGTTAATAAACCATTCGCGTTCCTTTCGCTCTTGTTTGACTAGGACTAGCCTTACGTCTCCGGGAGTAGCGAGCGAAGTTATTTTGAGAGTAGAGATGCAGGATATAATGTGGGATAAATAAAATAATATATGTTTTATTTCGTATTAATTATGCATTATTTATTTAAATATAATATGCTGTTTTTCTTTAAATGAACACGTGAAACTAAATTATTACAGCTTTTTAATGGGCAAAAACACATAAATTTACACTATTTTATTAACAATTGTATAAAATTATTTAAGTCGAATAACGATTAATTTTGATTAAATAAACAAATGTACGGCGAACATATTAACACATTATAGAATAAAAAAAATACACAAAGTTATTTTATTATAAACATTAATAATCAATAATTGAAATAGGAATCATTATAAGTAAATGCAGATAAAATAAGAAAATGGTTGTCGTTTAAAACATGAATTATAGTTAATAAATTGTATGTAATAATAATTGTTTCAAAAGAAAAACGGTTGGTTCAGCAATCGAAATAACATAAAATATCAGGTTGCCTTTACGAATAATACAAGCGTATAGATAGCCGAAAAGAATATACTTTAAGTACCCAAATATATAGATATATATATGTATATATATATATATATGTGTGTATATTCGGTGAGGAACGAAGGTCCGCCTTGAACGTGGGTAGCGGTGTCAGATTGCCGTATAATGTCCTGCTAGACCTGCGGGCGTCGACGTTAGATGTGTATGCTGTTGGAGCTCGACGATTTCCAGATGTCGAAGTCGTAGTTCCTCGACTATGGCTTGTAGATGTCAATGATACGTCTCGATTCCTCTTGTGATTTTTAATACGTATTACTTAAAGTTCAAGTAGCAGAGCCACGCCCTCGGATAAAAATCAAAGAGTTGTCCAGCAGAGCTTCGCCTTGCGAAAGCTTTGGATGAAAATTTAGGAGTGGCTGTGTCTGTTCTGGGTCCTCTTTATATACCCTAAAATCTATGCATCTCTCCTTGTCTTACACTTCTTCCTTGTCTTACATTTTGCCTTATATGGAAATTGTGTAAGTAGTTCTCGATTTTTCTGTGCTTGCACCCGATTGGACCGTTAGATGTGCGTAGTTAAAAATGGTCGAATCCCATGCATTTTCTGTATCGCTTCGTAGTTAATTCGGAGAATTTGCTGTCCCCCTTTTATTACTGCGACGTTATCCAAAGAACGGCTTAATTTATTACTTCCTTCTAATGCTCGAATTTTCTAGTCGATGTTTCCCATTGCCGGCTCTTCTCCGAGCATTGATTTTATAGTGCAGTACAAAAAAAACTCTTGCGTAACCATTCGTTTCGATCTTACTATCGGCGATCCCGCTTATGTGCGTATTGGCTTTGAATAATATCTTCAACTCTACGTATCAGTCTCTGTTTCGTTTGAAACACTCGTAAAATAATCTGTTCCTTAGCTTTATAAATTATATTTTATATTACTGCATTTACTTAGAATCATTCTTTATCAACCTTATTTTGTTCGTCTTCTACGCCGTATTTTTATTCTAAACTACGCAGTACTTTTTACGAAAAATAATAATATAATTTTCGTCGGGACGCGACAGGATGTTGTAAAATTACTTAACGATAGAATATTTCATGATTAATAATATATTGTGAATGTGTATATGTATAAAATATTGTAATCTACGCATCAATAATATTGTAAAAAAAATGTAATAAACCAAATATTTAAAATATAATTACATTAACTTTTCTTAACCTTTGCAGTCCGATTCCTTACCTTTGTTCCTTGTCATTATCAATTTATTAATATTTTCTTTAATAGAGTAATTTAAATTATTTATTTAAAAAAGCTGATTTTAGAGAAATACTTATAGTTAAAGTTTTGTTTCAATACTCTTTTATACAATTAAGATTTCAATTAGTATATCACGTGATAAACAAGAGCAAACACGTATGGTGGGGGCGTCTTAAATACTATTCGTCGACAGCAATTTTGCACATTTTGCACAAATGATAAGAAGATTAGTATCAAATGCAAGTATGTATGAAAACAATTTACAGAAAAGATGTCTCCAGATACTTATATTCCACGTAAGAAATATACCTATAAAAAGATATAACAATTCGATAATAATGCACAAAATGTATTTTAAAGGATAAGCATTGTAAATTTTAAATCGTGTGTATCATATTTGATTACGATGCTGTACCAACAAATTTATTAAAAATCATACTAGTGAGCTGCATGAGTCATAAGTATCATGCAACACTATATGCTGTCAGCGAGTCAGACCTAGACGGGTCATCTGCTTAATTAGCAAAAAAAATCGCGACTGTCCGAGTTACTGTGACTGACTGCATGAGTCACGTTTATTTTGGTGCGCTATAGTGCCCTCATAACTACTAGCGCACATGTACACCCCCCACACACCGCACGCACACACGCACACACACACACACACACACACACACACACACACACACACACACACACACACACACACACACACACACACACACACACACACACACACACACACACACACACACACACACACACACACACACACACACACACACACACACACACACACACACACACACACACACACACATATATATATATATTTCTATCTATATATATTTATATGTATATATATGTGTCCATATATGGGCAATGAAAAATTCTTACACACAACGGCGGCGTATGTATATATATAAATATATATAAGACCGCTGGTGTAAGTTATGCCTCATAAACCTCATAAAATCACTAATTTTCATGTATTTTAGGGCATAACTTACACCTACGCCCTTGGCCAATAATCTAACCCAAGCCATTCGAAAGTCCTCGAAAAATGTGATCTTTTCAGCGGTGTTAGATCAAAATCAATTGTGGCGTGGTCGCCTTTTTTTGATATTCAATATTTTCGGGTGTTCTATCTCTTCGAGATTTTAAAATTAAGAATTGTAACCTAGGTAGATAAGTTCTAAAGATTATTTTGAATAAAAGTTGTTTGTAATGTTTATTCAAAAACATAAATAGTATTTGAGATAAATGGCTTTGAAAATAACAATTTTTCTAAAAAATTGAAAAATTTCCATTTTTCATGATGGAATAACTCTTAGGCAAATTATTTCTGACACCTAAAAATTTTTTTCTATCTTTTGGAAGATATTTCCAGCCTATTCTCAAATTTTGGAGCGATTTAAAATTTTCATCATACCACTTGACGTGAAATAGCGCATATATATATGAGGTATTCCACGTGAAGTGGTCCTATCAAAATTTTAAAATGAACCAAAATTTGGGTACACATTGCAAATGTTTTTCAGAATATAGAAAAAAATTTTTAAGTACTGGAATTTATTAGCTCAAAAGTTATTCTAACCTCAAAAAGTGAATTTTTTCTAGTTTTTTTTCAACACTAGCTGGGTTTACTGCTATTTAACTCAAAATCTATCAACTTTTACTATAGAACATTATATGTAACATTTGTATCTAATTATGTCTAGAATTTATCCTTCTGGGTTCGAATTTCTAATCTCAAGGTCAATGTTACATAAACTACATGTCAATATTCAACTAAAATGTGTAAGTACGCCACAATTGATTTTTTTATCCAAATGTCTAAAAGAAAGGCTGCAGCAATACCTTTCAAATGGTCCGTAGCATTTTTATGGCCTTCAATTCTGTAAAAAGTTTTCATAATTATATTATGAAAAAAATTATATTAATTAAAGTTTTCTAAATAATACTAATTACCCTTTCCAGGTACTCGGTACTAGGCTGGAGCGAGGACCTGGATGTTAAAGCGAGGCCACTCTATGTGTAACCTGGGAGCGCTATCGGGCCTCACAGTCTCTACAGCTGGTCTACGGCTTCTTAGCATGGTGCTGGATCCAAGAATCAGGGAGGATCATTTCCAAGGAAGGTTTACTTGAAGGGATAGTGTGTGTGCCTCCTCTCTTCGAGCATCTTGTGACTTGCTCGCCTAGTGCTATGTATTATAACGTAGAATAAAATATCTTAGTAACATGTGATGTAAGCACATCGTCACAATATATAAATCAAATTCCATTTACTTCGAGTGCGGAAAACCGCTCAACTGTCCCCTCTGCATCGCGCAAATAAATTTAACCCAGCAAAGTTCAGCTCCGGTCGTAATCCTCGATACCGGTTAAAATTTTGGCTACATACAGGTGCATCGGTAGGTCTAATTAAAGAGACAGACGTAGACTCTCGCATGAAAATTGATGATTATATTGTTAAAAGGCATAACTGACCATTCATTAACTACTTGTGGCATAATTAAAATAGATTTCGAAGGATCTCCCGTGGAACTCAATTTAGTACATGATTCGTTCCCTATACAACAAGCCGGAATCTTAGACACCGATTTTTTTTATAGAAACGATGCAAAAATTAATTATTCGGAACAATATTTAGAATTTAACGGATTAATCCTTCCCTTTGAAAATATAAATAACACGCAAACGGATGAATCGATTTTTATAATGGAGGAACGAAAAAAATGATTGATAATCAGTACAATATATGACAAAACCAAGGGAAAACAATGATTATACGAACATGAAAAATTCAAGCTTTTATAAGTCTACCGATAGTGACGCAGAACCGTCAAATAATTTTTAATTACATGGAAATTATGAAACGTGTATAAAATATGACGCAAATGAATCGTATGAAATCTACAAGCAAGAACAAAGAAATGAAAAAAATCAAAATGCCATCGACAAAGACATATACAATCAGAGTGAGAAAGAACAAGAGTTATATAACGATTATAAAACTGATGAGATACAAGCACATCTGATCGAGGAGGAGTTGGATCTAAAGAATCATGCAAGTAAAGTAAGTGAAGGTTGTTATGGATTAATGAAGGAAGAAAGATTACAAATAAACAATGAAAAAGCGCAGCCATGGGTTGACGAAATATAAAGTTGACGAAATTACTGAAAATTATGAAACTAATAAAGTACCATTGATCGATAGGATGACTAAGAGTCCATCTTGTGTTAATTATGAAAATGAAAGAAAATGTGAAGAAAATTTATTGGATAAGAGAGTTAATAATTGTCAAGTACAAATGGATTATGAAATCGAGGAAGGCGATAAATGCGGCCCTCGTGAAAATAAACAAGATTTTTTTGACAAAAAGATAAATTGCCAAATAAAAATGAATTACGAAATCGAGAAGGGCGATAAATACGAACCGTGTGATAAAAATGTTAGTTATGATTGTAAATTGAATAATAAAGAATTTGTTATGTCTAGGGAAAAGTTACATATTTTCCCGAGAACTGAAATACTATGGATAAACCAACAAGGAACCGAAGAAACTGAAAATGATATAAATAATGAGAATTTAACAAATATACAGGAAGAAAATGAACAGTATGAGAACTCTAGGAATTTTTTCTCAAATGAACGAGTTATAAACAAAAATTTATGATGTAAAGAGGATCGCGGTGGTTCCATCGGGAGGACAGGAAACTGTAATTATTAGACTAATTACAGTGACCGATGATATCTTCCGATGGACACAAGCACCACTGTTTCAACTACATGTGCTTTGTTTACAGACACACCGTTCACCTCCGTCGCTGATTAGCCCTGGCAGCATAAATAGAGCGACGTTAATTAACATAAAAAAAAAAAAAAAAAAAAAAAAAAATTTACGAAGTGAATTTGTCGAAGTCACGCCAAAAACGAAATGAATAACAGTTATTTGGTTTATTCAAATAAACCTTATATTAACAATTTCTATAGTTATAAAAGTGAAAAGGACGACATACACGATAGTTCTGACAATCAATCTGAAGGGAAGATATTTAGCATAGCGAAGGATATAAGTACACCTAATCGTAATGAATAACTAAAAGAAGACTTGCATTTTGTTAAAATGAACGAGCAACAAATACAATCTATAAAAAATTTAATTGATAAATATTTGGATTTTTTTATTTATAGTAACTCTTGATGCTAGTGGTACAGCAATAGGAGCAATTTTATCACAAGGAGAGGTGGGGACCGACCTACCGATTGCTTATGTTTCGCGAGAATTAAACAAAGCCGAGCAAAATTATGACACTTATTCAAGGAAAGCATTAGCCATACTGTCTGCCGTTACCCAGTTCGACTGCTATCCAAGAGGCCGTCGTTTCTTCATTATAACAGATCATAAACACATCGTTTGGTTTAAAAACTCGGTAGATCCGACATCCAGAGTAAGCATATGGAGAATAAACCTAAATGCATACGACTTTGACATCGTATACAAAGGCAGTAAAAGTAACGTTAATGCTGATGCGTTATCAAGAAATCTAATAGGAGAACCCGTCTTTGTTATTAAAAAACATTCTATAGAATAACATATATGGAAACATGTAGTCGCGCAGGAAAAATAATACAGCCAAACTACAACGAAACAAAGCGAAGCGACCCAAAAAGTCCAATACAGCAAAAGAACCAGCCAAAGACCTTTCCATAATACAAGAAGTCCTCGAAAAAATTGAAACGATAGCCCACACAGACAAAAGGTTACAACCCAAATTTTAAAACAAATAAGTATAACTCTACAAAATATTAATGCAAAAATAATTATTCTTTTAGGGTTCATAAAATGTGTGGAAGAAAGTAATAGGGAAAATATTATTCATGAAACGCACGAGTCTGCTTCTGCAGGGCATAAAGGGGTAATAAAAACCTATAAACGTATAAAACAACGTTTCTATTGGCCTGATATTAAGAAAGACGTACAAAATTACATTAAACATTGTTTAACTTACCAACTAAAAAAATTAGTTCGCGTTAAAACTAAATAACGTATGATAGTAACTAATACCCCGTACTCGGCTATGGAATCCATATCGGTCGATTTAATGGGACCGTTCCCCAGATCTCGAAATAATAACAATAATATTTTAACCGTTCAATGTTACTTTACAAAATACTGTATGGCGATACCCATACCCGAAGCGACCGCGGCAACGATCGCTAAAACGTTAGTTCGTCGACATTTTTCAATTTTTAGCGCCCCATTGTTAATTATTTCTGATCAGGGTACCTCATTCATAAGTAGTGTGATGAGAGAAGTAGCAAAAATGTTTAAGACTAAATAAGTTAAAACTACGGCCTATCGTCCTCAGTCCAACTCCGTCGAGCGTTTACATACCAGCTTAGCCGATTATTTAAAAACAATGATAGAAAAAAACGACGCATCGGATGAATTATGCGAATTAGCTACGTTTCGTATAATAGGTTGGTACATAAAGGTCATCTTCAAACACCTTTTGAAATTGTTTTTGCACGAAAAACGCGATAACCATCAAATTAACCTTTAGATCCACGAGAACGAGTTCCAACGTACGATGATTACATTATAAATTTAAGACAACATTTAAATGAAATATAGGGGATCGCAGGAAAAAAATTGATAGCCTCTAAACATACGTCGAAGTTCTATTACGACAGGAAAGCAAATCATCAAGAATTTCAGGCAGGGGATAATATTTGGTTACTAAAATCGGATTTTAGATATAGTTAATAAGAAGGGAAATGTGAAAATAGTGCTAGCTCATAATAAAACGAAAATAGTACATGTTAATAGATTAAGATATTCATATATGGAGCCTTTATAAGAAAATAAGAGATATATTAAATAAATATTGTTCGCAAGTTTATATTATTTTGTAGAAAATATAGCATGAAAATGTATAATTGTTTAATCATTAGTTAGAACAAATTATATAGAAATTCGGACAAACACAATGAATAATTTTTTTTTCTTCTCAAAAAAAAGAAGATGGGTAATGAATATATGCCCATTGCTTTGAGTATGGTATATATATATGGTGTGACGCTTCCGCTGGGGATTAAGGCGGAGGTCGCAAAATCAATAAATAAAAACACTATCACTTAAGAAATAAGAATTTAGGTGATCATTTATTCTGAACGAACGGAAAGCCATTAGGGTATTATACAGATTCGCCGCTTGCCAGTCACGGCTTAAAAGGTACTCGCCGATTTTGGCGATCAAAGTAACGCGGTTTGACGCGATGAGCACACACACACTTTCACAGGAAGGGAGCTGGAGAACTGAAGGCCAAAGTCACCTACACACTAGGAGAATCGACCCCAAGAAAATCTTAATCACTCACGCGGGCGGATATTAACAATATGTTTGGTTCTAAAATCTCGATACGGCTCGTTCGTACACCGCTCGGGAAGCTCTGCTCTCACGCAGCTCGTTTCGTCTCGGAGCGAGCGCTGCGCAAAGACGATGTGCACTCGTCGTTACTCTCGACTTAGCGGTCGTGTGTGAGCTGTACTAGGCCTCTCGAGCGCGCGCGCATGTTCGCGTATACAGCAGACTACGCACGGTCGGTAATTTGCACCGACCGTTCGTTGCTAGATCTTCGTGTTAACTTTTGCGAATCGACAGGAATTGTGGTGCTGGACTTTAGATGTTCACTGAGACATATTCAGGATGCTGGAGGCTGTTGCTGCAGGAGGTTTCGGTATCAGGTAACAATTTAATCGTTCCTTAAAATTAATTTGTTAAGCTAATTCGGCCGTTTGTTTGATACTTCCAGGTGCAGTTTCAACGGCGACCTGGGTGCCTGGGTAACCTCCTCTAGTTGGCTGAGATGCGGGATCCATACGAGTGCTTACGGAGAAGCATTTACCTCCAGGATATCGTAGGTAAGTGCGGCTGTTTCCGTAGCAGTAGTATTATGATTTGAGGTGTTTCTAACCTCTAACATAGTGTAAACACTTGTGTTAAATATCTTCTGTGCCTCCTTATATTCCCAGGGAGAACTGCATATTGTCGCAGCTTCTCTGTCCTTCTTCTTATCTTTTAAATTAGGTAATTTACTAATTACCCTTTACAGGTACACGGTACTAAGCTGGAGCGAGGACCTGGATGTTAAATCGGCTTCTTATCATGGTGCTGGATCCAAGGATCATGGAGGATCATTTCTAAGGGGTAGGACTGGTGCTGGAGGTTTACTTGAAGGGATAGTGTGCGTGTGTCTCCTCTCTTCGAGCATCTTGTGGCTTGCTCGCCTAGTGCTACGTTTTATAACGTAGAGTAAATCATCTAAGTGACATGTGATGTAAGCACATCGTTCCAATGGATATGTATGTTGTGTGTGTGTGTGCGCGCGCGCGTGCGTGCGTTTTTTTTTTTTTTCCGAAGAGGTGCAGAAATGCTTAATGCACCATGACTGGAGCCATGCGAGACTCCCCGTATGTGGGACTCTCCTACCGAAGGATGTCGATAGGCATACCCACTAAAACTCCACCTCTTTTCTTACCTTTATTCCCCCGCGGAATCCGCCGCAAGGCATTACTTCGCGGGGGGAGGCACGGCTAGATTAGCCCACTACTGTTGCTATCGCAACTCTTCTATCCTCGTCTCTTCTGATGAGACCCAGCCTGTCCACCACGGACGTACAGAGCGTCACTACCGCATTCCATCCCTCCTGGGAGCCAAGCAGGCACGCCCCGATGCCCTCAGGGGTGAGGGGTCCGCTCCAAGTGATTTGAAACTGGTCCCGTTCCTCCCTCCCGGTCCCCGCGATCACCGAGAGCGCAATGTCAGATATGGTTCGGTACGCCCGGGCCACCCTTAGCGCAGCTATGCTGCAGGCTCTCTGACACGGAGCACCAAAGCTCTTGTGCCTGTTCAGGGCATCAGCCCAGATAGGAGCTCCGTATAAAATTACAGAGCTCACCACCGAGGCAAGGAGAGACCTTCGCGGTTGCTGGGGTCCCCCGATGTTGGGCATGATGCCCGCCAGCGCACGGGCCACCTTTGCCGCCTTTGAGCCTGCGTTCGCAATATGGTGTTTGAACGACAGCCGCGCGTCTAGTGTGACCCCTAAATACTTCAACGTTTTCACCGACCGTATCCGTTCTTTACCTACCGTGAAGGTGGCGGTCCTCTCCTTTTTGTGCGAGAGATGAGCACCGCCTTCCGTTAAGCATTTACCTCCAGGATATCGTAGGTAAGTGCGGCTGTTTCCGTAGCAGTAGTATTATGATTTGAGGTGTTTCTAACCTCTAACATAGTGTAAACACTTGTGTTAAATATCTTCTGTGCCTCCTTATATCCCAGGGAGAACTGCATATTGTCGCAGCTTCTCTGTCCTTCTTCTTATCTTTTAAATTAGGTAATTTACTAATTACCCTTTACAGGTACACGGTACTAAGCTGGAGCGAGGACCTGGATGTTAAATCGGCTTCTTATCATGGTGCTGGATCCAAGGATCATGGAGGATCATTTCTAAGGGGTAGGACTGGTGCTGGAGGTTTACTTGAAGGGATAGTGTGCGTGTGTCTCCTCTCTTCGAGCATCTTGTGGCTTGCTCGCCTAGTGCTACGTTTTATAACGTAGAGTAAATCATCTAAGTGACATGTGATGTAAGCACATCGTTCCAATGGATATGTATGTTGTGTGTGTGTGTGCGCGCGCGCGTGCGTGCGTTTTTTTTTTTTTTCCGAAGAGGTGCAGAAATGCTTAATGCACCATGACTGGAGCCATGCGAGACTCCCCGTATGTGGGACTCTCCTACCGAAGGATGTCGATAGACATACCCACTAAAACTCCACCTCTTTTCTTACCTTTATTCCCCCGCGGAATCCGCCGCAAGGCATTACTTCGCGGGGGGAGGCACGGCTAGATTAGCCCACTACTGTTGCTATCGCAACTCTTCTATCCTCGTCTCTTCTGATGAGACCCAGCCTGTCCACCACGGACGTACAGAGCGTCACTACCGCATTCCATCCCTCCTGGGAGCCAAGCAGGCACGCCCCGATGCCCTCAGGGGTGAGGGGTCCGCTCCAAGTGATTTGAAACTGGTCCCGTTCCTCCCTCCCGGTCCCCGCGATCACCGAGAGCGCAATGTCAGATATGGTTCGGTACGCCCGGGCCACCCTTAGCGCAGCTATGCTGCAGGCTCTCTGACACGGAGCACCAAAGCTCTTGTGCCTGTTCAGGGCATCAGCCCAGATAGGAGCTCCGTATAAAATTACAGAGCTCACCACCGAGGCAAGGAGAGACCTTCGCGGTTGCTGGGGTCCCCCGATGTTGGGCATGATGCCCGCCAGCGCACGGGCCACCTTTGCCGCCTTTGAGCCTGCGTTCGCAATATGGTGTTTGAACGACAGCCGCGCGTCTAGTGTGACCCCTAAATACTTCAACGTTTTCACCGACCGTATCCGTTCTTTACCTACCGTGAAGGTGGCGGTCCTCTCCTTTTTTGTGCGAGAGATGAGCACCGCCTCCGTTTTTTCCGCCGCCAGACTAAGTCCGTGGTCTCTCAACCAAGTGGCGACCACTTCTATAGAGACGTCTCCGAGATATTCGATCTCTTCGACACTCTTTGCGACCACCACTAGCGCCACGTCGTCCGCAAAAGCCACCATCGAGACACCCTCCGGAAGTTGCTGCCTAAGCAGGCCGTCATAGACAACGTTCCAGAGTAGGGGCCCAATGACCGAACCCTGCGGCACGCCTCCCGTGATGTTGTGGGAGTGCACACCGTCGTCGGTGTCGTAGAGCAGAGTACGGTCAGTCAGGTAACTCGAGGTGACCTCCCTGAGATAGAGTGGCACTTAGAAGTGCTGCAGGGACAGCATGATGTCGTCCCATCTGGCAGAGTTGAAGGCATTCCGGATGTCCAAGGTGATGATGGCACACATCCGCCTTGCACTCCGACCAGCATTGATGGCGTTTGTGGCTATACCAACAACTCTGCCTACAGCATCCATGGTCGATCGACCCTTTTGGAAGCCGAACTGGTTGTCGGAGAGGTCTCCGGCCCGATCGATGGCCTCTGCAAGCCTGGCGCAGATCACCCGCTCCAGGAGCTTCCCAACTATATCCAGTAGACAGAGCGGGCGGTAAGATGATGGCTCCTCCGGGGGTTTGTTTCCCTTTGGTAGGAGTACCAGCCTCTGCGTCTTTCACTGGACCGGGAAGCAACCTCCTCTTATGCATGCGTTGAATGCGTCCAGGAACAAGCCCGGAGCACTCATCGCCGCTGTCTTGACGGCCAGGCCAGGTATTCCGTCAGGCCCTGGGGCTTTACGTACGGAAATACCCTTAGCGGCCATCCTCAGTTCGGCTTCACTAATGTCTGGCGACTCGGCTGCACCAATGGTGACCATCAGGCCCGTCTCTGCTGCCCTTTTCCGATGTTCTGGAAACAGGTGGCGGACGACTCCGTCCAGAAAAACTGGGTCGGTGGGTGCAACAGCTCCCCCGGGGTTGATCTTATTCATAACCGTTTTATACGGTCTGCCCCAGGGGTCGTGGTCCACCTTCTCACAGAGCTCCCGCCAACACCTTCTCTTGGCAGCCTTGATGGCCACCTTGAGATCCCTCCGCTTTTGTTCGTATTCTGCGGAACGATCTTGGAACCGCGGTGTTCCCCTCGCTCTTTGGTGCAGCCTTCTGGCACGCAGGCACTCACGTCTCTTTTCTGCGATGTCCTCACTCCACCAGATTATCGGTGGGCGGCCGCGAGGGTTAAACCTCACGGCCATAGAGGCATCGCAAGCCGCTGTTAGGGCATTCGTGAAGCCTCGTGCTTTTTCTTCGGCGGTTCCCTCCACTTTTGCCCCCTCAAGGGAGCAGAGGAACGTCTCACGATCAAACGTGGCTGGTGCCCATCTCTCTCTTGCTCCTCTTCCTGCTCTCTTTGTCCTTCCGCTGGTCAGCTGGAGCTGGTACACGAGTGCTTGGTGGTCACTACCCGTGTAACGATCGCTAACTTTTCAGCCGAGTCCCCCTCTCCCCATCAATCTAGGATCGACGAAGGTGAGGTCGACTATGGACGACTTGCCAGCTTTTGTGAAAGTCGGGGTTGTCCCTGTGTTAGCGATCTCCAGCCCCAGTAGAGCAAACGCCTCGAGAAGTGCGCGACCACGCGCGTTGGTCTTGGCGCTACCCCAGTCCGTCGCCCAAGCATTAAAGTCCCCACCGATTGCGACCGGTAGCCGTGAGGACCGAGCACTGGTGACGACTGCATCCAGAGATCTCGCAAAGTCCTCGGTGGAATCGCTGGGCGGGAAGTAGCAGCTGTACATGCGTACCCCCGCCACCTCCACCCAGGTGAAGCTGGGAAGGGGTCCTTATATTCCCAGGGAGAACTGCATATTGTCGCAGCTTCTCTGTCCTTCTTCTTATCTTTTAAATTAGGTAATTTTCTAATTACCCTTTACAGGTACACGGTACTAAGCTGGAGCGAGGACCTGGATGTTAAATCGGCTTCTTATCATGGTGCTGGATCCAAGGATCATGGAGGATCATTTCCAAGGGGTAGGACTGGTGCTGGAGGTTTACTTGAAGGGATAGTGTGCGTGTGTCTCCTCTCTTCGAGCATCTTGTGGCTTGCTCATCTAGTGCTACGTGTTATAACGTAGAGTAAATCATCTAAGTGACATGTGATGTAAGCACATCGTCACAATGGATATATGTGTGTGTGTGTGTGTGTGTGTGTGTGTGTGTGTGTGTGTGTGTGTGTGTGTGTGTGTGTGTGTGTGTGTGTGTGTGTGTGTGTGTGTGTGTAAGAGGAGGCGGACAAAAATGCACTTACGCACTGCGGCTTAACCTATACCCACTAAAAACCACCCTGCTATGATGGAACTGCAGGGCTCCTCCTCTCGACTGAACATCCCCCCTCGGAAACCGCCGCGAGGCATTACTTCGAGGGGGCAGTCTCGCCACATTGAGCCTCTCCTACGAAATTACCGACTCACATTAGCGGGCGGCTGATGTTATTGCCGCCTCTGCCGCCTTCTTCCTCCTTCCTTATGTGGTTCAGCCGTTCCACAATGGCAGCTGCAAAGGTCACCACGGCATCCCAACCTTCCTGTAAACCAAGAAGGCATGTCACAATGCCCTCCGGGGTTAAAGGCCCCTTCCACCAAGTTTGGAAATTATCCCTTTCTTGCAAGAATCGAGGACACCGGAACAGTACATGATCCACGTCTTCGTCGGCGCCAGGGCAGGCCGGGCATTCCCCGTTCCCATATATGTGAAAACGGTGCAGATAGCTGCGGAAGCAACCATGGCCGGTAAGCACCTGGGTCAGGTGAAAGTTGACGAAGCCGTGTTTCCTACCTGTCCACTTTACCACATCAGGGATGACGCGGTGGGTCCAGCGTCCTTCGCGGGCAGCATCCCATCTTTGCTGCCACTGATCGGTGGTCTTGATTGACCACCGATTTCTGCCGCCATTTTCATCTTGGCCTTCCCGATGTGAGGCACGCCGACCTTCTCAGTAAGTATAAGCCCTTTCCATTGCTAAGAGATCGATGGGCGGGATTCCGGCGATCACCGAGAGGGCGATATCGGACACTGTTCTGTACGCATGAGCTACCCTCAAAGCGGCTATTCTGCAGGCTTGTCGGCAAGCCGCACCACAGGTTTTGTTGCTACTTATCGGACCTGCCCAAATCGGAGCTCCATACAAGATTACAGAGCTTACAACTGTCGCTAAAAGGGCCCGGGGAGGTTGCTTCGGCCCTCCGATATTAGGCATTAAGCCTGACAGAGCCCCAGCTACTCTTGCCGCTTTCGTCCCTGCATTCAAGAGATGTTCCTTGAACGATAGCCGTGCATCAAGGTGACACCCAGGTACCTCATAGTGTCCACCGATCTTACAGACCTACCGTTTACGGTAAATGTGGCGTACCTCCTTTGCTTCGTTCGAGATATAAGCACCGTCTCTGTTTTTTCAGCCGCCAGAAGCAGCCCATGATTGCTCAACCATCCCGCTACTATCTCAATATAGATATCTCCAAGGTATTGCACCTCTTTGATACTCTTACCGACGACGACTATCGCCACGTCGTCTGCAAAGGCCACCATCGACGCCCCCCCCCCTGTGGAAGCTGTTGTTTCAGTAGCCCATCGTACACGACGTTCCAGAGAAGGGGCTCCAGGACCGAACCCTGTGGCATCCTACGATACGATCCGCGAGGTAACTCCAGGTGATCTTTCCAGGTGATTAAGACATCGCAAACCATTGTTATGGCACGCATGAGTTCCTGGGCTTGCTCTTTCGGTATTCTTTCCACTGTTACCTCTTCAAGAGCGCAGAGGAACATCTCCCGGTCGATCGTAGACGGTGCCCACCTCCTATATGTTGGCTTGTTGTCCCGACCTGCTACTCTATTGATCAGCTTGAGCTGGTACACGAGTGCTTGATGGTCGCTTTCCGTGTAACGATCACTAACTTTCCATTCAGACGCTACCCTCATCAATCTAGGATCGATGAAGGTCAGATCTATTATGGAGGACTTACCCGCTCTAAAAAAAGTGGGAACCGTCCCGGTGTTAGCAATCTCCAACCCCAGTACCGCGTTCAAGTCCCCTCCAATGACTACTGGCAGTCGAGAGGACCGCGCGTTGGTGACAATGGCATCAAGGGATCCCAGGAACTCCTCGATGTTGTCACTGGGTGGGAAGTAGCAACTGTATAGTCGTATACCCGCCAACATAATAATTTATTAATTTAAATGTGGTATCTGGTAGCAACATAATATTCTGAATATATTTTAATTAATAAGCAAGGATTAATTTCTAGTAAGATTTTAGAATTCATTATCATACTTGGTATGCTACTTACGCTGACTTTAAACGCATACAATTTATAACTAAAATAAATGGTATTTACTTTGCTTAATAAAAAATAAACTTCACCATGAATTTCATAAATTTTTATAATTTTCGCAAACTGTGGACCTTTGTCAGTAATTTTTACTAATATTACAGAATTACGTACAAGTTTTTTCTCAAAAATGTCGACATATTTGTATGATTTGGCACTTGTAATGTGTGATAGAAAATCGCTGATTTGTCTGTCAAAAGTATTTTGAACAGATCCTAGGTTTATATCACTTTGCACGTTCTGAACCATCCATTTGGCATAGCACTGCTGTAATTGATATCTCCTTCCAGTTGTCAGTGGAAGATTTCGATTACATTTAACATTTACAACAACTTCCTTAAGGACTTTATTTTTTTCGCTCATATACCATACTCCGCATGTTAATTAACGGACCATTGTCAAGCATGATTTCTGGTATATGAGTCATGAAATGCATTTTTGGCTTAAGGCAACCAAAAAATTGTACATATTTTTCGTTGTGCTTCTTAATAAGGTATCGAAGTCTACTTACGTGTGCTAAAACAAATCTTGGAGCTGTGAGAATGCCAATTATTTCTCTTAGTATTGTGTACAATTTCCAATACTGATTATTTTCAGGAATTAAATTTCCAATCATAATACTTAAATACGTCGAGAGGCACATCATTTCCGCGGATGACTGTTTCAGGTTTAATTTATTTTGTATATACATTGCTTGTGGCTCCACATATTCTGCAGTATCGAATTGAATTAAAACTTTTCACAAAGCCGCAAATACAATTTAAACCTAAAATTATCAGCTAAAAGAAAAGCGCATCTAAAAGATACTATTTTTTTGATTCATTAATGTTATATGCTGGATTCCATCGTACATAAACGATTAATATCTTCTATTACTGTTTGTAAAAGTGGCTTTGTTTCCAAATGTTTCTGTATTTAGTGTATAGAATGTTGCGGCAACAAAAATATTATTTAATTTGGCAACAAGGTGTGGAGGAAGGAACGGCAAAGGATATGTATAAACCACCAGTCATTTCTGAATGACTTAGTATTTTGAACAGATCCTAGGTTTATATCACTTTGCACGTTCTGAACCATCCATTTGGCATAGCACTGCTGTAATTGATATCTCCTTCCAGTTGTCAGTGGAAGATTTCGATTACATTTAACATTTACAACAACTTCCTTAAGGACTTTATTTTTTTCGCTCATATACCATACTCCGCATGTTAATTAACGGACCATTGTCAAGCATGATTTCTGGTATATGAGTCATGAAATGCATTTTTGGCTTAAGGCAACCAAAAAATTGTACATATTTTTCGTTGTGCTTCTTAATAAGGTATCGAAGTCTACTTACGTGTGCTAAAACAAATCTTGGAGCTGTGAGAATGCCAATTATTTCTCTTAGTATTGTGTACAATTTCCAATACTGATTATTTTCAGGAATTAAATTTCCAATCATAATACTTAAATACGTCGAGAGGCACATCATTTCCGCGGATGACTGTTTCAGGTTTAATTTATTTTGTATATACATTGCTTGTGGCTCCACATATTCTGCAGTATCGAATTGAATTAAAACTTTTCACAAAGCCGCAAATACAATTTAAACCTAAATTATCATCTAAAAGAAAAGCGCATCTAAAATATACTATTTTATTTGATTCATTAATGTTTATGCTGATTCCATCGGTACATAAACTATTAATATCTTCTATTACTTTTGTAAAAGTGGCTTTGTTTCCAAATGTTTTTCTGTATTTAGTGTATAGAATGTTGCGGCAACAAAAATATTATTTAATTTGGCAACAAGGTGTGGAGGAAGGAACGGCAAAGATATGTATAAACCACCAAGTAATTGTTTTCCTGAATGACTGCCTAGTGTGTTCCCAGTTTCAAAATCATCATAAAACAGAAATATAGGCAAAACATTTTTATCAACTATCAAATGAAAGTACTTTTTTTCCATAATCTATCTTGAATAATATTAGAGATGACTGTATTGTTACCATTAAGATTACTAATGTAATGTTGAATTGCATTGAATAAACCAAGCGTCTCTAATAAGTTTTTCAACGAATTTTTTAGTGACATGTAAACGCCATAAGGTTTTTCCTTTTTGACACGTATTTCGTTATTGTTAATAATTTCGAAAATGACATCTGTGCCAATTTCATACAAAATCGGCTCGACGAAGCAGCAATGTTTTTCATACATTTTCGTACGTAAATGTTCAGTTTCGAATTATTCAAAAGGACTTTTGCATTCATTTAAAATTCCTTTAACTTTATCAAAAATCCTATCCAATTGTATGTTGCACGAAAAGAACATACACATCCGCAATAAATTGCTGTACACTATTTATAATATCATCTACAGTACTTCTAGAAATTTTATGGTTATTATATAGAGATAATGTAAATTGTGTGACCTTTTTTTGAAAATCAAACGAAGTCAACATTTTGAATGTTATATTTAACGGTAGTTAAACTATATACTAGGCTTATGGATTAAAAACTAATACAATAATAATTACAATATTAGATGAATATCTAATATATTTATAATATAAATACAAACTTTTATAAACTGTATTACATTAACAAATTGAACACATTTCAACATAGGTTTATTTACATAATAAATAATATTTAAAGTTTCAATTGCTTTGCAAAATGGATAACTGTCTTGTAAATTCCACTATCTTTGGTTTTATAGACAACATACTCAAAAAAGTCATAGATAATGCGATTAAGTTTAGAATATGGTTTACGAAAAACTATGTATGATTTTGTGCACAAATCTATTGCGACAATTAAATTATCGACTTTATATCTACAATTTTCATGTAACACTACGAAGATAGAAGCAATATCACTTAAGGGTTCCGAAATTATTACATGAGGAAGCACATCGAGACTGTCGGTTTTC
Organism: Theocolax elegans; assembly: GCA_026168455.1. Classification (NCBI taxonomy): domain Eukaryota; kingdom Metazoa; phylum Arthropoda; class Insecta; order Hymenoptera; family Cerocephalidae; genus Theocolax; species Theocolax elegans. Next base: position 24,078,338 of record CM047429.1, read on the forward strand.
GAATAAATTTCCTTTATACGAGCGTGTACTTCAACAAAATCTTCGTCGGTATCCAATGATTCATGTATATCACAGCTTGTTTGTGTTACAACTTTAGTACGCCGATTTTGCTAGACATTATTCGATTTATAATTTTTATATTCAATAGTTAATTATGTTAATATTAAAAGTAATATTTATTTTCTGAAATACAATTAAAAGAATCACATTTTCAGAATAAAAAATGTTTCATTGTTCGAATAATTGATTCTTACAACCACATTATTCTTCAAAAAAATTATATATTTAAATTTTGGTTTACAAATAATTATTCATAATCATAAATTCTAAACGTTCGGATTCTTACTAACTATACTAATAAAAATTGTAAAAATTTAAAATTATTTCGATGAACATCGAATTATTTTTATTTTACAGTGTACTAAGTGTAGAGTGTAGGATAAGTGAAAATAAATGCAATGAGTATCATAGATTGATATAATGCAGTTCTTAAGATCTCTTCTTCACTCACTTTTTGGCCTTTTTTAACAAAATTGATCTTTTTATTAGGTACGGCAATAGAAAAAACGCTACAATATTTTCTCTTTCTAAAAAAATACATTATTATATCACAAAAGAGCTGCGATTATTTTTTATTTGAATAATATTATTATTATAACACAAACCCCTGTCGATCAAATCTTTATTTTCATTCAGAACCAAATGGATATATTTCTTCTGAGGTTGCTCTTTTGCCTCTGCAACAATTTGTGATGCTATCCGGGGCCAATTTGTAATAAAATTTTCAATTTTTTCAGGATGCAAGTGTTTAAAATCTTGCTGTATCTGCAACATTTGCATGAATTGCAAATTTAAGATTATTTTTAAAATTGGACTTATTAACATACAATCGAAAATAATAGGACATAATTATATGCTTTTAAATGTATTAATATAAAAAATATTTTAAAATAAGTTTAGACTTCTTAGACACATTGATGTCAAGATAAAAAAGCACTATACAAATACATTATACCGCAGCCATCTTCGTTTACGCTACTACACGGAGAGAAAAAATTAGTAATGATTCCCTATCGGATGGGTAAACTAAAGTCAATAAAATACGTTTTGACTCATTGCCATTATTTTTAGGAATGTCTACCCAATTTTTCAGGTAATGAGTCCTTAACTTTTCAGTTGAAGATACGTGAGGACTTATTACTACACCAATTAAGTATTCATTGCCAATTAGAATTAAATAAATAGAATTTAAGTAAATTTATTAATTATTATAATAATAAATAGAAATGTGAAAAAAGACACGATTTTATTTATATATAATGATTAGTAATTAATTGCTGATGGGTAATAATGCCAGTTTGGTAAGAGTGCATACGCGTGTGAGTGAGTGAGAGATAGCTAATACAGAGAGACAGACAGAGATGGAACAAGGAAGAGTTCGCGCACATAATACGTCAGTCATACGACTCATCTTTTAATATTTTTGGAGGGTAAATTCTATCCTAACTTATTCGGTTCCGCAGTAAGATTTGGAGGACTTGGAAGAAGAGCGTAGTGAAGAAGTTGAATTTGTGGAAGTAGAGGAAGAACCTGCATCTCCGAGGCTGAAGTACGAAGTGTACTAACGGAAGTATGCAAATAGGAATAGGCGGAAAGGAAGCAAATAGAGATAGGCACTCAAACCAAAACCAGAAGAAAGCTGAGTTTAAGTAGATATAGTTTAAAAAAAAGAAGCTCAAATTGCTTAATTTGGAGCAAAGTTACGAAGAAAATAAGAAATTAAAGATTGTTAGGCCAAAAGAAACAATAAATTTTTTATATCAAATTTTGGTTAAAATTTTTTCAATTTCTTATTTTATTCATAACTTTGCTCCAAATTAAGCAATTTGAGCTTCTTTTTTCCAAACCATATCTACTTGAACTCAGCTTTCTTCTGGTTTCTGGTTTGAGTGTCTATCTCTATCTTTTTCCGAGTTGTAAGCGATAAAATAGGAAGTAATTTTTACTGACATTATGTTTGGATGTCGAATAACTCCCGTAAAAGTGGCCATTGGGACTTGGCTTTCTTCACATTTTTATATTATAAAAGACATACCATAGTTAGGATAAGATCCGTTTCCCGGAGGTACAAGTACTCCCCTTGTAAGTAGTGGATAGTTAATGCATGGAGAAGAAAAAACAATTATTATACTTTATATATGTAACCACTATAAATTCACCTGGCATCCCAAAGTATACAGCAAATTTGAGTAAAATAATAAAAAAACATTGTGTCGTAATTTCATTTTTTGAGAATTCACTTCTTCTATTAAATAATTATCTAGTGGTGATAAAGTACTTTAATCATATGTTTTTGAAAATGCCAAAAGCAGCTGTATAAAATGGAATTATATTTAATCTTCTAATACTAAAATTTGTTAATTCCAATTTTTACCCGAATGATCAATGAAAACCCAAAATTTACAATTTTGATCATAAGACTCTCAAGTCATTATTCATGGTTTATTTAAATAATAGTTAGACGTATTTTAACAATAGATTTTAAATAATGTGAAGTTTTTTTAAATAATTATAATAAATACTATTTAAACTCATCTCACATCCCTAGTATAAACTAAATTTGAGTAAAGTAGTTGAAAACAATATATCGTAACCCCATTTTTTGTGGATTTCAATTTTTCTGTTAAATAATAATCTAATAGTGATAAAATACTTTAATCATATGTTTTTGAAAATGCCAAAAGAAGCTGAATAAATTACAATTGTATTTAACCTCCTAATACAAAAATTAGTTAATTCGAATTTTCACCCAAATGACCGATGAAAACCCAAAATATACAATTTTCATTAGAAGTAATTCTCAAGTCATTATTCATGCTTTGAATAATTTATGGATATGTGGTATGTGTTAATAGTTTTTTTTAAAATAGTAGTCAGTATTTTCAGAATAGAGTCTAAATAATATGAAGTATTTTTAAATGATTCTAATTTTAGTAAGCTTCTGTAAACTGTAAAAATATACATTTTTTATAACGAACCCAAGATAAACGTATGTCAGTTAATATTTTTTATAAAAATTATTGTAATTAACATAATAATTGTATTCTTGTAATCGTGTTTCAGTTTCACTGGCTTAATTGATTATCTAAGAGAAATTAGTGATGGAAAAATTGTTCTCACAGCCTACATGAATGACAAAGGCTTTTTGACGCCAAAAATTAGAATTCTGCTTGTACACACTGTCATTAATAGAGAAAAGGATGATGCTCTTAGGGCAATAAAGTTTGGTCAGAAATTGTCTAGTTTCAAGTAAGTTTTTTTTTTTATTATTTTTTAACGTCGCTCTTTTTATGCTCCCAAACCGGTGCTAATCAGCGACGGAGGTCATACGATGTCTTGGTGAAGAAAGCACTTGGTGAAAATACATTCGCCAGTGGTGCTTGTATCAATCAGCCGAAGCCGGGAATCGAACCTGGGACCTCCAGATTATGAGCCCGACGCCCTACCGACCGAGCCATCGCAGGCCTCAGTCTCAAGTAAAACAATCCATAAATATTATATAGTTAATAGCTATTTATTTATAGTTTTGAATTTTAAATTGCAGGGTTACTTCTGAAAGACTTTTAATATAGAATTACCTGGATCTTATTATAATCCACGTAAACTTACGAGAAAAAGAAGATTTTACCCAGTGGAAAACTCTACGATCATTACATATATAACAGGTGTCCTCAGTAAAGCTGAGTAAATCTAAGTAAATCTAATCAAGGTAAAATAAAAACCAGTCTTCAAGAACGTCGAGATTCCTTTATGTTTCATGTGGAGGTACATATATTTTTAATGTTATCAATTATATGGTAATTTAAAAATATTAGGCATACAAACGTACTTAATATTTGAAAGTTATTTCTGAAAGTTTATTTTAAATATATACATTGACATCAATTTCAGAGTGTAGCAGATATCGAAACTTCCATAGAAGATTTAAAGAACGCGCTTCAAAAAAGTGGAGGGAAACTACAACCTTTACCCATTGTAGTTGGTCCAATACATAACATACAAAGTTCATATGTGTTGTTTAATGATTATATGTTAAATACCAGGTTTTGACATCAATTTATGGTTACAAGCGATATTTTAATTAATAGTAATATGTTTATACTCAAAAATTGGAAATAAAGTTTGATATAAAATAAATCACTGTTTCTTTTATTGTTTTTTAGCCTTTTCTTATCTCATCGGCTTTCATTAGCCTGTGAAATTTTAGCATAGTAACTATTACATAAAATACTAGGACTGAGTACCTACCTTACCTTTTGTTTAAATAAGGATTAGTACTTATTCCTGCATAGTTTTATAACCGTTACCTATGTAACTTAATAGTTTTGAGTTTACCTAACTGAGTTAGTAATGAATACACATTCTGTTAGTAGCGATTAATAGGTTTTTCTCTCCGTGTAGCTTTTTTTTACTTATTTGTAAGTACTAAATGTATCGGTTGTTAAGACTGTGATCGCTCATCATATTTTAAATTCTCGTACAGATGTTTTGCCCATTTCTCAACTGTTTTATTAAGTTTCGATTAAATTCTAGTTTTAAGAGTTTATAAATAGGAGAATCATATGTATACAATAAACCTAACTATCAAATTTCAAAGTTATATTTTAGATTGAGATGCACCGAAAGCGAGATAAAATCAACATCTACTTTCCTTATGTCGATAATAAAAACAATTTACCAACTTCTTAAGTACTTTTAATTGGATATTGGATGTATAAGTATATTCAGCTTTCAATTGTTTCTTTAAATATCAACGAAAATGACATGTAAAAATTACTTTTTCAAATTAGTTTTTCCTGTCGAAAAAGCAAATCAATTTTGTAAGCAGTGAAAAAGTAAATACTTTGAAATCTATGTCATTTCCAATAAGTAACGCATTATTTATTATTTATCGCTTACCAATTTATACCCGTCAGCTAATTGAAGACAAGAATATAACTTGTATATATCAGAAATGCTATTTTGTTTAGCTAATTTAAATCTAGTTGAAAATATTGATCTCCAATCATCAATCACTTTGTCATTAATTGCATCAATATCATTCAATTCATTACTACACAGTTCTACTGATTTTTCTACAACAAATTTTTTTTATTATTCAATTTTTTATTATTATATAACAAATAGCGTTTATGGCTTTAAAATTATATTAATTATCAAAAAATTAATTATGTAGTATGTGAATTTCAATTTATTTTTTCAACAATAAGAATTAAACAAGTATTATACTTGCGGCGTCATCAAAAGTTTGCATTCAAGGCAATGTCGGACCCAGACATAGCATATTTCTTTTTTATTTTTTAATATAACCAATTTAAATTTATCAAAAAATGAATTTACAAGGCTCTTGTAATTACTTTGAACAATGTATTTAAATATTTTCAGATTTCTAAATTAATAATTTGAACATAATTTTTTGGTTTATAATTACGCATTGTTTTAATAACATAACCGACATAAGATTTTTTACTAGATTAAAATTATCAAATCATTTTTCTTAAAAAATCGATTCTTCTAACCCTTTTTTATGTTTCAAACTTCTTTTGTGAATTTTTTCTGAGTTTTAATTTAATAATTTAAACATTTTGCCTTTTGAGTTAAAAAAAGTAGATACCTATAATCTGGGTCCGACCTGTCCTTAATTGAATAAATAAAAATTTAATTATATAATATTTACAAAACATATGTATGCATTACATACTAATTGAACTCTCCTTTCGAACTCCCTTAAACGTTTCCAAAAATTGGCATTCAGTCCTTATTTTTTTATAAGCCAAGTATAAACGACCACTGGCGGATACTTCGTTGGTACTTGGTGAAAACTACTCGATTGGCAATTGATTTAGAGAAAAAAGTTCTATTATCTTCGCACGCAAAACTATAAATCTCTCTCTTGTGATACTAAAATATAAAATTAATTACAAATTAAACGAAAATGTAAAATACAAAATGATTAAAATAGATTCAGGTATTGTTCTAAAATTAATTTATTTGCATTTTTTATAGTGTAAATAAATGAAAATATTAACAATAAAGCATTAACATAAAAATATTATTTACAACTTATTATTTACAAGAAATATTAAAAGATATATTTTTGTTATTATTTTATAAAAATGAAGTTTTTAAGGAAACAACTTTTTCTAAATTACTGTTGTATTTGTAAGGACCAATTTTTCAACGTACTTATACATAATTCATTTACATAGCAACATTAAAATAAGGCTTAAAAAATATTAATTATTTTATTATAAAATGTTATTATTTATCTATTGATGTTTTACATCATACTCATATGCTGCAAATATTATTTCCCCTCTGTGAGATTTTTTTAAAATGTTATATATGATATTTTGGTGCAGAGCCACACTTTCTCCATCGTTAATTCCTAAATAAATTTAATACAATATACAATACATGATATTATAAAGCGCAATAAAATTTTTAATCAATATATTTGTAAAGTTACAAACAGCTTCAATTTTCTTCAACAGTTATACGCTTTTATAGATTAATTTTAAAAATACTTCATCACTTTATTATTTATAACTTATCGACTATTAATGAAATGTACCAGAATAAAAAAATTAAATTTAAGAAAAATAAAAAAAAGATTCTAACAAAAATTTAGTATAGAAAATGTATTAAAATTTTAGTTTGAAAATTGTTTTTTATTATTATTTTTTTTTGGAAATTTGCATAAAATGCAATAATTATTAGACTGAATTGTCTTTAAGCTTGTAATCAAATGTATATATTCACGTGTACACACACACACGCGCGGGCAACATAATAAATATTATAAATAAAATAAAAAATAATTAACAATAAATAAAAATTACAACATAATTAATAAGAAATTAGTTATACATATTAGTAGTTATCCTGTCGCTATGGGGAGACACAACAAACCCCCACTCCCGGGTCCTCTGTATCTCTCCATAGCGAGGGTTGGAGAAGGGGGGGGGGAGTAATGGCGGTGGTACCGGGTAAGGGGGGGGGAGTATTTGACGGTAGGAGTAATCAGGGGGGGATGTCGGTAGAACTAATTAAAAAAAATTTTTGAAAAATGAATCTATCGTTCGTAAATGTCTATATGTATGTATTATCGGTCACACCGAACTAAATAATTTACTTTTAGAATAAAGTAGCCTCATTGTACTCTTTGTCCACTATGGTTGGTGGAATTTCCCAGAGCACGGCCTTTATTAAAAACAATTAAAGGCGTTTCGTCCTCGATCTCCAGCTTGGACTCCTCAGTAAGGAACTGGAGAGATCTTACCTTAGACGCCTGTCGCAAGATGAACCGCGACGCCAGCAAGATGTTCTGCGGCTATATATATAGAAAAGAGACGACGATCTCTACAACGAGTGTAGAGATATAGTCGTCTCCATCTGGTGGTGGGAAAAACCACCAGCCAGAGTGCGACGTATGCGACCTAGTCGCCGGTTATTTGAAAAATGAATCTATCGTTCGTAAATGTCTATATGTATGTATTATCGGTCACACCGAACTAAATAATTTACTTTTAGAAAAAAAATTTTCCTTACCGCGGCACGTTGAATCTGGTCCAGGTGGTTTGTCGTGCACACAGTTTTTACGCACACACATACATACTGCTTTTTTTTTTTTAGCACGCGTCGCAGCACTTGATATTTTTGCGGCATTTCGGGCACCTCCAACAGTAGCAACCGTAACAATAAAGCCAGCTTAGGTAGAGTTTCCTACCTAAATTGGTGTATTGCTTGCCGCAAAAATTGCACTTGTCAAACTTCGACATAGTGCGTGCACGGCGACGTGCTAACAACAGGGGTTGCAGGGGTACTGAAGGGCTCCTTGGAAACCCTTTAAAGTCAGGTTCCTCGTCACTCACCACTAAGTCCATCTTGGCTTCACGGTCTACTACCTCATCGTCACTTATCACTTCAATGTCGATGGTGTATGATAACGACGATGATGGTGATGGTGTGGTGATGGTGTGGCGGGGAAGACTGAATTTATTTGTGCGGTGGATTCGTCGTCTGACATGTTTACAACATCTATAATTAACGTAGACGTTGACGATGCCGACGACGATGAAGACGATGACGACGACGAAGCGCATGATGATAAACACATTTTAACGTAATTATTAAGTTTCGGAAATAAAAGTACATCCGCGGCACAAATTAGGCGCATGCTGGCACTGTGGATGAGCCTCAACTGAATCTCAGTATATTTGCTTTAATACACATTATGACAAATGACATTTTTTTTATGTCAGCATCCCCCAGTATAAAACACAAAATAATAACACATTCCGCTGAGGTGAGAAATTCTTACACGTAGGATTGTAAGCCGACAAGTGGAAGAATGTTTTTAAAAACTATGAAAACGACATTAATAGAGAATTAAAAATGCTGATTAAAAAAGAGAACAATAATGATTTAAACACTCCTGTATACTAAACATTAAACTTGTAAGTACATATGTACTAATAAAACAATGAAATAAAGACGGGTGATCATGTTTCACGCTGAACGGCACACGTCTTCGAATGAATTTGTTATCAAATAAAATTTAAATAATTCGAAATTTGCTGATTATCGCGACGGAATATTGAATATAGTGCAACACATTCTCTTCTCGTAAGAGAATCATTTTTCGGTTATTTCCCGATATCTCCAATATTTACCAAGTTACTGGCCAAAATGCCGAATAGTTTAAACAATTATTCACGGATAGTTGTAAATAAACGCTGTAGAGAAAAAAGTTGTTAACACTTTTTGTTCTACACAGCGTGTACAGATGAATAATTTAAAAAAATCGTGGAAATCGACGGATTATCGGCATAGATCGATAGATATCGATAAACACAAATATCAACCGATCGCGGTGATTTTTGGTATACAACTTTCTCTCGCCACCCCCTATCGGCTTATAATCCACAAATTAAAGTCGACGTACAATTGACGAATTTTTCGGTGCGTTAAGTAGCCGGGAGATCAGGTTTCATGCAGAGCGGCACACGTCTGCGGTCGAATATATCAGTACATATGTACTACATTAAAATTAATGTATTATTTGTAAATTTCTGGTTTACACTGGTTGCAATAAAAAAAAAGAGAACAACGTATGAATGTCTTGTTTTATTTGATGCTTCTTATAACTTTTAACAAATCGCGGAGTTTCGTCGGAAATATATTTAAATCGCTGTATCAACATAGTTTGCAAAAAAAAGAGGTGAATGTATAAATATCCTAAAATATTTGATACTTTTTATAACTTCTAACAAATTTTCGCGGAATTTTTTTTTGTAAATAAGGTAAAATGTAACTGTTGATTGTATGACACATGAAAAAATGAGTCAGCAAATATTATGGAAGTCTTATACCACCCCCCCCATCCTAATCGTCGTATAGAGAGTATCAAGTTAGTATTTAACGAACTCGTATCCGGACCCTTCGTCACAGGACATTTCATCGTCGGACGTTTCATGGCGGACTATTCATCGCATGCCCCATTCATCGTAAGGACTTTTCATCGCACGGACTTTTCATCGTAAGGACTTTTCATTGCATGGACTTTTCATCGTAATGATGGAATTTTCAATATATTACATTATCCAAATTCGTCGAGTTTACGGGATACATGTTTAAAAATACTTGTTTTAATGAACACTTATTTAAATTATTTTTTTGTATTTTTTGTATTTGTTGGTTATTTTTTTAACACGTTTCAGTGTAGACAATTGTAGGCATAATAGTTTTATACGATCGGTAAGTAAATAATTTAATAATTATTAATTATAATATATAAATTATATAATATTCAACTGGCAACAATTCCTCGGTCGCTAACACTCCCTCCATTGCGAAAAAAACAACTTCGTTGGAATAATGTTCGATTGCAGAGCGAATCCTCCGATGTGTGTGGTTAGTACTGCATTATGTTTCTATACTACATGACTCAAGAATTAGGTTTCGTCAAATTTATCGAAAACTTTTCCGATGAGTTGCAAAAAAATGACGCTCTTATAAGACGGTATGTACAGCGCAAGATAAACACAGATAAAAATTTCATTGGAAATGGTGGTTGTGTTGCCAGGTGTTTGCAAAGTTGTCGCGCAAAGATGTCATTATTATAATGTTGTTTTAACTTTCTGTATGAGTGGTGTGTGGAAATTGTGTGATAATTGATAAAAATCAATTTATGTTACATACGTATGCACGATTGTAAAAGCGTTAACGCGATACATGAAAAGTTGTTAATACCTCTGAAACATATGTATTAAAAATTATAAACATTTCTTCATTCTTAATAAACAAAAATTTATTCATAAATATAATGTACTTTTTTAAATAAACCTTTTATTTACTGAATTTTTTTATCCATCTATTCCTTCTCTTGTAGCAATAACATTATATTCACTTGATAATCAAAATAAAATTTAACAATAGCCAAGAATTAAATGCGTTGTGTAAATTTAGTTAAGAGAACGTAAAGATTAAACAGAACGTAACGTGAGCACGCGAATTCCCCATAGCGGACTCCCGTGACGCCTGTGTCCGGAATTTGCAAAGTCAACTACACGTCGTATTTTGAGTCACAACAATATTTGTCACCTCCCATTCTCTTGATTAAACATCAACCGAGTTCCAGTATTTGTACATCCGTTCGCGAGTTCAGTTAAGATTTCTCCCACCGCTTTCTCTCCGTCTCCCACCATCTCCCTTCATACGGCGATCGATCGACGGAATAGCTCAGTAGGTATTGGTACGTCCCACATCCAACATCGTAGAATTCGAATCTTCCGATTTTCGCTCCTCCCCTCCGGCACTACTGCATCATGGTCTATCCCTCCTCCCCTTCCGCAGTAATGTATCATTTTCAATCCCCCAACCGTCATTTCTCCCACCGTCATTACCCCCTACCTTAACCGGTACCACCATTACCCCCCCCCCCACAATTATCCTGCCCTAATCCCCCCCTCCGCCATAATCCCCACCCAAATTACCCCCTCCACTGTGACCCCCACCCATCGCTTTGGAGAAACACACAGGACCCAGGAGTGGGGGTTTGTTGTGTCTCCCCATAGCGAGGGGATAACTACTCATATTCTTTTAAGAAAACATTTATTACATTATGTGTTTTTTGAATTGTAAACAATTGTATTATATTTATAAATGAATGTAACTCGCGTTTTATCAACTAAGCTGTAAATACTTTTTCAGATCTAACCTTTCTTTGCTGCATTTGTATTTAAAGAACTATCGGAATTGATATTTAAATGTGTTAATAACGGCAACATCTATAATTTTAAAACATTTGCTACCATTTTCAAATTCAACATAATCTTTGTGTTGTTCTGTATTAATGCTTTCACTGGTGCAGCCTTTTTTACAGTACGTGCCAAAAATGGTAGGACAATAAACTAAAGAAATTATACGATTAACTATGAATATAAGGCTTTTAGGGACGCAGAAGCGATTTTGATGGTTATGTTTAGCAGGTTATGTTATGAAAAATGCAGCAGTTATTTAATTTGATCATATATGATACATCGCCAGTTGTGGCACAACTTTTTTTTGATCATATATGATACATTACCAGTGAAAGGGTTAACCAATTTCTTCCTAAGCGGACATTTTATAGTCAATTCGTTTTTTGCCTAGAAAATTGTCGAAAAAAAACAAAAATAATAACCAGAAGCACTTTTCTGAACTAAAATTTTCCGCTCTTTCCGATTTTGAAGTCGGAATTTAAAAATTTTCATTGGAAAATTTAAAAATGGCTGTTTGAATTTGGTGAAAAATCAGAAATACCTTTTTTAACATTTTGACATGCTCGTTTAGAATCAAACGGCTTAACCCGTTATTAACCAAGAGACCTGAAATTTGACTTCTCTTTCAACGCCTTATTTCTTTATGAAATCATCATCAGATTAATATGGAAATACTATATCTAATGGAATTTTTATCGCTCTTTTTTGATTCGAGCAACCAATTTTGAACGACATGTGTTTAAACAAAAAAAAACTTGATTTTTGAAAATTTTTTCTGAAATGATCGTAATTTTCGCCATGATTACGTATTCCAATTAGGTTGAAACTCTGTATCTGGTGGCACACATGCTTATACTACAAGGTAGCATGATTGGTTTATCCAGACTCCAGATGGCGGACACCAGAACAACCGATCGTAGCCAAAAATGTAATAATAAGCTTTTAGATTTTTTACTCAATAAGCATAGACTTATCGAAAAAATTTTATTCTACCAAAAGTGCTTAGAAGTAGTCAAAGAACACGTGTGAATTTTTTCAAAAATTTTTGGATGATTTTATAGTTAGACTAATTTATACCAAATTTCGAATACTTAGGTTCTCGAGATCGCTGATAACGAATCTGAAACCAGATTTGCAAAATTCAAGTTGGCGGATCCAACATGGCGGACATTTTTTTTCAAAAGTCAACCAATTTTGGCCAAATTTGATATACGGGGGTTTTCAGGGTCGCTGATTACGAATCTAAAATCAGATTTGCAAAAATCAACATGGCGAATTCAAAATGGCCGAAATTTTTTCCAAACATCAACCGAATTGGATTTAATTTGAATATTTACTTTTAAAATAATATGGTGGAAGAAATTATTCATTTTTTCAATGTGGTAAGAGTCAAAACAACTTGAACATATATACTCCTCACATTCATTACAATAATTTGGGATCTTTCTTCCTTGGCTGCTCCACCAACAGTCCTTTCCAAAATAGTTAGCGAGTTTACCATTCCGGCTAAGTGTGCATTTCTCTAACCGTCTTTCTCAAGATAGATAGAGTTATATAAGATAAGATATAAGATATAAGATAGAAATGGTTAGATAATGAAAAAGTGTACACTTTTGAACTTGACTCAGAAATATTTGACTTTGACGCAATAAAACAGAAAGTCTTAGACAAAAATCCTCGACAGTTATTTAAAAATGTTTTTTTTTTTAATGAAATGAAAAACCAAATTATTGATGCTACTAATGAAACTTATTTTTAGGTATAATTATATTTTCTATTTTCAATATTCGTAAGAGTTATAGAGATTATTGGTCAACAGATGAAATGTTGCACTATAATATTGTTTCAAATACGATGAGTAGGGATTTTTTTTTTTAAAAAAACTTCAAAAAATTCGGATAAGTTTGATAGTGTCAAAGTTTGAAAAGTACGTGTACTGTTGAATATTTTCAGAAAAAATATAAAACTATTTGGATTCTTCTACTCATCATTGTCAATCGATGAAATGATGATTAAATTTTTTGGTCGGACTCTTCTAAAACAATTCATCAAAGACAAACCAATACGTTTTGAAATAAAACTATGGGCCCTCTGCACTTCAAATGGATTTGTTTTATAATTAGATATTTATTGTGGAAAAAATGATGGTATAAAGTATGCAAAATTTTCTAAATGCAGTTTGAGATCAAAGGCAGTTCTGAATATGCTTTATACTTTCCTAATGACGATCTTCATAAGAGATGTTTCAAAATATCGTTAATATTTCGATAGATATTTTACATCTTCTGATTTGTTTAGTACATTTGAGAAAACAAAATCTCCGTGCAACAGGAACGGTTAGAGATGATCATGTCTTCACAAATGATATGTTCCCTAAAGTTTTGGAGAATGCAAATAAAAAGTCAAAATAAAAAAGGATAAATCCTGAAAAAGAAAAATGGATGAACAAACATAAAATGGATAAAAATAAAGTCGTAAGAAGTACCTATGTAGTAGGTAACGAGGAAAATAGTGGTATAAATTATATTACTGTAATGGACTCAAAACCAGTGTCTATATTATCTTCGGCTCTTGGTGTTACTCCTACAATTTCAATGGAAAGATTTGATAAAACAGCTAAAGGTAGAGTACCAATTCAATTTCCTAGAGCGTTCAAGACGTATAATAAGTTTATGAGTTGGGTTGACCTTCATGATCAATACTGCAGTGACATGAGAACGAATATTGGTTCAAAGAAATGGACATGGGTTATTTTGTGCAGGTTGATTCAATCTTCAGTGACGAATGCTTTGATTTCGTACAACATGGTGAATGAGAAGAAAATAAACAGTAAAGATTTTACAGAAAATGTTGCGAGTTCTTATTTTGAATCATCTTTAGAGAAGTTATCAAAGTATTTGAAACTTGCAATACCTGATCGTAGAACAGTTTGTATAAAGTGTAGCATGAAAACGATATTTTATTGCTTCGAATGCAAGAAACATTTTTGCGACTCTTGTTTTAGACAAATCCATCATATCCACCAGAAATATTGTAATGAATGTGAGGAGTATATATGTTCAAGTTGCTTTGACTCTTACCACATTGAAAAAATGAATAATTTCTTCCACCATTATTTCAGAAGTAAATATTCAAAATTGAATCCAATTCGGTTGATGTTTGGAAAAAATTTCGGCCATTTTGAATTCGCCATGTTGATTTTCGCAAATCTGATTTTAGATTCGTAATCAGCGACCCTGAAAACCCCCTATATCGAATTTGGCCAAAATTGGTTGACTTTTGAAAAAAAATATCCGCCATGTTGGATCCGCCATCTTGAATTTTTCAAATCTGTTTTCAAATTCGTTATCAGCGACCTCGAGAACCTAAGTATTCAAAATTTGGTATAAACTAGAAATTTTTTTTAAAAAATAAGAAGTTTCCGACTATTTCATATGTCACAGACGCCATCTTGGAAAATTTTTCGGAAAAATTCGCAAACATCAGATGTTTCAATAATAATATTTTTGCGACATGAATCCGTCTCACGATCTTCGTTAAACCGTTTGATTCTAAACGAGCATGTCAAAATGTTAAAAAATGTATTTCTGTTTTTTCAACAAATTCAAACCGCCATTTTTAAATTTTATAATAAAAATTTTCAAATTCCGACTTCAGAATCGGAAAGAGCGGAAAATTTTAGTTCAGAAAAGTACTTCTGGTTATTATTTTTGTTTTTTTTTCGACAATTTTCTAGGCAAAAAACCAATTGACTATAAAATATCCGCTTGGGAAGAAATGGGTTAATATAGGTTGCATTTGAATATATAGAAAAATGAACAGCATAACTAAAATTAAAATACTATCTTCACGTAACTGAGTATTCTCATATGTGATTTCTACCGTGTTAGGAAATTGCAATGGAGAGGATGTATTAGTAAAAGACATGCTTTCTTCTGAATAAACAAGATTATGTACGTCCAAATCATTATGATCAAATAATCGATGTGAATGTGAATGAAAATTAGTTTCATGCTGCTGTTGATTATAAATATTGCTAAATGAACGATCTGTAATGGATGTGATATATGAAACAATGAGATGGTAAAATATAAACATGATATAAATCTATAATGACGCACACAAAGAAAATTATATCTATATAAATACTTATTAAAATGATATAATTCATATTTAAAAGAAATAACATTTATTTGAATCTACCAATTGTATATTTATTCTGAATAAATATTATATTAAATTTATGCCAAAAAATATTTTATTAGAATAAATCATTTCATTTTCTGTGTCTGAACATAAGTTAATTTAATAAAAATGAAACCATAATAATTACTCGGAGTATTATTCTGTGATGAACAATGAAAAGAATCTTTTGTGGCTAAACTCTCATTTGATTCACTACGTCTATTCATGATCAAAAAGTATAATTGAAGCTGAAAATATAATAAGCAACAATCAAGTATTTGAAATAAATATTTAATATAAATTCAGATTAAGTTAAATAATAATGAAATCTGTTATATTCATCTTTGTTAACGTCATATTGAATTTTATAGATAAATTATTATTTTTAAGCTTTAGAGGATGGGAATTTTCTGGTTCAAAAAAGCTTCTTTTTTCAATAAAATTAATGTCTAAAAGCATCGGATCACTTTTAACCTTTAGAGGACGGGGATTTGGGTTTACTGTTTTCTATCACTTTTCTATAGAAATCGAGTTTTTGTGATGTCTCACATTTCAAAACAAACAATGTAAAGGGTCGATCATGGGCATGGCCCGTATAGGGTCCATCCCGTCCTCTAAAGGTTAATAAAGAAAATGAATTTTTGGAAAAATCGATTTTATCAGGACCTTTGTAATTTTTCAAATCAATAACATGTATATAATTTTTTTACACCCCTTTTTTACTTAAAATGTTTCTCATTACTTTATTATATTCACTACAGGTATATAACCCGTAATTTATAATCCACATGTCTTTAATATTAATATTAATATTTTTATTTTATTCAATTAATGATATTTATATGGCATCGCGCTAAAAAATGAAAACAATTAGATACCTGTTTTAGCCAAACTAAAATTGACATTCAGTGGCAGAACTTTAATTCTAATCGATAGATTCTTCAAGAAATGTACAAAAACTTTTGCATTAATGTGTTCTAGTAAAAGTTGATAGATTTTGAGATAAGTAGCCTCTTTGAAAAAAAATGAATTATGTATTTTACAATTTTCATCAGACAACTTCACACAATTCATCTGTATGTTTTTGACAAGTTAAATAAATACCATACATAGTAAACTAGTTCTCACTCAATTCAAATATAATAAATTTAATTTAGTTTGATAGAAAATGATCCATCAATTCACATAAGTAAGAACAATATTATAACTTTGACAGTGGCATACCTTTGCAGTATAGCGTCACTAATCCTCATTTAAAAGTATTAAGGGGACAAGTCTGTTAGGAAACCTGCAAAAGAAGCAATTGTTTTAATCTGTGAGGCAAGCCTCACTTAATTAATTAATAAAATAAGTAAGTGTTAAGTACTTGGGATTTCGATGGAAAGAGATGGTGTGAGAGAGATGGATGTAGAGAAGTGACAGGTGAGGTCAGGACTGCGGTAGTTCGTAAATACCGGCCCGAGCAACTCTCATTACCGGGAAATCGTGAATGAGAGTTTACGTAATAATAATAGGGAATATTTCGGTTTATTGAGGATGATGGATACGAGGGAAGGATTGACGGTTAACGATAACACGTAGCACCGGACAGAATGCATACAAGTATCAACGGTACGAGCGAAGCAGCCGACGACATCGTCGTAGCCCGTGTATATCAATCGGATACACCGTCCCATGGCGACCCCGTAAGAATATCGGCAAACTGCCGCGCGCGAAACCGAGAGAGATAGAGAGATGTTGACCGCGTGCGTCTAGTAAGAGTGACGGTGTGCACACTGTACGCCCACGTCGAGTATAGGTGAGAGCGGCGCGCCGGAGGAGGAACGACTACGAACGGGTTGATATCCATACGTACGAATGTAAGAGGAAAGGAGATAGACATCTGTTCCCGTGGATTGGTGGAGGCGTTGGCGGATATGTGCAGATAGCGGATAAAATAAAATGGCGAACGTACACTAGCGGAATTGGAAGGAAAATAGGTGGCGTTACAGACGGTAATTGGTACGTCTACTACCACCGATCTGGCGAATAGGATAGCGGAGACGGAGAACTATCTAAGCTCCACTATCGGTAGTACATAATACATTTTGAGAACTACTGAGATTGATAATAAAGTCAAAGTATTGAGGCGATCGAGTAGCTATTGGACGATTAGTTGTAGCGAGAGATACCCGAAAGTCTAGGGTTAGATATCACGTCAGAGGAGAGATAGACAATTCGTAAAAAGGATAGTTTTCGTCTTGCGGTAAGTGAGAACGTACGGCGTTGTTGTAAGGTATGAGAGTGAAATAATAGGGCGTTCCGTAAATATTGTAAAAGAGAATAGCCGCGCAAAGATTGACAATTTAATCGTTTTAGTGAAACGGTACGGCGATTAGTGGTAGCGGTCAATCAAACCTGAATTTATTATTATATTTTCTTTAGCGTTTCGCGTCGAATTACTGAATTGCGCGGGTTAACTCGTATGTAATATATTGAACAATAAATCAGCGGGATTTCTGAGAGCGTTTGTAATTATTGTATATAAAATTAATGATAATTAAAGTGTTGATAACTGATGTATTAAATTGAAGAGATTGATTTTAACCCGAGTAAAATATTCAAATTTCTACAACGTGGTTCCGCCATCTTTCCCGTAATGGCAACGTGGAGCCCGCGACCCTAAATCGGCTTGATGTTAGTTTTGCTGGTAACTGGCGCCTAATTAATTAAAAGTGTTACCTGATAATAATTATTTAATAGTTATTATTATTTATTTACTGTGAGCCACAGTGCAACGCTGCACTACGGGAACGATTCGTTAAGAATCAAAGGTGCAACGTCACAATCATATAAAAAAATTTTCAATTTTCATTTAGAATTGTGTAAACAAGTATACTTACAATATATACTATTTTAAGACATCTTTCCCTGGGTTAAAGTACTCTGTATTCGAAGCCACTTACCAGGTTCCGCTGATCATGTCAGCGTAGAACCCATTTTTTCATCCAAAGCCATTTGCTGCAGGATATCTCAGTATCTACACATTTAATCCTGATGAAATTTTGAGGTGACCTTCTTATATATATTTTAATCCACTTAAATGGACCAGCCTGTCATATAAAGTGTTTCCAGGTGAATTGTATACTATTTTTTGTCAAAAAATCAATAAAAATGGATTTTACGCTGACATGGCCAGCGGAACCTCGAAAGTAGCTTCGAATACTGCTTTAACCCAGGGAAAGTGGTCTTAAAATAGTATATGTTGTAAGTATACTTGGTTACAGAATTCTAAATGTAATTGAAAATTTTTTTTATATGCCTATTCCTAACAGGCTTGTCCCCTTAATACAATTCAGTGTAATTAATATTGAAACTTGCCTGCAATAAGTTTTTCAATTATATTCTATTATACAAATTATGAAATCTTTTATATCTCCAGTTCAGGTGTCCAGAGAAGCGTATCTGTCATTATAATGAAACCACTGTTCTTGATTATATTACAGTATATTCATTGTGAAATCTAACTTGTCTATTTAATTGCAATTGTACTTATCTGATTGTCCAACCATAGGCTTGTAAAACCTTTTCCAAATAGTCATCGTACTTACTACTGTATACTTGTTTTAATTGGTTTTTCTCATAATATTATGCTATTGATGAGAGTATCTTAAACTGTTTATAGAAGAATATACTTACAATTTTTATTTACGTTACTGCTGATGTAAAATAATTATACTCATAACCATTACATTTGGCTAATACAGTATCTTGTAACCAGAAGGATCACTGTTAGAAGATGGTATTTTTAATAAAATATACAAGTTAAATGTTGTACAGAGTGCGCTGTAAATTGCTTATAACATTTATGAAAAAATTTATATTAATTTAAAGTTGGTAATTTTTTTAGATATGAAATTTTTAAAAAGCTACCTATAAGCATTGAAAGTATACTTGAAATGGAAGAATAAAATTCTTGTTGATATATAATAGGTTATGTGACATACAAAGAATGTTAATATATTTCTATTAATATTTCATGTAAATCCACATTCATGCTATTTCATGCATATATACACATACAAAAATAAATATTTTACTCACCTATAACATACTAAATTGCATTAAATTTGTTATAACTGCAACACCGTTCGCACTATTGACACATTGGCGGTTTAATACACGACCGGACTGCAGAATTTTCAAGTTGGCACCTCTGCGGTCCCAACACCGACATGAATCGACGCTGTAGATAGTAATAAGAGTATTCTACAAATTTAATGCCCAATATAGCGTTGAATTAGTTCTATTATGTGGGTTTCAGCGTATTTAATATAACTTGGGCGTCCCTCATTCTGAAATTTTTTTCAGTGTACCTTAGTGCTGTAGGATCTGACGATTGGGACTATCCAGAAAAAAACGATGATGAGTTCGTCAATGAAGTAGAAAAAAGGTATAAGAAAAGCTCAGCGTTCATGGAATTAGGAAAAACATATACAAAATATTTAGAAATAAAAGAATACGGTGACCAAGGATTTGGTGACCAGACGTATTATGGAGAATGTAAATACTGCAAACAAAATTCCGGTGTGTTGAGAGTGTGCAAAATGCGCCAATTATTATCTCCAACGTCAAGGGCAAGGAATCTTTAGAGAATCCATGGAGTGTACGGACGAACAACACCAACGGCACCTAGAAGAAACATCACATTGCCCGACCGGTTGTTTTGCAGGAGGTTCTCTAACTGCATTACGGGATGAGAGATCGGAAAAATAATAATCACATAATAAATAAAAGAACATTAAATAATTTTTTTTTTTTTTTACAAATGAAATACTTTTTGTGCATGCTCAGAACAAGGGATAATAGACATATGAATACAACTTCTTATAATAGCTACACTTAAATATTGTCTAATCTCTTGTTCAAGCCGAATACACTATTTTGCAACGCACACGTTTTATTGTTTTATGATATGTTGCGCACTCACTTCTGTGAGCAACGACTATTCTGACTGTTAACGTTTTGGGTCGGAAATTATCTCTACCATATCCAACAATATTAATATTATTGTAAAGAAGAAAAAAAGGAGGGATTCTAGGTTCGTAAGCCTCTACCTTAAGAGAGGGATAACACTCTCTGATCAACCTTCACACTAGCCACACCACCTTGGCAATTGTACAACAGAAAAAATATATACATACAGTTTACTTCTATCCTTTAGTTTTATTGGTATTCAACCCTATATAACTACGAAACATTGTTTCTTTTAAGTTACACACCTAGAATCGGTACGCATAAGGAAAAAAAATGTAATTACGCAAACAACAGAATAAAGCCAGGGCGTTCGATATAGGGAAATAATCTATAAAGCAAATAAAAAAAGTAAACAAAAAAAAGGGGGGGGGAGTGAAAGTTCAAAAAACAAGTTGAAAATAAAAAAAGGGAAATATTTATCGTTTGAAATGTAATTTGAAAGAAATATTAGACAACATTCCGGAAGGAAAAGAATTCCCTTTCGAGTAGGCAAATAGAAATTAACTTTGTAAATTCGTACAAAAGCAATAAAAGCATAGAAAAATTATCTTATTTACAGTTGGCAAAGAGATAATTCCTCCTGCTTTTGTTCGTAAGTGTAATTAATTACTCGTCAGGACTTTACGGATACGACTGCGGGGAGCGACTTTTAAATTTAACAACAATATCGTTAGTAGATGTTAAAGAATGTGATATACATGAACCATACATTGATGTAACAAAAATTTACGCGTCATTACTATAATTTAAAAAAATCACACGTACAGTTACACATTGCGGTATGCACGGACATGCATCTCGCGTCCTAAACGGAGAAATTAGTTATTATAAAGAAACAAGTAGGGAAGAATGTTATGGAATTCATCGCTCAGGTTATTTTGCTATAAGTGGCCCCAATTACACCCAAATTATAAATCTACCGAGAAATCGTACCACTAATAAACCAATCGTGTTCGCGGAAGGGAATGATAATAGCGGAAATCGTATTGGAAGTTCTTTTTCGGATACATACGGTAGCTATAAAGACGCTTATGTCGCAGGTCATGTTAAAATAACAATATACAATTACTATGCAGCAGTACATTTGGAACATAATAAAGTAAAATTAGACTCTGTGGTTACACGCACACTCACGGATTTAGAATGTATAGATATCGATGTGTAGCAAGTTTTCTGGGAAGCGCTTCTGAAGGATTCATGCGGAGTTAACAAATATTTTGTGTTATATGAAGGAAATTTAGATAGAATATATGAAGTACAAGAAAATCGTATAATTACATTCGCACTATGGAAAAAAGGAGAGTAGAATGTACACGGTTTTAGGTTCACGCGCACCGAACATCCCAAGCTTTTCATAATTGAAGACGCCAAAGTTAACAGTTTTATAAACACAAAAACGATTGAGGGGAACCAACTCGATATATTTGCATACATAAACTCAAAATTCTTATACGTTGAAAAATATGTACGCCGACAGTTAAATAGAATGTATTACAACATATTAAAACAAAGGTGCGAAATCGAAAGACACATTTTTAGTCAAGCGCTCGCACTCGCCTCGGTTACGCCGGTGGAAGTGGATTATTGTATCATAAACCAACCCAGGTATCTAGCCGTAACAGCGGGGGAAGTTATTCATCTATTAAAATGTGTGATAATTGTTTACCAGTTATGTTCAAAATGCATCAAATTTGGTTTAAAATGCTACCAAACCCAGTTGAAGTAAAAAATCCCGAAATATTGACACCTCAAACAAAATTAACATGGAGATATGTTTCACCAGACACTCGCTACTAGTGGAATATACGGACAAAAAGATATCAGTAAACTTCGCGATATGATATTATTCCCATTAGAAAAATATACGGTATTGAATAAAATAGCACGAAGAGCTTCGGGAAGGAAGATAAACCCAAAAGGGATTAGTATAGGAAATTTGTTTGACCAAGAAGCCTTGAATAATCTGGCAGAATCAACATTTAACAAACTTTGGTCGGAATTTTTAACGTTTAGTTAATTTTCAACATCTCTGCTTATTTTAAGCTAACCTTATTAAGCTAACTATCGATATGATTATTATTATTATTATGTATATGTTTATGTTACACGGAATTTACGGTTTCTCCTAATATTTAATTGGGGCAATATGCAATTCAATCACTAAACTATTACATTATTTGGGAACACAAAAATTAAATAACGTTAAGGAGGAGAACAAAACGGAGGTTGAGATGCAGAAAAATGAAAATAGTCGATTTATTACTTCTTACAAGGAGAGTATCCCAGGTCCGGATCACGGATCTTGTCCTAACTCTAGGATAAGTTTTGTTATATAAAAATATGAAGAAAGCCAGAGTTATAGACCCTAACGCTCGATATTAAGGAAGTTATACACTGTTAATGCTATTTTTAAAAAAAAAGAACCTTTACTTCAAATGCTTATAACTTTTAAACAATAAACTATCAGCCCTCAAATATAAATTCATTTAAAAGCTGAGATAAAATAGATACAGTTTAAAAAAAATAAGCTCAAATCCGTTGCAATGGAGCAAAGTTGTAGCAGAAATAAAAATTTGTAGAAATTTGTCTTAGCAAATCACAATGCTTAATTTTCGTCAAAAAGTACATAATTAATATTAAAAAAAATTAGAAAAATAATAATGAAAACAAGAAACATTAATAACAAAAGAAACCATATAAATAAAATATTGAAATAAAAAAAAATATAAATAAAAATATAAATAATATACTTTTTGAAAAAAAATTTTTTTTTAACACTATTAAAATAAGTAAAAATAATAGTCAATATTAAAAAAAATAAGAATAATAATAACGATAATACTTACATAATAGAGATAAATAAATCGACTCCTAGGAGAAACGGGATAAGACACTGACGAATAATGACGAAAAAGACAAGAGCCACCTATATTTAAAAGAAACCTTATCGTAAAATAGGAATAAAATCATATTCTCAGGTTTTGAGATGTGCTGCATTCAAATCTGGAGTTTAATCGGTCATAACTGGTCATGATCACGGTCATTCGAGGTTAAACAAGGTCAATTCACGGTCAAATGCAGAAAGCATCATATATATTCCAACAAAAATTATATCTAAGAGTATCCCGAGGTGCTACAACTGAATATGACAT
Organism: Theocolax elegans; assembly: GCA_026168455.1. Classification (NCBI taxonomy): domain Eukaryota; kingdom Metazoa; phylum Arthropoda; class Insecta; order Hymenoptera; family Cerocephalidae; genus Theocolax; species Theocolax elegans. The sequence continues at coordinate 24,102,015 of CM047429.1, forward strand.
CTGTTTGATTGTGAATAGACATAATTATACTCATTCTTCTGGGTATATGGCGATCTCAGACTTTATGTGTTTTGATTCGTGCTTTTTTTTTAGCAATGTGGAGTTTTTAGGCCTTCTACTCTCCTTATGCTTTACACAGAGCTAATGACGTGGTCGTAAAGAGTAATGTAGCTCCTTTTTTCATTTTTTTTATTTTTTATATTTTCCTATTCTTTTATACATTTTTCCATTTTGTCAGAAGCCTTGTGTATTTTTTTCACATCGCTCTTCTAAGATCTATTTGAATCTATCGATAACATATGACTTTCTTTTATATTTTATAATTTTTTCAACTTGATCAAGATAAGACTTTTTTAATGTGATAAGTTTCAAAACACAAGATCTATACAGAGTACAACTTGACAAGTTTTACATTTATAAGTGCTTCGATGTCTCGTTTTATTCATGAGACATAAATACCAATTGCCTTCTTACTTTTCCCCTTGATCAATTTTCATAGGAAAGTGTTACCCAGTAAGTCTAGAGTCATTCGACTGACATGAAATCAAAATTTATCCCCAGTTAGCCTCTCACCAGTTCTAAACGAAAATCAGGGTAAGAAATCTTTTTGTTAGTGGTACTTTTTATTTTATGTATTGCATGAGAAATTACCAAAACAAACTCAAGTAAGTGAAAAGTATCTTTATTGATCGTCACGAACAACAGTTGTTAATAGAGGTTAATAGAATTTTTGCCGACGTTTCGGACGTTTTATCGCTGTCCCTTTTCAAGGCTAACAAGTAATAAATTACAGTTTAAAAAAATATAAATAAATACAAGCAACGAAACATTTAACTCGATGTCACAAGACAATTTCACACACTCACCAAATTCAAAAAGAACTCAAAAAAACAACATATCACTCGTGTGGTTACATCTCGCAAAAGAAACCCTCTCAAACATATTACATATCAATCTATAAAAAAATTCAACAAATCAAGTTTAATTCTCGCATTAAAACAGTAATTTTTTTAATAACACAATTTAAAAAATATCTTTTAACTAATTTTAACTACCTACGTTGTCGCTATCGGAACACTCGTTTAAAAAATATACATAGGACCACCCCGAAGGGAGTCCCAAGTCACAATTAATATTCATAATGCCCACAGACCCGTGCCTAACCTCTTACCAATACATTCACAATATATATATATATTCGTCCCGTACATCATTAAATCCATCCAAAAAAGAGAGGGGAACACTCTGTATTGCGAGGCTAAGTCGAGTCGTGTGCTCTCGCATATCAGGCGAACATGCGCCGCGGAGAAGTGGCACGCCTCGTCAGTCTTAATACAACCGGGATTCCCCGGAGAGCTCCGATACTTTATGCGAGTCGCCCAACTTCCTTACCACACATAGTACGCTAATACCGAGAGGCAGTAATTTTCAAGCCAACAACGCAACAGAGTATAAAACACATTTTTAACAAATAAACAATATTTATTACAATATAGTTTTACAATATTTAACGTTTCTTTATACATATTCTTCAAAAAATTTACATCCTCTATACGGTTAAGCGTGTTATCATGTGTATAAATATGCAGCATCTCCGAAAACATTCGTTTTTTCGTATTACTCTCGATATCAATGATAGATACCTTATTAAAATCAATGCTGTGGCCTGTATCTCTCTTATGGACCGCTAATGCAGATCTTTCACTTTCATTACGTACATCATTCTTACGCTCTCTAATGCGTGATTTTAATTTACGTTTACTCGTGCCAATGTATTGCGCTGTGCAGTCTTTGCAAGGTATTTTATAAACAATATTGCACATCTCGTGTTTTTCATTTTTATCCTTGCCTAATTTTATGATATTACTAAATTTATTAATCGTGCGATTTATTGGTAGAAAATCACAATTTTTTATGCATACATTGAGGCACGGAGTTAATCTTTAATAAAAGGCAAAACAACCTTTGGTCTCAAAATTAAATTTCTTTTTTTAATAATATTATTAATCGAGCTATTACTGGCGTTTTCTAAATGTGACAATCGTTTATTTATAAATTTATTAATGAAATCAAATGGATAATTGTTATTAAGTAAAAAGTTTCTAACTAACTCTATACTGTCATCATGAAAAATCGAATCCAATAACAAAGCAGCCTTGTCAACTAAATTATAAACCACTGCTATTTTTTGAGAACGTGGGTGATGTGAAAAATAATTAAGATAACGTCCAGAGGCTGTGTTTTTACGGTACCAATTTGTCTTGCAAATAGCATCGTCAAATCTATGTATTTTTAAATCAAGAAACGGTAATTCTTTATTTATTTCAGTTTCCACTGTAAATTTTATAGGCGGATTTACCTATACGGATCATTGTTTCAGCTATAAATAGCCCTACGTATGCCTTTGATAAAGCAATTAGTAAATTATTTAATAAGTACGTTTCAAAACCAGCATCAAATATAAAAAATAGTATAGAACTAAAAGAGATCATTGACAAACTGATTGTACCTGCAAATTACAGATTAGTATCGTTTGACGTTGTCTCTCTTTTTTCAAATTTACCGAGGGATTTAATTATGCGAGCAGTATCAAAAAAATGGAAATGTATAAAGAATAGTATTCCTATTGTTAAAGTTGAATTTTTGGAGGGGATAGAGCAGCTGTTGGACTCAACTTTCTTACAATTCAATAAAAAAATTTACGAACAATGTATGGGAGCTCCTATGGGTTTTTGCACAAGCCCATGGTTTGCGGACATTGTAATAGAAGACTTAGAAAATTGTTGCTAAAAAGAATTCAAAAAGGATATTGTTTTGTACAAAAGATACGTAGACGACACGCTATTAATTGTCAATCATGAGAAGATCGATTTGATATTAAACACTTTTAATAATTTTTGTGAACCTATAAAATTTACAGTGGAAACTGAAATAAATAAAGAATTACCGTTTCTTGATTGAAAAAAAAATAGATTTGACGATGCTATTTGCAAGACAAATTGGTACCGTAAAAACACAGCCTCTGGACGGTATCTTAATTATTTTTCACATCACCCACGTTCTCAAAAAATAGCAGTGGTTTATAATTTAGTTGACAAGGCTGCTTTGTTATCGGATTCGATTTTTCATGATGACAATATAGAGTTAGTTAGAAACTTTTTACTTAATAACAATTATCCATTTGATTTCATTAATAAATTTATAAATAAACGATTGTCACATTTAGATAACGCCAGTAATAGCTCGATTAATAATATTATTAAAAAAAGAAATTTAATTTTGAGACCAAAGGTAGTTTTGCCTTTTATTAAAGATTAATTCCGTGCCTCAATGTATGCATAAAAAATTGTGATTTTCTACCAATAAATCGCACGATTCATAAATTTAGTAATATCATAAAATTAGGCAAGGATAAAAATGAAAAACACGAGATGTGCAATATTGTTTATAAAATACCTTGCAAAGACTGCACAGCGCAATACATTGGCACGAGTAAACGTAAATTAAAATCACGCATTAGAGAGCATAAGAATGATGTACGTAATGAAAGTGAAAGATCTGCATTAGCGGTCCATAAGAGAGATACAGGCCACAGCATTGATTTTAATAAGGTATCTAACATTGATATCGAGAGTAATACGAAAAAACGAATGTTTTCGGAGATGCTGCATATTTATACACATGATAACACGCTTAACCGTATAGAGGATGTAAATTTTTTGAAGAATATGTATAAAGAAACGTTAAATATTTTAAAACTATATTGTAATAAATATTGTTTATTTGTTAAAAATGTGTTTTATATTCTTTGTTGCGTTGTTGGCTTGAGAATTACTGCCTCTCGGTATTAGCGTACTATGTGTGGTAAGGAGGTTGGGTGACTCGCATAAAGTATCGGAGCTCTCCGGGGAATCTCGATTGTATTAAGACTGACGCGGCGTGCCACTTCTCCGCGGCGCATGGTCGCCTGATACGCGAGAGCACACGACTCGACTTAGCCTCGCAATACAGAGTGTTCCCCTCTCTTTTTTGGATGGATTTAATGATTACGGGACAAATATATATATATATATATATATATACTAGGGGGGCGAAGCCCTTCGCTTTCGAAGCGCTTCGCGCGCCAACCCCCTATTTTTAATATCGAAAAAGGTTTTTCGTAATTAATTTATTCAAAATAATATTTTACATTGTATTATTTTTTCACTACCATGGACACCTTAAAAATTAAACAGATTCACACAACACCTGGAGGTATTGCTATAGTTATTATAATTTATAAATAAAAGTTTACCAAAATTTAGTGTAATGAAATCAGAATAAAAATAATAAAAAAAATAAAAAAATAGAGACATATTAAATGTTAACTGTAAATTTTAAACTATATGAATTCTTATAAAGCTTAAATTTATAATTTAATAATTATAAATGTTAATGAAAAATTAACTTACCAAAAAGTACATATACTTACTAAATTGTAGTATTTTAGTTAACAACTTATTAAAATTTTGGATTATTTTAAACGGTTATAAATAGAACTTCTCCTAAAATTAATTTATTTAATGACGAACGATCATCGCCAAAAGTTCTATGTCATTAATATTTTGTACTTTTAGAGTAATAAAACTTTCTTCTTAATTAAATTAATTTTTGTATTAGTTTTAAAGAATTATTTATAAAATTTTAGCGCTATATAAATAAAAACCTGTTTCTTCCATTTCTCCCGTGATTCATAATTTTCACCCTCTTTCAAAATTTGCGTTTTAATCCATAATTATATCCAATTTATTTTTACTATGCAGAGCCCAAATATTTATTTTGATTATTATAATCAAATTCATTTCTTAAATATCCTTCTGTTTCTAATAAATACATACTTATTTATTTAAAATATTGTGTTATATAAATATAAATTATCTACAATGCTCCAAAATTAATAGTTTTTGAAAATCTATTCAAATGTAATTCGTATTTTATATTGCCACTGATAAAATGTGAATTTTCTTTCGCCTATACTGTTTATAATAGAATTATCTTAAAAATGCAATAATTAATATATTTAATTGTTTATAATAGAATTATCTTAAAAATGCAAGAATTAATATATTTAATTTTTAACCCATTGTATATATCATATGGATATTTGTATTTGTAGTGTATGTTATACTTGATTAATATTTATTTCATCTTCAAACAATTTTGAATCTGTATTTAAAGCATTACATTGAATTTTAGAACCGTTATTATTATTGAGTATACGTTTAAAAATTTTATGAGTATTATCAAGAATGAGTAAACAAATACACATTCATTCAAGTTATGTTCACAACTTTTTTTTGCGCACGGAAAAAATACATATATTATATATTCTTGAAAAAACAATTTTAAAATATATGGGGTATTCCACGTGAAGTGGTCCGATCAAAATTTTAAAATGCACCAAATTTTGGGTACACTTTGCAAATGTTTTTCAGAATACAGAAAAAAATTTTTAGGTACTGGAATCTATTTGCTCAAAAGTTATTCTAACCTCAAAAACTGAATTTTTCCATATTTTTTTCAACACCAGCTGGGTTTACCGCTATATAACTCAAAATCTATCAACTTTTACTATAGAACATTATATGTAACATTCGTTGCTAATTATATCTAGAATTTATTCTTCTGGGTTAGAATTTCTAATCTCAAGGTCAATGTTACATAAACTACATGTCAATATTCAACTTAAAAAAAGTGCAAGTGCGCCACAATTGATTTTTTTATCCAAAAGTCTAAAAGAAAGCTTGGAGCAATACCTATCAAATGGTCTGTAGCATTTTTATGGCCTTCAATTCTGTAAAAAGTTATGATAATTTAAAGAAAGACAAAAAATTCACAAAAATTAACATGGTAATTCCCATTTAAATTTTTAAAAAAATTTCGTGTTTCTTTAAATTGTCATAACTTTTTACAGAATTGGAGGCCATAAAAATTTTTTTCTATATTCTGAAAAACATTTGCAAAGTGTACCCTAAATTTGGTGCATTTTAAAATTTTGATCGGACCACTTCACGTGGAATACCTCATATATATATATTATATAAATATTCCGCCGCACGCACACACACCCACATACATACATACATATATATACATATATATGGGCTATTTCACGTCAAGTGGTATGATGAAAATTTTAAATCACTCCAAAATTTGAGAACAGGCTGGAAACATCTTCCAGAACATACAAAAAAAATTTAAGTGTTAAAAATAATTTGCTTAAGAGTGTAACGGGATTTTAGATCCGTTGCTTTAGATTTAATAAATCGATTGTGCGCGGTTACAATGCACTCAGAGCATGAGAGTGACCGGTAAAAAATCTACAATAAATAGTGTTCGCGCACGAAATCTACGTGTCCGGGCGAATACTCGGTGCCGTGTCCCGCGTCTGGACAGGGTTCGTAGATTTCGGAAGAAAGGGATAACAGTCACAATCAGTTCTCGAACATAAATAGAAATAAGCTTTATTACTAACAAATAAAAATAAAATAAAAGATCAAACGCCCGTAGCGGGCAATCGCAGTAGTCGGGAATCGGCGCGTGTAGGGAAGAGAGAGAGAGAGAGAGAGATGTCAGAACAAACACTTACAACTGCCGGTGCGACCGCCAACCTCCCTCCTTCAATGCGTATTCGCCGTGCACGCTTGTGTGGTTTTATTGGTGAAATAAGGTAGTGCACTTGCACTCACGCATGCTATAACAACCCCAAGTGTCACGCCGAACGATCGTTTTTGTCTCTCGGAAAGCACACCACGGTATCTGTTCGCTCTAGCCGTCTTCTCTCGCCCGTAGACGGTAGGTCTCTCTCCGCCAAAATTACGCAGGCTATCGATAGGGATTTTTCTCTTTCTCTCTCTCTCTCTCTTACCTCTACACCTTCCCGTGCGCTCTCGCTCCTCGACGGCTGAACTGCAACAATACTTAGAATATTAGTACATATATCAGCTGTTGTGAGAGAGAGACGAGTAACGATTTAATAATCGTTACACACCTCCCTCCCAGACGCTGGTAACCGGTTCAGGTGCCAGCTCTGAACTAGTCTCTCTCTCTAGTAAATGCAATAATAAGAGAAAATAAAGAAGCAATAAATTAAAATAATATGCAAAAGATAAGAAAATAGAATTAACAAGGCAAGTTATGTATAGGGGTAAGTAAATAATTTACACGCCAATTCCCATTACCTTAGGATTTATTCCTTAGTATGATGGTTTGTTTCGTATTCTTAATCTGCGCGGCGACAATTCGCCTGGGTTTTGGATCCCTCTACGTGGTCCCCTCGGTCGTCCGCGCGGTCGACTTATCACCGGTTGTACGCTTTCGTTAACTCTTTCCTCAACTTCATCAGTTAAGATACAATCGGCTCGTTGTCGTGTTGGTACGGTACTACGGTTTACAATTACGCGGGTTTGTCTAGGTCGTCCGCGTTTACGTACATTATTCGACGGTACTTGGCGAACTGTGTCGGTTGCATTGTTTGTAAGCACCAACTCCTGGTTCTGGTCAGCGGAATCAGATCTAGCTACGTAAGGTTTAATTTGGCTTACGTGCGATTCGCCCGCATCTTGACCATCCTCCGTTACTATATGGACTACATTTTGGCCTAAAATTGCCGTTATTGTATATGGTCCAATGTTCTTTGGGGCTAACTTGGTGGAAATTCCTTGGGCGGCAGAAGATAAAATGCGATTTCGCTTCATTACTTTATCGCCGACATTGTAAATTACTTCGCGATGTCTTTCGTCATAGTATTTCGCTTGATGTTCCTGCGCTCGCGCAGAGTTTTTAGCAGCTTCCGCGTGGGCGTTACACAATTTTGCTAGTCTAGCGATCAAGTTTTCATGCGCTTCCGCTTCTCCGCAAACTTCTGCGTTTCTTTCGATTTCGCGACGTAAAGTTTTAGGGGGAATCGGGTTTCGTCCCAAATTGAGGAAAGCCGGACTGTAGCCCGTCGAATCGTGTATTGCCGTATTATACGCGAACTGAAATTCTGGTACATGTTCGTCCCATGTATTGTGATTTCCTTCAATAAACGAGGTCATCATTGTCTTTAATGTACGATTCACCCGCTCGACAGGGTTCGCCTGCGCGTGGTACGGGGGAATGGTGGTTTGTTGTACTCCATACGATTCTAAAAATTTTGACATCGCTTTGTTTCGAAACTCTGTTCCTTTGTCCGAATGGAACGTGTCTGGAACTACAAAATGTAGAAAAATCCTTTCTTCTAAGTGTTTTTGAATGCTAGCTACGTTGGCTTTCTGAATCGGAATGCATTCCACCCACCTCGTAAATAGTCTAAAAATACGAGCAGATATTCGTAACCGTGTTTGGAGCGTGGGAGAGGTCCCATAATATCTCCAGCGACGATTTCCCATGGGCGTGACGCAAGACGGCGACCCATGAGTCCTGCTGGCGCAAGTTGTTGTACTTTGCACTGTTGACAAATAAAGCACTCTTGTACAAATTTTGCGGTGTCCTTCTTTAAGCTTGGCCAATAATAATATTGGGCCACTCTTTCTTGGGTCTTAGCTCGACCAAGATGTCCAGCGACTGGTTCTGAGTGACATTCTTCGAGAACTTGCGTACGGCGTTCGCTAGGAAGCACTAATTTCCACGCGTCTTGATCTCCTACATTTTCTTCGTACCGGGAATGCGGACGGTAATAATAAAGTTGTCCATTCGTTATTTTCCACCAAGGGTATTCGTACGGTGTCTCACGAACGGCGTCAAAAATTCGCAGGTACCAGGGATCAGGAGTTTCAGGCCGAATATTCACGGTAGCTATTTCAATATTGTCATCTTCGTGCATACGAGATAGCGCATCCGGCACGTGGTTAAGTGAACCTTTCCTGTGTTCAACTTCATAATCGTACGCTTGCAATTCCAGGGCCCATCGAGCGAGACGACCAGTTGGGTTACGCAAATTGCATAACCATTTAAGACAACTGTGGTCTGTTACTGCTTTAAAGTTGTAACTTTTTACATATGGTCGAAATTTTCTTATGGCCCATAGGATAGCTAAGCACTCTCGCTCGGTAACGGAATAGTTCCGTTCGGCTGGAGTCATGGTGCGACTCGCAAAACACAAAACGCGTTCGTCTCCGTCGATCTCTTGGGTGAGGACGGCCCCCAAGCCCGTATCGCTCTCATCGGTCTGAATTGAAAATTGATGGGCGAAAGACGGTCTATGTAGAACTGGTGCGGAGGCGACCAGAGCTTTAATTTGGTCAAAGACATGTTGTTGCTCTGATCCCCACTCATAAGCGACTCCGCTCTTTGTAAGTCTAGTCAAAGGCTCGGCTAAGGTCGCAAAGTCTTGGAGAAACTTGCGATACCACGACGTCATTCCTAAGAATCTACGTAATTGTTTGAGATTCTTTGGCGCCAAGTACTCCAGAATCGGGGCAATTTTATCCGGATCTGGGCAAAACCCTTCTCGGTTTACCATAACGCCGAGAAATTTAACTTCTTGACGGCAGAATTCGCTTTTCTCACGGTTGATAGTCAGGCCTGCGCTTTTAATGCGCTTTAAGATATGCTCCAACCATTTTAAGTGATCGTCAAACATCTCAGTCACGATGATAATATCATCTAGATACGAAAAAGCGAATGGCTCCAAATCATGTCCAATGAGGCGATCTGAGAGTTCTTGAAAGGTTGCTGGTCCGCCAGCAACTCCGTACGGCATCCGTATGAATTCGAAGAGTCCTAAGCCCGGTACAGTAAATGCTGTCAATGGTTGGGCGTTAGCAGATAGCGGGATTTGATGGTATGCCTGGCTAAGGTCCACAGTCGTTATATAGCGGGCTTTCTGTAGCTTGCGAAGCACCGCATCCATATAAGGAAGTGGGTATGCACTTGTCTTCGATACCGAGTTTAATTTTCGGTAATCGACACAAAAGCGATACGAACCATTCGACTTCCGAACCATGACGACAGGGCTAGACCAAGGACTAATAGATTTGCGGATTATGCCCGCGTTAAGCATTTGCTGCACTTGAGCATGCATCTCGTCTTCAATTTTTTCCGACACCGGATAATACCGTTGTTTAATAGGCCGTGTAGTAGTTAATTCAATGTCATGCTCTGCCCATGTTGTGCAACCCAATGGTGCGTCGCTCGCAGGTAAGACACGATCAAGCAATGCTTGCAATCGTCTTCGTTGGGTTTCATCAAGATCTGCGAGGCCAATTGACGACAGGCACGTACTAAATTTTCCTTCTACCGAAACAGTGGCAAGTTCCAATGGAATCTCTTCTGTAGCACCTTCGATAGTTAATTTGCATTCGCGGGGCCATAAAACTGTATTGAACGCTCGTTGGAAGTCAGCTCCTACTAGGCAGTCCGCATCGAGATCACGAACAATGATGACCTCTACTGGTCGTTTGATGCCAGCTACAATGAACGGCAATTCAACTTGTCCCAAAATTGGAACGGTTCGACCATCTGCTAGGCGAGCATCCGGTCCTGGGTATGGTTTGACTCTTCTACCAATGGCAGAAGCGATTTGTAATCCGACTGGACCCAGAACGGTGCGAGCTGCTCCGGAATCATGTAGTGCGCGAATCCGCGAACCACCAACTTCGACTGGAGACCACCATCGAGGAAATTCCTTGGGATTTTCCAAATCCGTTGAAAAAATGTCGATTCCGTCATTTTCTGTCTGTGCTAAATTAGCACTAGGCTCGGTCCCTAAAAGGTGACTTGGGGCGATCGGGACCCGTTTTACTCGCCCCTCCTGCCTTTTCCCGAACAATCAGGGCAGGTTGTTTTTAGGTAACCTGGCCAGCCACAGTTCCAACAGTAAACATGGAGTTTTGGTCCAGGCTCTCGGTTCTTATTTCTCGTGCTAGCCGGTGTTGGTGGCGAAAAGGACTTAGACTGGTTAGTCAGTGCAACCGTTTCGGCATGCGTCGCTTTCGCAGCTATCGACGTTTGGTCTCGCTTTGGTGACGTCTTTCTGTTGGACGCCTTCTTGTCGTTGAAGCGAGGCGGCGGCGCTGACGTTTGATGCAGTTCAGACTTTAAGGCTGCTGACACCTGCTCCCGTACGATCTTCCCTATCAAACTGGAGAGCTCATAAGGTACCTGGCCTCCTAACGCCGCTACGCTTGGCTGTTTTTCCGCCTTCAGATGATCCGTGACAGTCTTGTGTACCAACTCCTTTACGTCGACCTCTGGAGTGGTGATGGCAGCTAATGCCGGTTTGCGCATACCGCTCAAGGCTTTCGGGGCTTTGTACGCTGCTTCGGGGCACAAGCTTTTTTCTGGCGGTGGAGGAACTTTAAAAGTTTGCTCTTCCTCCAGCAGCCTCTCTGCTTCGCGAGCTAACTCTATGAGTTCATCCAACGTCGTGAACTGCGTTCGTCTAACCTGCTTACGAATGCTAGGTAGCATGTTTCGATACAGGAGACCGAGTTGTTCTTGTTCACTCCAGCAACTAGTGAGCCGATTGAGAATCGTCATGAGACCAAAGATGTAGTCTCTGACCGGTTTCTCGCGTCCTTGTGTGCGAGTCTGGGCTTCTAGTAGTAAGCACTGTTGATACTGCAAATCGTCGCCATAACAGCGACGCGCTGACTCGCAAAAATCTGACCAATTACCCCATCTTGATCTGGTTTGACGACACCAATTTAAGGCAGGTCCTGCTAGCATTTCTGTCATTCCGTTCAGTAAATCTTTATCGGATAAATGCGCTAAATTGCGACATTCGCTGACTCGTTGCAGGAATTTTTCTATGTTGCTGCCTTTTTCACCCGTGAACTTAATATTCCAAGATCGTACTATCCTACCAACATCTTGTGTTTTTGAGCCAATGGCGCCAGAACTCAGCCTTGTGTCTAATGCTTCCAGCTGTTGTTCGATTCGTGACGTCATCGACTGCCCCCTCCCTCCAGACGGTGGCACATCTGCTAAATGTCGCCTGTCGATTGACGATTGATAAGTGCTGGTCGATGGCGGCATAAAAGAGGGCGCATTCGCATTAAGATGTGGTTGGTGTTCATCATAATGAAGATTATATGTGTCTTGGAAGTTTACGTTTCTGCTATTTTTTGGTATTGCACCGGAGGGTTGTGACACGTTTAAGTTGGTGATGCGAGTACTGCTTACTAAGTTAGCTACTTGTTGCTGCAACGCTTGTATTTGACTTTGTAGCTGTACATTCATCGATTGCGATCTCGCTAGTTCCAATGCAACTTGTTCTGGTAAATTCAACGTAGTGCCGTCCGTAAATGTGCATAACCTTGTTCTGTTCTGAGGTGCTCCGGTAGAGAATACAGTTCGCGGTTCTGCATACGTTCCTGATGATGTACAGTTCGTTGTGACCGTAGTTGTCGTTGTTGATTTGTCGTTGTAATTGGTATATTCGTTGGAACCAATTGAGCAGATGGTTGCGGTACTACGCCTATATCTTGACACGTTAGTGACATATTCGATGTCAACCCTTGACCAGTGCTATTAGCTAACGGTTCGATACCACTGGGCAGTGCTGTATCTTCATAAACTTCCGAACTATGAATAATTAATTTTGCAAAAATTTCTGCGTGCGTTTTTTCGGTAAAATCTGTTTTGTGAAGTAAATCCTGCAGCTTCTTCTCGCGTCTAATTTTTGTTGCATTTTCGTTTTCGCTAAGTGACGGTATAAAATCCGCGGCTGTATAATCGCCTCGCAATCGCCTATATAACCTATCGGCTTTCGCATATAATGTGCCTAAATTTTTCATTTCTAAATCGAATAAAATTTCGTCTATTTGTTCTTCTGGTAAATTGAGAATCCAATCGTTTATTTCAAGGTCTACTGATTCTTCAAACATCGACATTTTACTCTAATTTGTATTTTAATAAATATATAAATTATGTAGCTATAGACGCAAAGTGGGAAGATACGCAAAAAAAATAAAAATAAAAATTTTAGAATTATTCCACTATGCTCTACACGTATTCTTATTGGCCAACAATTTGGTCCAATTATCAAATTATAATTTTATGAATTATTATATAATATTAAATAAACAAATTATGTAAATTGCGAATAAACGCTATATATCTCTCTATAATATATAAATATTTCGCCGCCGCCGCCGCCGCCGCCGCCGCCGCCGCCGCCGTGTCTAAGAATTCAGAATTCAACATATATATATATGTTTTATATATATATATATGTCATATATATATGTCATATATATGTTATATATATATGTCATATATATGTCATATATATATGTTATATATATGTTATATATATATGTCATATATATATGTTATATATATATGTCATGTATATGATATATATATATGTCATATATATATAAGTGTGTGTGTGCATGTGTGTGTATGTGCGTGTGTGTGCGTGTGTGTGTGTGTGTGTGTGTGTGTGTGTGTGTGTGTGTGTGTGCGTGTGTGTGTGTGTGTGAACATACACTTTTCCAAATATCCATATGTGATATATACAATGGGTTAAAAATTAAATACATTAATTATTACATTTTTAAGATAATTCTATTATAAACAGTAATGGCAAAAGAAAATTCAAATTTTAACAGTGGCAATATAAAATACGAATTACATTTCAAAAGTTTTTCGAAAATTATTATTTTAGTAGTTTTTAATTTAAATATTATTGAAATCAAATTTAAAAATTGTTTGGAGATTACGTATATTTATATAAAACAATATTTTAAATAAACAAGTATGTATTATTAGATACAAAAGGTTATTTAAGAAATGCCTTTGTTTATAATAATTAAAATAAATATATGGGCTCTGTAACTAAAGGGAAAAATAAATTGGATATAATTATGGATTAAAACGCAAATTTTGAAAGAGGGTGCAAATTACGAATTACGGGAGAAATGGAAGAAACAGGTTTTTATTTATATACCGCTAAAATGTTATAAATAATTCTTTAAAACTAATACAAAAATTAATTTAATTAAGAAGAAAGTTTAATTACTCTAAAAGTACAAAATATTAATGACATATAGAACTCTTGGCGATGACTTAAATAAATTAATTTTAGGAGGTAAAGTTCTGTTTAGATCCGTTTAAAACAATCTAAAATTTTAATAGGTTTTTACTAAATACTACAATTAAGTATATGCACTTTACTATTTTTGGTAAGTTAATTGTTCATTACCACATATATATATATATTATATATATTACACCTTTGGTGTAAGTTATGTCCTAAAATACGTGAAAATTAGTGATTTTATGAGGTTTATGAGGCATAACTTACAACAGCGGTCTTGGCCAATAAGCTACCCCAAGCCATTCGAAAGCTCGCGAGAAATGTGAACTTTTGAGAGGTGTTAGATTAAAATCGATTATGGTGTGGTAGCCTTTTTTTGATATTCAATATGTCCGGGTGTTCTATCTCTTCGAGATTTCAAAATTAAGAAATGTAACCAGGGTAGATAAGTTCTAAAGATTAATTTAAACAAAAGTTGTTTGGAATGTTTTTTCAAAAAAATCAACATATTTTGAGATAAATGGCTTTAAAAATAGAAGTTGTTCTAAAAAATTGAAAAATTTCCACTTTTAATGGTCGAATAACTCTTAAGCAAATTATTTTTAACACTTAAATTTTTTTTATATGTTCTGGAAGATGTTTCCAGCCTGTTCTCGATTTTGGAGTGATTTAAAATTTTCATCGTACCACTTGACGTGAAATAGCCCATATATATGTATATATATGTATGTAAGTATGTGGGTGTGTGTGCGTGCGGCGGAATATTTATATAATATATATATATATATTTTAAAATTGTTTTTTCAAGAATACATAATATATGTATTTTTTCCGTGCGCAAAAAAAAGTTGTGAACATAACTTGAAAGAATGTGTATTTGTTTACTCAAAAAATTTTGATAAAACTCATAAAATTTTTAAACGTATACTCAATAATAATAACGGATCTAAAATTGAATGTAATGCTTTAAATACAAATGCAAAATTGTTTGAAGATGAAATAAATATTAATCAAGTATAACATACACTTTTCCAAATATCCATATGATATATACAATGGGTTAAAAATTAAATATATTAATTATTGCATTTTTAAGATAATTTTATTATAAACAGTATAGGCAAAAGAAAATTCAAATTTTAACAGTGGCAATATAAAATACGAATTACATTTGAATAGATTTTTAAAAACTATTAATTTAGGAGCATTTAATTTAAATATTTTTTAAATTAATATTTCAAAATTGTATGGATATATAAATGTGTAGATAATTTATATTTATATAACACAATATTTTAAATAAACAAGTATGTATTTATTAGAAACAGAAGGATATTTAAGAAATGAATTTGTTTATAATAATCAAAATAAATATTTGGGCTCTGCATAGTAAAAATAAATTGGATATAATTATGGATTAAAATGCAAATTTTGAAAGAGGGTGCAAATTACGATTCACGAGAGAAATGGAAGAAACAGGTTTTTATTTATATAGCGCTAAAATTTTATAAATAATTCTTTAAAACTAATACAAAAATTAATTTAATTAAGAAGAAAATTTTATTACTCTAAAAATACAAAATATTAATGACATAGAACTTTTGGCGATGATCGTTCGTCATTAAATAAATTAATTTTAGGAGGTGAAGTTCTATTTATAACCGTTTCAAATAATCCAAAATTTTAATAAATTGTTAACTAAAATACTACAATTTAGTAAGTATATGTACTTTACTATTTTTGGTAAGTTAATTTTTCATTATTAATAGTTAATAATTATTAAAATATAAATTTAAGCTTTATAAGAATTCATATAGTTTAATATTTACAGTTAACATTTAATATGTCTCTATTTTTTTATTATTTTTATTCTGATTTCATTACTCTAAATTTTGGTAAACTTTTATTTATAAATAATAATAACTATAGCAATACCTTCAAGGTGTTGTGTGAATCTGTTTAATTTTTAAGGTGTCCATGGTAGTGAAAAAATAATACAATTTAAAACATTATTTTAAATAAATTAATTACGAAAACCTTTTCGAATTAAAAATAGGGGGTTGGCGCGCGAAGCGCGCAGGGGGGCGAAGCCCCCCTAGTATATATATATATATATATATATATATATATATATATATATATATATAAATCTTAATATACATGTAGGCACAGGGTAACTTCGCTATTAAATTGGTGAAATATTTAAAAAAAACAATTTTAATAAATATTTATTTATTTGCGTCTACGCTATAAAACTTTTATTTAATCAATTGCGTACTTTCAATAGCATTAAAAAAAACAATATTTTAAAGAAAATAATAAAAAAAAATTTTCCCGCAATTACTAAATAAATTATTAGATAATAACTAATTAATAATAACTTATTGTTCAAATTAAATATTTAATAATATAAATTTAATCCCTGGCGATTATACAGTTAGCGAAATAGACTAACTATCGAAATTAGACAAAACAAAAATTGAATAATTACAAATTTGATTTTTGCCGTCGAAACGCAAAATCATGGAAAAAAGGTAAAAAATCGATGAAAATATTATTAAATTAATTCGATTTTCGGTGAAATAACAAGAAAGTGTGCGCATCAATTATAAATCACGAAAAAGTCGTGAAAAATTATTTAATTGTTAATAACAATTGATTAAAAAAAACAATTAATAAGCTTTATAAGAATTCATATAGTTTAATATTTACAGTTAACATTTAATATGTCTCTATTTTTTTATTATTTTTATTCTGATTTCATTACTCTAAATTTTGGTAAACTTTTATTTATAAATAATAATAACTATAGCAATACCTTCAAGGTGTTGTGTGAATCTGTTTAATTTTTAAGGTGTCCATGGTAGTGAAAAAATAATACAATTTAAAACATTATTTTAAATAAATTAATTACGAAAAACCTTTTTCGAATTAAAAATAGGGGGTTGGCGCGCGAAGCGCGCAGGGGGGCGAAGCCCCCCTAGTATATATATATATATATATATATATATATATATATATATATATATATATATAAATCTTAATATACATGTAGGCACAGGGTAACTTCGCTATTAAATTGGTGAAATATTTAAAAAAAACAATTTTAATAAATATTTATTTATTTGCGTCTACGCTATAAAACTTTTATTTAATCAATTGCGTACTTTCAATAGCATTAAAAAAAACAATATTTTAAAGAAAATAATAAAAAAAAATTTTCCCGCAATTACTAAATAAATTATTAGATAATAACTAATTATAATAACTTATTGTTCAAATTAAATATTTATAATATAAAATTTAATCCCTGGCGATTATACAGTTAGCGAAATAGACTAACTATCGAAATTAGACAAAACAAAAATTGAATAATTACAAATTTGATTTTTGCCGTCGAAACGCAAAATCATGGAAAAAAGGTAAAAAATCGATGAAAATATTATTAAATTAATTCGATTTTCGGTGAAATATAACAAGAAAGTGTGCGCATCAATTATAAATCACGAAAAAGTCGTGAAAAATTATTTAATTGTTAATAACAATTGATTAAAAAAACAATTAATAAACTTTGTGCGAATCTTGCTTTTAAGTTTTAAATAAACCAAATATATAAAATATTTAATATTCACACTTTCTTGGAGAGACTATAAATTTTCCCTTTATTTTGTTAATAATAAAAAATAAAAAAAATTCTTAGTTAACGGGGTGCCATAGTCAATATTTATCCTCCCTACCTTATCGGCAATCGTGATTATTAGTAATAAATGTGTAAATAAAACAGTATGTGAAAAAATAAGAGAAGAGGCGCCTTCGTTTATTAATAATCGAACTGTGTGCTGAATTACAGATTAAAATTATATTGCGTTTTTGAGAAACGTCTTACCAAAAATGTGAACCTAACCTCAACGAGGTGAAAAGATTTGATATGTTTGGTAAGACTTTTCTCAAAAACGCATTAATATTTAAATGTAAAATTCAGCACACAGTTAGATTGTCAATAAACGAAGGCGCCTCTTCTCTTATTTTTTCACAGACTGTTCTACTTTTTTATTAATTAATCATCAAAAATTGAGTATGGAACCCCCTTAATAACTAATTTTTAAATTTTGCGCAAACGATTAAATCTAGTTAAATAATCATTTGATTTATTGATAATTAAAATTATAAATCCATTAAAATATTTTATTTTAATTAATTAATTATTAATAATAATTAATATTTTATAATTTAACTTAATGTCCAGTATATATGATTTAAATAAAATCACTTATTAGACATTTATCCTTGTCTAGCACATTATAGAATTTTATGTGCTGGAAAGGATACTGTTTACGTATATTCGTGTACAATGATCACGACGTAAACATGTCAAATTATTATTTGAGACTATTGACTTCTATTTAATTAATTTATATTCTCGATTTCAATTCCTATTTATTTACCGGTATTTTGTGGATTATTTAAATGTTGGGCGCCATGTAACGGGTTTTTAGATCCGTTGCTTTAGATTTAATAAATCGATTGTGCGCGGTGACAATGCACTCGCGAGCATGAGAGTGACCGGTAAAAAATCTACAATAAATAGTGTTCGCGCACGAAATCTACGTGTCCGGGCGAATACTCGGTGCCGTGTCCCGCGTCTGGACAGGGTTCGTAGATTTCGGGAGAAAGGGATAACAGTCACAATCAGTTCTCGAACATAAATAGAAATAAGCTTTATTACTAACAAATAAAAATAAAATAAAAGATCAAACGCCCGTAGCGGGCAATCGCAGTAGCCGGGAATCGGCGCGTGTAGGGAAGCGAGAGAGAGAGAGAGAGATGTCAGAACAAACACTTACAACTGCCGGTGCGACCGCCAACCTCCCTCCTTCAATGCGTATTCGCCGTGCACGCTTGTGTGGTTTTTAATGCAGGCTATCGATAGAGATCTCTCTCTTTCCCTCTCTCTCTCTCTTACCTCTACACCTTCCCGTGCGCTCTCGCTCCTCGACGGCTGAACTGTAACAATACTTAGAATATTAGTACATATCAGCTGTTGTGAGAGAGAGACGAGTAACGATTTAATAATCGTTACAAGAGTTATTCGACCATGAAAAGTGGAAATTTTTCAATTTTTTAGAAAAATTTCTATTTTTAAAGCCATTTATCTCAAAATCTGTTGATTTTTTTGAAAAAACATTACAAACAACTTTTGTTTAAATTAATCTTTAGAACTTATCTACCCTGGTTACATTTCTTAATTTTAAAATCTCGAAGAGATAGAACTCCCGGACATATTGAATATCAAAAAAAAGGCTACTATATATATATATATATATATGTGGTAATGAACAATTAACTTACCAAAAATAGTAAAGTGCATATACTTAATTGTAGTATTTAGTAAAAACCTATTAAAATTTTAGATTATTTTAAACGGATCTAAATAGAACTTTACCTCCTAAAATTAATTTATTTAAGTCATCGCCAAGAGTTCTATATGTCATTAATATTTTGTACTTTTAGAGTAATAAAACTTTCTTCTTAATTAAATTAATTTTTGTATTAGTTTTAAAGAATTATTTATAACATTTTAGTTTATAAATAATTTATAAAATATTGTTTTATATAAATATACGTAATCTACTTACTTATATATCCATACAATTTTTAAATTTTGATTTGAATAATATTTAAATTAAATACTACTAAAATAATAATTTTCGAAAAACTTTGGAAATGTAATTCGTATTTTATATTGCCACTGTTAAAATTTGAATTTTCTTTTGCCATTACTGTTTATAATAGAATTATCTTAAAAATGCAATAATTAATGTTTTTAATTTTTAATTTATTGTATATTTCACATATAGATATTTGGAAAAGTGTATGTTATACTTGATTAATATTTATATTATCTTCGAAAAATTGTGCATATTTTTAAAAATATTACATTAAATTTTAGGTCCGTTTTTATTTTATGAGTTTTATCAGGAATAAGTAAACTAATACACATTCTTTCAAGTTATATGCACAACTTTTTTTTTGCGCACGGAAAAAATACATATATTATCTATTCTTGAAAAAACAAATAACACGTACACACACGCACACACACACACACACACACACGCGCGCACACACACACACACACCCGTGCCGGGTTTGCTGGTCCCGCTTCGTGGCGCCTCCCCAGGTGGTGGATAGGGGAATGCTTTCCAGATATGGATGGTACCGAAAAAATCAAATATTCGGGGCGAACCAAAACCAGATAGGGGAAGGCACCCCGAAATTAAACCAAGTATGGATAGTGAGCTGAAAACAACACTACCCCAAGCGGGTATGGCAATCCTGTCAAATCCCGCCACTGATTCCGATCGGGTGAAAGCCCCGGTGGTCAGTGTTGGTCCCACGGATTTTGGGGGGGACCAAACTCACACCTGGTGACTGGGATGTCGAGTGACGCTGACAGAGCGTTTCTCCGGATGCGTGAGAAGGTAGACACCCTGGTGGAGTTTGTTCTTAATAAGAACAACATCCACAGAGAGCTGAAGAGTATGGCCAGAGCAACCAGCAGAGCTCTCAATGAATACGCGCGGGTGAACAGTGCTGTTGCAGTGCAGGCCAAAGCAAAAACCTCGCATGAGGAAGGAGCACACATTAAAAATGATTAAGGTGCACCAAATAAATCTCAACCACTGCGCTGTGGCCCAGGACCTGCTGTCCCAGCTTGTCAGAGAAGAGAGAGCGGACGTAGCGATCATCAGCGAGGAGTTCCGGGATCTCGAGAAGTCGAACTGGGTAAGGGATGCCACGAGCAAGGCGGCCATCTGGGTATGTGGAAATATACACATCTCCAGAAAGATGGTCGCCCCCCTTCCCAGCTTCACCTGGGTGGAGGTGGCGGGGGTACGCATGTACAGCTGCTACTTCCCGCCTAGCGATTCCACCGAGGACTTTGCGAGATCTCTGGATGGAGTCGTCACCAGTGCTCGGACCTCACGGCTGCCGGTCGCTATCAGTGGGGACTTCAATGCTTGGGCGACGGACTGGGGCAGCGCCAAGACCAACGCGCGTGGTCGCACACTCCTCGAGGCGTTCGCTCTACTGGGGCTGGAGATCGCTAACACAGGGACAGCCCCGACTTTTACCAAAGCCGGCAAGTCGTCCATAGTCGACCTCACCTTCGTCGATCCTAGATTGATGGGGGGAGGGGGACTCGGCTGGAAAGTTAGCGATCGTTACACGGCTGGTGACCACCAAGCACTCGTGTACCAGCTCCAGCTGACCAGCGGAAGGACAAAAAGAGCAGGAAGAGGAGCAAGAGAGAGATGGGCACCAGCCACGTTTGATCGTGAGGCGTTCCTCTGCTCCCTTGAGGGGGCAAAAGTGGAGAAAACCGCCGAAGAAAAAGCACGAGGCCTCACGAATGCCTCAACAGCGGCTTGCGATGCCTCTATGGCCGCGAAGTTCAACCCTCGCGGCCGCCCACCAATAATCTGGTGGAGTGAGGACATCGCAGAAAAGAGACGTGAGTGCCTGCGTGCCAGAAGGCTGTACCAAAGAGCGAGGGGAACACCGCGGTTCCAAGACCGTTCCGCAGAATACGAACAAAACCGGAGGGATCTCAAGGTGGCCATCAAGGCTGCCAAGAGAAAGTGTTGGCGGGAGCTATGTGAGGAGGTGGACCACGACCACTGGGGCAGACCGTATAAAACGGTTATGAATAAGATCAACCCCGGGGGCGCTGTTGCACCCACCGACCCAGTTTTTCTGGACGGAGTAGTCCGTCACCTGTTTCCAGAACATTGGAAAAGGGCAGCAGAGACTGGCCTGATGGCCACCATTGGTGCAGCCGAGTCGCCAGACATTAGTGAAGCCGAACTGAGGATCGCCGCTAAACGTATTTCCGTACGTAAAGCCCCAGGGCCGGACGGAATACCTGGCCTGGCCGTCAAGACAGCGGTGATGAGTGCTCCGGGCTTGTTCCTGGACGCATTCAACGCATGCCTGAGAGAAGGTTGCTTCCCGGCCCAGTGGAAGACGCAGAGGCTGGTACTCCTACCGAAGGGAAACAAACCCCCGGAGGAGCCATCATCTTACCGCCCGCTCTGTCTACTAGATATAGTTGGGAAGCTTCTGGAGCGGGTGATCTGCGCCAGGCTCGCAGCGGCCATCGGTCGGGCCGGAGACCTCTCCGACAACCAGTTCGGATTCTGAAAGGGTCGATCGACCATGGACGCTGCAGGCAGAGTTGTTGGTATAGCCACAAACGCCATCAATGCTGGTCGGAGTGCAAGGCGGATGAGTGCCATCATCACCTTGGACATCCGGAATGCCTTCAACTCTGCCAGATGTGACGACATCATGCTCTCCTTGCAGCACTTCCAAGTGCCACTCTATCTCAGGGAGGTCACCTCGAGTTACCTGACTGACCGTACTCTGCTCTACAACACCGACGACGGTGTGCACTCCCACAACATCACGGGAGGCGTGCCGCAGGGTTCGGTCATTGGGCCTCTACTCTGGAACGCTGTCTATGACGGCCTGCTTAGGCAGCAACTTCCGGAGGGTGTCTCGATGGTGGCTTTCGCGGATGACGTGGCGCTAGTGGTGGTCGCAAAGAGTGTCGAAGAGATCGAATATCTCGGAGACGTCTCTATAGAAGTGGTCGCCACTTGGTTGAGAGACCACGGACTTAGTCTGGCGGCGGAAAAAACGGAGGCGGTGCTCATCTCTCGCACAAAAAAGGAGAGGACCGCCACCTTCACGGTAGGTAAAGAACGGATACGGTCGGTGAAACGTTGAAGTATTTAGGGGTCACTCTAGACGCGCGGCTATCGTTCAAACACCATCTCGCGAACGCAGGCTCAAAGGCGGCAAAGGTGGCCCGTGCGCTGGCGGGCATCTTGCCCAACATCGGGGGACCCCAGCAACCGCGAAGGTCCCTCCTTGCCTCGGTGGTGGGCTCCGTAATTTTATACGGAGCTCCTATCTGGGCTGATGCCCTGAACAGCACAAGAGCTTTGTTGCTCCGTGCCAGAGAGCCTGCAGGATAGCTGCGCTAAGGGTGGCCCGGGCGTACCAAACCGTATCTGACATTGCGCTCTCGGTGGTCGCGGGGACCGCCCCCTTCGACCTCCTGGCAGCCGAGAGAGCTGAAAAACACCGTGAGGGTGGGCGACGTCTAGAAGAGAACCGATGCCACAACCGATGGTCATTGCGGACCGTAGAGGAGTGGCAGCGGAGATGGGACACAGCCAGGGACGGCCGCTGGACCTACCGCATCATCCCGCGGATCCGGGAGTGGGCGAGCAGGAAACACGGCTTCGTCAGTTTCCCAGGTGTTGACCGGACACGGATGCTTCCGTAGCTACCTATTTCGTATAGGGGTCTACGGCAGCGCAGAGTGCCCGGCTTGTCCAGGGGTGGACGAAGACGTGGAATACGTCCTCCTACGGTGTCCTCGTTTCAGGGAGGAACGGGACCAGTTTCAAATCACTTGGAGCGGTCCCCTCACCCCTGAGGGCATCAGGGCGTGCCTGCTTGGCTCCCAGGAGGGATGGAATGCGGTAGTGACGCTCTGTACGTCCGTAGTGGACAGGCTGGGTCTCATCTGAAGAGACGAGGATAGAAGAGTTGCGATAGCAACAGTAGTGGGCTAATCTAGCCGTGCCTCCCCCCGCGAAGTAATGCCTTGCGGCGGATTCCGCGGGGGAATAAAGGTAAAAAAAGAGGTGGAGTTTTAGTGGGTATGCCTATCGACATCCTTCGGTAGGAGAGTCCCACACACGGAGAGTCTCGCATGGCTCCAGTCATAGTGCATTAAGCATTTCTCCACCTCTTCGGAAAAAAAAACGCACACACGCACACGCACGCACGCAAGCATGCTCGCGCAAACACACACACTTTTATATATATATATATATATGACATATATATATGACATGTATATATATAACATATATATATGATATATATATATATAACATATATATAACATATATATGACATATATATATATATATGTTGAATTCTGAATTCTTAGACACGGCGGAGGCGGCGGCGGCGAAATATTTATATATTATAGAGAGATATATATGTATATATATATATTGTGAATGTATTGGTAAGAGGTTAGGCACGGGTCTGTGGGCATTATGAATAATAATTGTGACTTGGGACTCCCTTCGGGGAGGTCCTATGTATATTTTTTAAACGAGTGTTACGATAGCGACAACGTAGGTAGTTAAAATTAGTTAAAAGATATTTTTTAAATTGTGTTATTAAAAAAATTATTGTTTTAATGCGAGAATTAAACTTGATTTGTTGAATTTTTTTATGGATTGATATGTAATATGCTTGAGAGGGTTTCTTTTGCGAGATGTAACCACACGAGTGATATGTTTTTTGGTGAGTGTGTGAAATTGTCTTGTGACATCGAGTTAAATGTTTCGTTGCTTGTATTTATTTATATTTTTTTAAACTGTAATTTATTACTTTTTAGCCTTGCAAAGGGACGGCGATAAAACGTCCGAAACGTCGGCAAAAATTCTATTAACATCAATTAACAACTGTTGTTCCTGACGATCAATAAAGATACTTTTTTTACTAAAGTAATCCAGTCTCACAATCAACCAATTCGAAAAATTTTTTACCAAACCTGTGTCTTTTCAAGGGTAAATATTGCTTGAACTTCAATCTTCCTTTCCACAGCATCTAACTTTCATCAATGCAAAGGATTTTCCCAGGATGCAAAGTAGAGAAAAATTTCGGATTTAGAAAATCTATCACAGGTTTCATTTTCCTTAGAGGGTGGTTCTTGTAAGGTGATGCATTGTCCCTATTATTTTCAAAATGCAGAAAACGTAAAATTTGGAGATTTCTATTAGGGGTCCTGTATTTTCTGAATATGAGTGCATAATAGAGAATCTATACTCCAATAATCTTTGACATTACACTCACGAACATGGCCCATGTTGATAGTTAGAGCAAGAAAGATTCGCAATTCTTGTACTGTTACATATTTCCATGGAGCCATATTAGAATGGAATGGATCGGGATTCTGCTTCTGGAAGAGATTTGTTTATTCGAATCCATAAAGAATTCAAAGTAAGCTAATGAAGTATGCTCTAATATAGGAATATTTTCATAAAAATTAGCATGACCTACAAAGTCTTTTATGGAAGAGAAATAGACAGAATCGAAAAATACACCTTCATCTCTCTCAGGATCCTGAAAGATTTATGAAGAAGCTTTTTGTTGTGAATCACCAGTCATATCGTCAGCATACTCCTCTTCTGGTTCTGATTCACTACTACTCTAAGCACTCATTATTTTGACTCAAGGAAGGAAATTTCTGTTGTAGACTGGTGATGGACTCTATGAGTTGTTACACTGAATACCACAATTTTGTATGTATGGAAAGACCAACTCAAAACCAAAAAGTATTCCGTAGGCAAGATAGTAAAAATAAGTATCAAAATGAAAGACGAAAGAAGATATTCAACTCAAACGATGGAATGAAAAGTACAAAAGTATTGTAACAGTAGAGTGACGATAGAGTAACGGTTAGCAAAAGCTTGTCGCAAGCGAATCGTCGAGTTCTTGTATGAAGACGCTGAACGGCGGTGTTTCGCCACGTAGCGGTCGATTAGCCTCTCCTCTGCGTCGGTGGTTGCCTGTATGCAGGCGCTTTATAAGTGACTTATGTCACAGCATGGATACGCTTTGTCAACTGTATCCTTGATAATTTTGTACCTGGTGTCTTTCTATTATACTATCATGTTTATACTGTTTGAACTACGTCATTACGTTGTTTGTTATTACGATACTATTTGAAATCGAAAAGACAGAAACATATGATCTGCTTATATCATACGTATGCTCAGCAATCAAGCATTATTCCCTATTCTCTATCTTTTCTTCTAGAATAAATTTCTAG
The DNA here is from genome assembly GCA_026168455.1 of Theocolax elegans. Lineage (NCBI taxonomy): Eukaryota > Metazoa > Arthropoda > Insecta > Hymenoptera > Cerocephalidae > Theocolax > Theocolax elegans. Next base: position 24,127,952 of record CM047429.1, read on the forward strand.
TTATAATTGTACGATCTAAATTATGTTATACGTATCTAGCAAAAAGTATTTCTGTAATTTTACTGGCAAACTCCTTTCACGAGAATAGATTCAGAAATTTATCTGAATAATGATATTGACAGAATTCGATTGGTTGAATGAGAAAATTCAGTATCAAACGTTCTAAAAAACATATAGATATATCTTTTGCAATGATTCAAACCAGGGACCGCTTCAAAACTAAACTTTCGTTTCGTTTCTATTTTTATTTTAAGCTGTATTTTTGTTTTCAATTTCAATTTCAATAATAAAATCAAAACAAAATACAAATTTTTTTGTTTTGTTTTTACAACCTAAATAGAAAACGAAATTTTAAAATATTAATTCGGTTTTTCTTTAGTTTTATCAAAAAAACATAAGTGTTATGTTTTTTCATTTCGTTTTTTGAAATAAAAACAAAGCAAAATTAATTAAAGAAAAACATAAATAAGAGGATTTTCAATTTAGATTTTTATATATTATATTTTTCATTTATTCTATAGCCAGTTAATTGAGGCGAGCCTGCTGATCTTAGTACAGAGTCTCTCGATTTTAATTGAAAAAGATACTGATCCATAAACAAATACTTAAATAAAAATACAAACATCGAGCTTACAAGGAGAGTGTCACATCTCTGGGAAATTTTTACGATAGATATGAGCAGATAACGAAAAATCTGTTCGAAAAAACACTTGACTTTGCTCGCGTATAACTCGGAAACAAATAGAGATATGCTCTCAAACTCAAAGCCAGATGAAAACTGAGATCGAGTAAATTGATTGAAAAAAAGAAGTTCAAATATCTTGATTTGGTTAACATTTATTAAAGAAATAAGAATTTAATGATATTTTGGCCTATAAATGAATACATTTTTTTATACAAAATATTCAACAAAATATCGTTAACTTATTTGTTTCATAAATGTTGAACAAATCAAGATATTTGAACTTCTTTTTTTCAATCAATTTACTCGATCTCAGTTTTCTTCTGGCTTTGAGTTTGAGAGCATATCTCTATTTGTTTCCGAGTTATATACGCGATCAAAGTCAAGAGTTTTTTCGGACAGATTTTTCGTTATCTGTTTATATCTATCGACAAAAAGAGCGTTGGAGTCTAAAACTCCAACATCTTAATATTTTCATAGTAGTAAACATATTCATAACATATCCATATACACATTTATAATCCATAAACATAAGAGTTTGGTAAAGATCTGCTTCCCGGCCATGTGGCACTTTCGTTGTTAGTATGAAAGAAAATATTTAATATATATAGAAACTTGTAGTTACTGTCGGCAAAAAATGTTGAAAACTGTAAAAAAATATGCGGAATTTAAATAGTTAACAAAATGCTGACTATTATACATATTAAAGAAATCAATATGAAATAATCTTTTCTTTATTTCGCCTTGAAATAAAAGATTCCTAAACTTTGTTTGATACCAATATATATGCTACTAAAACTAGAATTGAATCGTAACTAATGTCGATAGTATTACAGCTAAAAAAAATAGTCAGAAAATGTATTTTAACAATGAATCTAATAAATGAGTAATTGGAATATTGAAAAGAGTTTCATTTGGTACTTAAAAGTGGTTCACTTAAAAATACCTACTTAATCGATTAACGCCCAAAGTCGGGGAATTTTTTTTAGTTTCATATTCATTATTTTATGCTTAATACGTGACCTATAATGATGCTGATTTTTTTCTAAACAGTTTTTTATCTGTTCTCTCGAATGCTGTCGAGAAAATTGACCTATCTCTTTTCAAAAAATAGTCATAATTTTTCGAATATAAAATAATGTAAAAATTTCTGGCATTCTTTTTTAATTAATTTTTTTCTACATAAAAAAATGCATAAAATAAAAATAATTCAATTTCAAATAATGATAAAAAATTCTATAATTTTGGGTGTTAATGAGTTAATAGCTTAAGGGGGGAGCCTGCTTTAGAGGCTTCAAAAAATCGTTTGTTTTTTGCCTAAATCTCTTCCTAAACTATCCAAGAATATGTCTCTAAAATTTCAGAACAAAATTCGGAATATTTTCGGTGATACAGAAGAAATAGTGAGCAAGCGTCGAGCAGGTATCCGAGCGTCCGGGCCGCCCCTCGATCTATTGTGTATATTATAATGAAAAGGGACTAACGGTTCTTCAAAACGGTTTAACTGTTTATAGAAGGTCTCTATGAAGCTATGGGAGGGGCAAAAATGTTATTGTAACGGTATATATGAGCTGGCAACGTCGGCTCGAACAGAGCTACATTTAGCTTTACTGTTCAGTTTAAATTTGTCTCTCAGTACGTGAGCATCTTAAAAATATGGAAACCTATCCGAAAATGAGCAAATCTTCGAGTGAGCGTAGTGCAAGGCCACGGAAGCGCAAATTCTACGGCAATCAATTTGTGAATGTTTCTTCATCGGACGATGGAGAAGCTAATACCAGCCGTAGTGAGCAGAAATTGGCATCGGCGACTACGGACGACGTTATAGTTTATCCGTCTCATTGTTACCGCATAATCGAGTTTGTGTCTGTGTTTTTAGCAATTTCGGAGTTAGTTATTTGCAATTTGTGTAAGCAAAAAATAACGTTCGCCGAAAGCAACCATCGAGGTTTAGGATTTAAAATTATTTTGTCGTGTCGCTGCGGTAAACGAGAAATCGAATCCGGACCGTTGATTCACACCGGATACGAAATCAACAGAAGAATTGTGTTCGTCATGAGGCTTTTAGGTGTCGCACGAGAAGGCATAAATATTTTTTGTGGTCTTCTGGATTTATCTCAAGGCATAGGCTTAGCAAAATCGACGTATGACAAAATCGTGGAACATCTGTATACAGCATCGAAAACGATGTTTGAAAGTGCGTGCAAAAGTACTATCGAAGAAGAAAAACAACTAAATGTGCAAAATGAAAGACCAGCTCACCATTTGAAAGTTTCGGGCGATGGATCGTGGAAAAAACGTGGATTCACTTCTCTGTACGGTGCACTATGGGAAAAAGGTAAGAATTTTGTCCTAAAATCGTAGAACTCTTGTTGTGATAGGTGCAGAATAATGAAATTTGAGGGTAAGATAGTTGATGAAATATGCTATCTGGGAAAATTAAAGTTATGAGTTCAAGGTCATTTTATGACCTTCAAAAATGAGATCAAACATGTTAGTTTTATGAAAAAATTTAGTTTCTTCTTATTAAAATGAGTAAAAATGTTAAATTATAATATATTATATAGATATTTTGAAATATTTTTGTCTGCTGATTAGAACTGCTGAACTAAAAAAATCGAATCACTTTTTGCTCTTAAAAAACGCAGTAGGTTAATTCTTGAAAGTTCCTTAGAAAACTTAGAACTGAACGGGTTCATGGGTGTGTGTATATATATATATATATATACACACACACACACATACTATATATATAGTATGTATATACTATATATATATATGTGTGTGTGTGTGTGTGGGTGGGACTATGTGTGGGAGTATGCGTGTGTTTTGGATTATACATTTGTATATTTGTATATTTGCAAATAATATTTTGAATATAATTTTAATCTAACTCACTGGATGAATCGTCACTACAACTCATATCATCGTCTGAAGTAATTTCACTGAAAAATAAGTAAAATGCTGCATTAATATATGTGCGTGCGTGCGTGTGTGTGTGTGTGTGTGTGTATGTGTGTGTGTGTGTGTGTGTATAGTATTGTATTTGCTTAGTACGTAATATAAAGGCGCATTAGTGTTAAGACTCAAAACAATTATTTTGATCATGCTCTAAAATATGTGTGAACGAAGTTCGAGGTACTAAAACTAATCCAAAACACACGCATACTCCCACACATAGTCCCACCCACACACACACACACACATATATATATAGTATATACATACTATATATATAGTATGTGTGTGTGTGTGTATATATATATATATATATATATACACACACCCATGAACCCGTTCAGTTCTAAGTTTTCTAAGGAACTTTCAAGAATTAACCTACTGCGTTTTTTAAGAGCAAAAAGTGATTCGATTTTTTTAGTTCAGCAGTTCTAATCAGCAGACAAAAATATTTCAAAATATCTATATAATATATTATAATTTAACATTTTTACTCATTTTAATAAGAAGAAACTAAATTTTTTCATAAAACTAACATGTTTGATCTCATTTTTGAAGGTCATAAAATGACCTTGAACTCATAACTTTAATTTTCCCAGATAGCATATTTCATCAACTATCTTACCCTCAAATTTCATTATTCTGCACCTATCACAACAAGAGTTCTACGATTTTAGGACAAAATTCTTACCTTTTTCCCATAGTGCGGTGTAACTACACTTATTGGCTACTACAGTGGCAAAAAATTGATCTCGATGTTAAAAGCGGATATTGTCATACCTGCACTCTCAAGAAAAATGCGTTGAACGACGACGAGTATGAAGATTGGTATGAAACCCATAAAGATAATTGTTCTTCGAATCACGCAGGCTCCGCCGGAAAGATGTAAGTTGATTCAATCACCGAAATGTTCTCAAGATCCATCGAGAAATTTGGAGTAATGTATAGCAATTATATTGGCGACGGCGACTCCAAAACATTTCTTGGCATCGTGAACAATAATTCATACGGCGACAAGTGTACAGGGACTAAAAACGAGTGCGTGGCACACGTACAAAAGCGCATGGGTACTCGTCTCCGCAACAAGAGAAAAGAACAGAATCTCGGTGGAAAAAAGCGGCTCACAGAGACTGTAATAAAAAAACTAACAATGTATTACGGTCTCGCGATTCGAAGAAATTTAAACTCTGTAGAAGGTATGAGAAGTGCAATAATGGCGACACTTGATCATTATTGCTCTACAGATAAATTGCCTCAACACGACAACTGCCCCGAAGGCGCCGAAAGCTGGTGTGAATGACGCAAAGCCGAAGCAAAAAATACTTTGGCTGATTTTAAACATCCACCGCGCCTAATTGACGACGATATTGAAAAACATATTCGTCCTATATACGAGGAATTATCAAAGGACGATTTATTAACAAGGTGCTTGAGTGGACACACGCAGAATGCTAACGAGTCATTCAATTCAACCGTATGGCGCATGACGCCCAAACACCTTCATTCGGGGTTTAAAATAGTTCAGACTGCTGCTTTCATCGCTGGAGGGATGTTTACTGAAGGCTACAGTGCAGTATTAAAAACTATGCATTTATTAGACTTGAAAATTGGGCTCCAGTGAAAAATTTTTGCGATAAAGCGGACGAGGAGCGCATCACGCGTCAAAACAGGCGCGCCTCATTGGAGACCAAAGAGGCCAGAACAGCCCGTCGAATGGAGCAATTGACCGAAAACCAATTTTTTGAAGAGTCTGAAGGGCAGTTATATGGAGCAGGAATCGCTGATTAGCATATTAATAGGGTAAGTTCAAGAAATTTACGATTTTTTGTGAACGAAAACTTTGACACGCGATTTCTCGGATTTCTATTTTGACGATTTTTTCAAATTGGCGAGCAAGATAGGAAAAAAAGTAAACGTCCTATCAAAACGGGTCGATAGCATTGTATTCAGGATTAAATTCTCTTCTGGGTGAACCTAAAATACCTTAAGAAATTTAACATTAACTTGGTTTTTCAACGATCTGAAGTGAATTTTTTTTTTTTTTAAATGCATTTTTTTTTAATCTGCGAAAAAATATTGAATTTTTACTTTTTGTTGAATTTTCTTGTTCTTTTTTTTGTTTCAGATGAAAATTGCGACCTGCATCTTGCTCGCCACAGAGAAAGTGCACACTCGAGGCGCCTCCGCAAATTTCTTGTAGCATGAAGAATATCTCATGGTAATAAAAAAAATTGAGAAAACTCTTCAAATATATAAGAATAAACCCTAAAAGTTTCATTTTAATCAGACATTTCTTTCCTTCCCAATAAAATCCTCGAAAATATCGATTTTTTGAAGCCTCTAAAGCAGGCTCCCCCTTAAAAGAGAATTTACTTTAGTTAAACGTAAAAATTTTATAAATTTCGGTAAATAAGATCTAATAATTAAAAGTATTTTCTATATTAATTATTATAAACCTTTTTAAAAATCATTATTTAATATTTTTAAATTATATTAAAATTACCGATATATGTTTCTTTAAAGATACGCACATACATATACGCATGTTTTCTGTATGTATTATGCATGTATTATGTATGAAAATTATACTTATTTATATTTTATTCCAAAAGCTAAGTGAATGAGAGAAAAAAAAGAATATATATGCCTAAACTAAACATAAATTTAGAAATATAACGAACATCGCAATTTGGCAGCAAATGTTTATTTTTTTAAAGAAATGTGTAATACGTCTGATATTTATTAAGTCTATTCTGCCGTTCGCTGAAGGACATGAATAATAGATAGTCACAATAAGTTTGTCACGTCCAGACTTGTACCAACTAGTATAAAAATATTAGAAGAAGGCAAATAGTTAATAAACCATTTGCGTTCCTTTCGCTCTTGTTTGACTACGACTAACCTTACGTCTTCGGGAGTAGCGAGCGCAGTTATTTTGAGACTATAGATTCAGGATATAATGTTGGATTATAAAATAATATTTTTTTACTTGTATTAATCTTGCATTATTTATTTTAATTTATTAATCTAATTATATAATTTTTTTTTAAACGAACATATATAACTAAATTCTTCTAGCTTTTAATGAACAAAATCCACATAAAATGACAATATTTTATAAACAGTTTACACAGTAAACACGTTAATAAATTATTTAGTTTAGCGAATAAAATATACGTACTATTATTTTATTACAACCATTACTATTTAATATACAAAATAAGAATTTTAATAAGAAGTTAATATACAAATTTAAAGAAAGAGATTATAAAAAGTTGCAATTAAAAATTGTTATAAATAAACGTATTTTAAAATATGTCAAAGTAAAAAGAATCTTAAAAAGACAGATTTTTTTATGACAAGCAATGTTTCGTTGGCGTGGTTTGCCAACCTCTTCAGGCTATTTATTAGACACAAAAAAAAAACAAAATTACAATTGAGAACGCATTTATTTTTTTTATTTTTAAGTTTCATTGTATTAGATAAAATTAATATTGAAATTGTACTACAACATGTTACTTTTACCGAGCGAGCGTTAGTGAGCGAGGAACTTTTCTAGTATGTAATTAATCATTACATCGATATCTATTCTACTCAACTACGATTTCGTGTGATAAATACTATGTTTTTTTAATTATTATCGAATAAGAACTCAGCCCACCTGAACCACAGCACCATTACTGCTCGTAAATTTTCGGGTGGTGGATTTTGCGAGCAGAAATGGCACTGTCGTCAGATAGGCTGAGTTCACATTCTACAATATATATGGACATTTAAAGAAAAAAGAGTTTTTACCATAAAAAATCAGAGTTGAGCGCCATAGCTATTGATATAATGATTAATTACACATTGCTTACCTGATCGAAAAGTCAGTATTTTCGACGAAAAGTGATAAGTACGAAGTGACCAGGTAAGCAATGTGTAATTAATCATTATATCAATAGCTATGGCGCTCAACTCTGATTTTTTGTGGTAAAAACTCTATTTTCTTTAAATGTCCATAATTATTGTCGAATATGAGCTCAGCCTATCTGACGGCAGTGCCACTTCTGCTCGCAAATTATCGGGTGGCGGATTCGTGTAGCTATTATTACGGACTCCCCTTAATGTTAAATTGAGGTTCGTAGATAAATAATTTTTTGATCGACAGTGCGTGAAGTCGGTGAATGAAGTTGAAAAATCCGTGTGTAAAGTGAATATTATTTCATACTATGCGTGAAGTAATTAGACGATCGTGAAGTGAAATATCAACTTCTTACACCGGCATCACGCTCGGTCGATCAAAAAATAGCATATGCAACTCGTGTGTGATATTTTTCTTCACTCGAAAAATGCACTTCACACACTTGTTGCATAATATACTAATCTGAAATTGACCGAGAAAAGAAAGTTATCGCGTAGAGTACCTGTTATCTGTATAACAAATATATACATTTGTATATATACCTTTGTATATAGGGGGTAATGAAGCCTTACATGATAAATCCCAATAACCCTACCGTTCTCCCATCTATTACATTGATGTCAGGGTTATCGATCTGTAACTGTCTTATTAAAAATCCAATGACCGAAATAATGGATAGTGTCATAAACTAATAGGTTTAAGTTTATAAGTGTGTATATATGTTTTACTACGGTAATATAAATGTTGAGAAGAAACTTTAAAATACCCTTTTTCCATTATGGAACCACGCTACTTCGAGAATATGTTCACCAGGAAAATAATGTGAACCTATAATGATCCAGTCATTCAATATATGATCTTTAAATGTCCATAGTTCAACAAGACCAGTAGAATCTACTATTGCGAGTTTCTCTCCTGCTAAATCCCATTTAATGGACGTTATTGTACTTTTATATGTTGTAATTCTGGAATGAAGAATCGTAATTAATTATCATCTTAGTAAAATTAAGGAAGAAATTAAAATTTTAAATATTTGTCTTTACTTATACGGATGCCAAGGAATATTCAAATCACATACGTAAACATGACAGCCCCATGACTTATAGTTGATATCATGTAGTTCTATTGCTGCAGTAAATGCTATAATATTTCGACTGGACAGGCAGCACAATAGATGCTCATCGTACGTACTAAAAAAATAAGTAAATATTTTATTTATTTGACAATTGTAATAATTGAAAAATATTTTTGTCATTAACTTTATATTAAAGAACTAAATTTATTAAATACTCAAAATGAAGAAATGAGAGCAGAGTATAACTAACGAATTGTGATAACCTAGCATACGCTAAAATGCTTCAGATGACAAAAAACTTTATAGCAAAACGGTTAAAGTACGTCTTTTATTATCCGAATATACGAAGTTCAAATCCAATAATTCAAAATTTTTTCATTAAATAAATTTTAATGTTTAACAAGAAATATTACCCCAGTCGAAGTATATTGACGAGGATAATCGTTGAATATGTAAATACTTATAAATACTAATAAAATTCTTTATTTTTCTAATGTTTTCTTAGATAAACTAAATTTTAAAGTAAATTATTGAAAATTAATAATTAGCTTATAATTTAGTACTATCAATTAAATTTTTAATTGAAAGTAAGGAGTTATTTTAGAAAAATAACTTTAATAACATTTCAAATTCTGTATTATTTATTATACTTTATTAGATATGCAGTTGATAATCGGTCGAAAATTATCGACATTTATCTCTGCGATTTATCACATTTGATGCATGCATATACCAATCCCTAAGTATGAGTCAACATGTTTTAGTACCCCATAAACAAATTTTTCGTACGCACATGCACATACGTAATTTTATTTAATATTATGTTTAATTTATTTTTACTTTTAATTACTTTTACTTTTAGGTTAAACATAAAAATTAAATCCCCCTTGCCCCTTTAACCAGTAAAATTTTTCTACAACGAAGAGCATTAGTTATAAAGCCTCATAGGCTAGTATTCTGAAATGGTAAACTTGGGTGTTAATGGATTAATGTGCTGGACATAATAAACCCTCATATAAATAGTAGAGAAATTCTGAAAACTAATTTTTTATTTAATAATTATTCTGAACACGTTGATTAAAAATTGAAGAAACGAATTAAAGAGTTGCTCAGCTAATAATTTTAGCAAGGTTGGATTTTTAGGGCGTTCATACAAATTTAGGAAGCACTGATAAACTTAATTTAACCAATTAATGTCTGAAACCGCACTTTTTACATAGGTCACGTCCAGACTTGTACCAACTACCATAAAAATGTTACAAGAAGGCAAATGGTTAATAAACCATTCGCGTTCCTTTCGCTCTTGTTTGACTAGGACTATCCTTACGTCTCCGGAAGTAGCGAGTGAAGTTATTTTAAGAGTAGAGATGTAGGATATAATGTGGGATAATAAAATAATATATTTTTTTATTCGTATTGATCATGCATTATTTATTTAAATTTGTTAACTGTGACAAGGTGGATTTAATCCACTTGTCATAGATGCCAGCACTACCGACACCGCGAGGCGGCGCGGTATCGGTAGCATATAAGAGCAATAAGCAGGCGCTACGACCAGTGCGCAGGGTTGCCAGTTGGCGATTTTTTCTCTTTGTTGCTCTTGCTTAATAAACATCAATATACGTAAGAGAGAAAAGGAAAAAAAATCGCCATCTGGTCACTCTGCCAGTGCGCAGTGGTTAGCGTGAACGCCTTCGGATCCGAAGGGACTCGGGTTCAAGACCCGACGCCCACTTCATTTTTTATTCAGCACTTAAAAGTCTCATGCCACATAATATAATAATATAATGTTCTCTTTTTAAATGAACATATGTAACTAAATTTTTCTAGCTTTTTAATGGACAAAGACACACATAAAATTACACTATTTTATAAACAATTGCATAAAATGATTAAAGTTAAATAACAATTTTAATTTTGATTATGTAAACAATTGCACGGCGAACACGTTAACAAATTATAGAATGAAATATATGTAATGTTATTTTATTACAAATATTAATAATTAATATTCGAGATAAGAATTATTATAAATAAATGCAGTTTAAATTAAAAATTGTTGCCGTTGAAAACATGAATTATTGTCAATAAATTGCAATTCAAACAATAAATATTGTAAATGAAATGCAATTCAAAGAAGAATTATTATAAATAAATTGCAGTTCCAAATAATAATTGTTGTAAGAAAAAACGGTTGGTTCAGTAATTAAAATAATATAAAATAGCAGGTTTGCCTTTACGAATATTACAAAGCGTATAGATAGCCGAAAAGAATATACCTTAAGTACCCAAATATATATAGATATATATACAAGTATATACATATATATATGTGTATATATATACACACACGGTGAGGTACGAAGATCCGCCTCGAACGTAAATGGCGGTGTCAAGTGGCTTGATAATATCCTGCTACACCTGCGGTTAGCGCGTTAGATGCGTATGCTTTCGGAGTTCGAAAATTGCCAGATGTTGAAGTCGTAGTTCCTTGACTAAGGCTCGTAGATACCAACGATGCGTCTCGATTCCCGAATACAAGATCTCTCTTGACTTTGAATGGGTATTTCTTTAACCTTTAAAGGACGGGAATTTTCTGGTTCAAAAAAGCTTTTTTTTCAATGAAATTAATGTCTAAAAACATCGGATCACTTTTAACCTTTAGAGGATAGAGATTTGGGTTTACTGTTTTCTCTCACTTTTCTATAGAAATCGAGTTTTTGTCATGTCTCACATCTCAAAACTAACACATGGAAAGGGTCGATCATGGGCATGGCCCGTATAGGGGCCATCCCGTCCTCTAAAGGTTAAAGTCCGAGTAGCAGAGCTTCGCCCTCGAATAAAAATTAAAGAATTGACTGGCAGAGCTTCGCCTTACGAAAGCTTTAGATGAAAAACTAGGAGTGACTGTGTCTGTTCTGGGTCCTCTTTATATACCCTAAAAATTAGGAGTGTGCGGGTAGCCCGACTACCCGACCCGATCGGGTTCTTCGGTTTCGGGCGAGTACCCGATATTTTCGGGACCCGAAAATGTAACGGGTAACCCGTAATTTGCGAGTTACCTGTCAATTTCGGGTAGTCCAACATTTTTCGGGTAACCCGAGTATTTTGGATAGTCCGAATTTTTAGGGTAACCCGAGAATTTCGGGTTGACCGAAATTTTCGCGTAGACCGAGTATTTCGGGTATTCCGAATTATTCGAGGCCTCGATAAAACTAGATAAATTTCTGCCAGGGTATATTTATTAATTTATTTATTTTATTTTCCTAATATTATATTTCCCTTGTAATTCTTATTAAAAACTTAAGATCTTTTTTACATTGAAAGTGAAAGAAATATTAATTCATAAATAATTAGAATTGAAACATTGGGTAGTCCGAAATATTCGGGTAGCCCGAAAAATTCGGGTAGTTCGTTACATTCGGGTAGTTTGTTACATTCGTGTAGCACGAAAAATTCGCGTAGTCCGTAACATTCGGGTAGCCCGAATCATTCGGGTAGTCCGAACAATTCGGGTAGTTCGTTGCATTCGGGTAGTCCGAATCATTCGGGTAGACTGAAATATTTCGGGTAGCCCGAAACATTTGAGCAGACCGAAAAATTTCAAGTTACGGTAAAATCCGAAGCCCGACCGACTCAAACCCGAACCGACGGGTCGGGTTTTCGAATCGGGTAACCTGACTTTCCGGGTACCCGCACACTCCTACTAAAAAATTATGCATTTGTCCTTGTCTTACGCTTTGTTTTAGATGGAAATTGCGTAATTAGTTCTCGTTTTTCTGTGCTTGCACCCGATTGTACCGTTAGATGTACGTGATCAAAAAATTATTGAATCCCCTGCATTTTCTGTATCGCTTCGTAATTAATTCGGAGAATTTGCTGTCCCCCTTGTGGCATGAGACTTTCAAGTGCTGAATAGAAAATGAAGCGGGCGTCGGGTCTTGAACCCGAGCCCCTTCGGATCCGAAGGCGTTCACGCTAACCACTACGCTACGCCCGCACTGGTCGTAGCGCCTGCTTATTGCTCTTATATGCTACCGATACCGCGCCGCATCGCGGTGTCGGTAATGCTGGCATCTATGACAAGTGGATTAAATCCACCTTATCACAATCCCCCCCCTCCACCAAACTGTCGAGTGTCTGTAAGACATCGAAACGTATTTATAGGCTGGGGAGGAGGCATTGCTTTTTGCTCTTTGCTCACTAGAAATAATTTCCCCAAATTATTCTAGGAGCTGCTGCTGGGGAAGGCTGCTTTGGAAGGGAGTAGGGACTATTTACAATATGTACAGGTTTTATGCAGGTGGGTTTTTCACGTTGGGCGCCATTGTCGCATAAGACTTTTAAGTGCTGAATAAAAATTAAGCGGGCGTCGGGTCTTGAACCCAAGCTTCTTCGGATCCGAAGGCGTTCACGCTAACCACTGCGCTACGCCCGCACTGGTCGTAGCGCCTGCTTATTGCTCTTATATGCTACCGATACCGCGCAGCCTCGCGGTGTCGGTAAAGCTGGCATCTATGACAAGTGGATTAAATGCACCTTGTCACACCCTTTTATTACTGCGACATTACCCAATAAACGGCTTAATTTATTACTTCCTTCTAACGCTTGAGTTTTCTAGTCCATGTTTCTCATCGCCGGCTCTTCTCCGAGCATTGATTTTATAGTGCAGTATACAAAAACTCTTGCGCAACCCTTCGCTTCGATCTCACTATCGGCAATCCCGCTTATATGCGTATTGGCTTTGAATAATATCTTCAACTCTACTTATCAGTCTCTTTTTCATTTGAAACGCTCGTAAATTAATCTGTCCCTTAGCTCTATAAATTAGGCTTTATATTATTGCATTTACTTAGAATCACTCTTTATCAACCTTATTTCGTCTGTATTCTACGCCGTAATTTTATTTTATACTGCGCAGTACTTTTTTTACGAAAAATAATAATATAATTTTCGTCGGGACGCGACAAAAGTTATATTTGAATAGTTGCCAAAAACGTTCGGATAATGGGATCATTGTGACATTTTATACCCGACTATTTTCGAGCGTACTCTATCGAATTTTCTTACTTAAAAATTATATAAAATTGATTTTTCTTGTAATATTTTAAGTTCAGAAGAAAATTTGGTAAATTTTTGAGACACTTGTTTTAAAAAAATAACTTTACCAAACCTTTAAATGATTATAATCCAGTTCTCTATAGCAAAAGTCGTAAAAATTTTAATCCATACTTTGAATCCCCTATGATTAAAGAATTTGATGTTCATTAATTATTTTCAAAATGGTGGCTTAAAAAATGTAACATTATACGAATTTTTGAATAAACTAGGTTAAAATGATTTTTCCGTATTTTATAGTGCCAATGGTTAGATTGATGATTAAATATTATATATAAACTTTTGATTTTTTGGAAATCATTTTGGAAACGTAAAATTATAATAGCGGATCTAATATAGTGAATCAATATTTTAGGATCACTTTCATGTTTCTTTCCTACATTTTAGACCCGCTATTTCATATTCTTCATATTACTACAGTCAGTTTGAATTTCAGTTGAAGCCAGTTTGAAAATCACATCGCAGGTGCATAATCAGCAACTCCAAAAGGCCATTTGCCCATTGTTATGCAGACTCGTGTAATTTTTAAATTTTTATTCGCCGTCTTGAATATGCTATTTTAATTTTTTTGTTTCCAAATTAGTTGCGAAAAAATCAGAAGTCTTTATACAATGTTTAACCATAAATATAGCCATCAGCACTATAAAGCACGGAAAAATCGTTTCAACCTAGTTTATTTAATATTTTGTATAATTTTACATTTTTCGAGCCACCATTTTGAAAATAATTAATAAAAATCAACTTCGCTAATCATAGGGATTTTAAAGTATGAATAAAAATTTCACAATTTTTGCTATAAAGAACTGGAGTATAATCATTTTAAAGTTTCGTAAGGCCGTTCTTTTAAAAAAAAGTGCATAAAAAATTTACCAAATTTTATACACGGTGACCCATTTTAATCGCCCCACAAAAATGGTTCAGGGAAAAGTTGTAGAGGACGATGGGGGACATCTTCTGTCAAGATTGGTTTTGACCTTGAACTTTATTTTCAAGGTTATTTGAAGGTCAGAGTGGTTTTCTTTTGTTTTTTTAAATGAGGACCCCTATTTTTGACACCGGATTTGGAAAGAGCGGAAAATTTTACATCCCAAACGGTATTTTGAAATGTTTTCCGTGACCTTCAGAAGGTCAATTCAAGGTCAAATGCCATGGAACCTGTAATTTCATGGTTATTGAATGGTTAAACTGCTTTTTTATTTGTGTCATTTATTAAACTTTTTCAAGTTCAAATAAAGGTTAAAGCCCATTTTAATCGCGTCACCTAAATTTTTCGGAATCTACGCTAGTTGTGAAAAAATAATTCAGCGAAAAGTTGCAAAGAACGATGGGGAACATCTTTTGACGGAATTGGTTTTAACCTTTAACTTCATTTTCAAGGTCCTTTGAAGGTCAGAGTTATTTTATGTAAATTAGAATATCTGCTATAAGATTTGGAATGAGGTATAGCGGGTACATCTTACTCCCAAAATGGTACTGGAAGCTGGCTTTTGCGACTTTGACAAAATCAATTGATACTTAACTGTTAAAAAATGTGGAGACGTTAGATCTTGTGAACAAGCAGGCTATTTAACTGGACCTCCTCGTTCAATCCATCTGCCATTGTAATTTCATTATCTTTTTAAAAATAGGCAGCTTTACCGACTGTTCAGGGTCCGCCATCTTCGAATTTTTAGAAACTGATCCCTGAATCGTAATCAGCGACCCCAAAAACCCCAAAATAATAATTTTTAGGGAATTTTCATTAAATTTTAAAAATTTGTTTTAAAAAATGGCATTTGGTTGATTACTCTACTTAAAATAAAATGTAGATAATAAAATTTCTATCGGAACGTTTAAAACTCGTAAGGAAAAAAAATTTTTTAAATATTGACACTGTTAATACTTTTTGATTTTTCATTCATGACTCTTTAAAAAAGTAAAAGTACGTAAAATTATCTCTAAAAATGGCTGATTATCAATCAAACGATATTGTGGATATGATAATGGTTTTAGGAGAAAGTCATAATAATTTTCAAGCTGCAGCAAAACTTTACTCTACCTGTTTTCCTGACAGTCGACACCCAGATCACAGAGCAATAAGTCGTTTGACTAAAAGAGCTCGAGAAGGTCATATGGTCCATCAACGCAAGCGACATGAATATAATGAGAATGATCCACGTGTTGAAAGGGAAATAGGCATATCAAGATCGACTTTTTTGAGAATAATGGACTCCTTTCGGTATCATGCCTACCACATAACGTTGGTTCAACAGGTGAAAGAAAATCATTTTCAACAGCGAATTGAGTTTTACATGAATAAGGCATCCCATGGGAGATACAAATTTATGAAAATGAGCATATAATAAAAAAAAGTGTTAAAATAGCAACTGACTTGGCGTAACTGTAAAGTAACTGTAAATATAAAGAATTGCTCTGAAAAAGCTGAGAAACTTCAGGAGAACTACTGGATAGATCTCGAACATATTCCTACAGTTATAGCAATATTCTTTTTTTTCGTCTTCGGTATCACGGAGTATCACCCATATATACGAGAAATTAATTAATCACATGGGAAATAAAATTTTGTATTTATTGCTTATGGGGCCATATGTTACATCAATTTTATTAAACTTCTAGCTACACGAGTAATATTAATCATTTATTTTATTGCATTTGTAGTTTTGAGGGGTATTTCGAGACAAACATTTCGAATCATTTCTCACTTATGCTGTCTCTAACGTCTAACGATTTGACTTTAGACACATAGTCAAGAGAATTACTACCTATTAAGACCTTCGGGGCAGTGTTCAAGTCAATGCGCGCGATAAAAGCCAGACTACCCAAGATCATCACCTTCGTCTTTTTCACGTTCAAATTTAAACCATTCGAACTCGCTCAGTTATCCACCGCATTGGCCTCTTCTGAAATTTTCTGGACTCCCCGGTCAGCAGGGTAGAATGAGTGGTAGATCTGGGTGTCATCCGAAAAAAATCATGTGATTTGAATATTTTAAGACTCGCGGTAGTTATATTGGCGACCAACGTCAATAACCCACATGTACATAGTCCCTAGTACCTTCCTAAGCCTTCCCAGCAGCAGCAGCAGCTCTTAGAATAATTTGGGGGATTGTTCTAGTGAGCAAAGAGCAAAGGAATGCCTCCTCCCCATCCTATAAATGTGTCTCGATGTCTTACAGACGCTGCACCGTTTGGTTGGGGGGGGATGTGACGAGATGGATTTAATCCACTTGTCAAAAGATGCCAGTATTACCGACACCGCGAGGTGGCGTGTTATCGGTAGCAAATAAGAGCAATAAGCAGGCGCTACGAACAGTGCGGGCGTAGCACAGTGGTTAGCGTGAACGCCTTCGGATCCGAAGGGGCTCGGGTTGACAACCCGACGCCCGCTTCATTTTTCGCACGTGCAGAGTCTCATGTTATATTCTCGGCAAGCCGAGCTAGCTCCCAATACATTCATCACTGCTGAGAGCGGCCTACTAGGTAGTGGTGATGGCCGTGTAAGAACAGTCCAGTGAACGCAATTTAAAGAGTAAGGTATCGTGCGGTACTGAATCAAACGCCCTAGAGAAGTCGAACAGGATGAGAATGGTGATCATACGCTTATCAACGGCTCTTCTAATGTCATACAAAACACCAATTAGAACCATCTGAGTACTAGGCCCCCGGCGGAAGCCCGCTTGTCTCTCAATAAACTATTACTGTTCAAATACTCTGTGAGTTGTTCGTGGACCAATTTTTCAAAGATTTTGGAGATTTCGCAGAGCTTAGCAATGGGCCTAGTAATAAACGGCGAGACCACCCTGCCCGACTTGGCTAAAGGAAAGAGGAGGGACATTGTCCAGGGCTCTGGGAAGGATCCAGTAGCTTTAGATGTGGCCCTGGATATGGTTGATAAGACTCTATGACGGGTAATAGGAGTGAAATGGAAAGAAGTTATAGGATAGAACGAAGGTAGAATATCAGAGAATGAAATGAGTGATTGGAGCCGAAAGGGAGACATCGAAGTTTAAAGTGAATATGAACGGACAGATGAAGTAGGTGAAGCATGAAATGCTGGTGTGGATGTGAGAGACGACGTGGTGGTGTTAGAATGACATGCAACACGATCAAATGTATCAGAAAAGAGAGCAGCAACCGCCAGCGGATCGATCTGAGCAAGGTTGCGTGACCAAATCCTCTTTACAACCGGCAGTGGGTTCACAAGATCTAATGCGAGTATAATGGAGTCGTGCCCTGCTGCAAAAGGCACGAGTGACTTGGTATATTTATAAGCTGGCGGAGGATTACGCACAATGAACAGGTGAAGCCATGTATGGGATGAGTAGGTAGATGAATGAGTATGATGAATAGGATCAGATTTAACCAGAAAGAGGTTTAGTGTGTCCAGGTAGGACTCTAACATAGCGGACGACCCATCGTTACTACACATGTTGATGTTGAAATTTCCAGTGATAACAACCTGGTCGCAAGTATGAAGAAAATTAGCCAAAGAATAAAAGAACTTTGATGAGTAGGCCGCTGTGGGCCTCCTATAAACCTCACAGAAAAGCAGCGAACTAGCTGTACTGAATATTTGAAAGGTCACAAACTCTGGGGAGTTGGAAAACACAGGGTTAGAGCGAGCCACAAGCCTAACATCAAGATTACTCCTGATGTAAGCCGCAACTCCCCCCCCCCCGTCCTTACCAAATCGGTCCAATCTGTGTAGTGTATAATTAGGAAAACCCAGCATGTCGGAGGAGTCATATTCTGTGAGGAAAGTTTAAAAAGGTGCAATAATATCGTAATTAAAAGGAAGAATCAGTGATTCGATGGATGAAAAATGAGTTTTTAAACGGTTTATGTTCACATGAAAAATGAAGAATGGTGTGTTAGTAGATGATGAAGCTTGGCCAGACAACCCTCATTTCAATGAAGCAGATTTGGGACTTGATTCAATATAATTCTTAATTAGAGAGGTCGCGTAACCCAAGTCAGCAGATCAACGAAGCGCTTTAGACCAAAGTTCATGCAGCTGTTTGAGCCGTAAAGAAAATGGATGAAGCTCCACCCGCACGGAAGAGTGAATCCGCCGAAATTCCCTTGAATAGATGCGCCCTCCCCAGAATAAGGTCTCTGGTTGAGGGGGAAGAAACTCGGAACACGAGCCCTCTGGTATAATTAGCAGCAGAAGTCGAGGTCGTCGGGCAATTTCGGGCAAGCCAAAGACGAATCTCGATCATCTGCGTGTTAACCCGGAGGAGATTTATAGACGATAAAATTTTCTCGATGACCTCCCCATCGTAAATATCCAGGTTACTGGAGACACCGAGAACCAACACGTCGCATGTGTCTCTCATGGAGGACAAGGTAGACCCCGATTGATTGGCCTGTACCTCGCAAATCAAACCGCGGATGTCGTCGTTAGCGCTCTCCAGGGCTCCCGGGCGATCCGAGACGCCGGCAAATCTATCCTCAGTAGATGCCTCGATCTGCAAATCCCTGGTGTTAAGGTCCCGAATTTTGCTATCCAGCTCCTAAACAGACGATTCAATGCGCGAGACCGTACGCTCAAGATTAGGCTTGTTACGGCTCGCGAACTCCGAGAATAGAGCGGCCATATCCACGGAGCTGGTCAACTACGCTGGTAGGCCGGAGCAGCTCCCAATAAGCGCGGTGCCGCGAGGTTGCTTAGTAACCTGCGCACATGCCGGCAAAGTGGGCGAGGCTACGCGCTCGGCTGTCCCCGTGGAGGGGGTCGCTGCAGATTGATCGCAACGACTGGAGAGCGGGCTCGCTTTCGATCACAGCAGTCCCCGGAGATGCTGCCCCTCTTGCGACGCGGGCAAGGTAGAAGTCCTTGCGAGACGGCAACAACGCGGCTCGTTTGAGTCCGGTATTAACCCGAAGCAATTTACGTGAATGCAATGCACCGCACCGAGAGTATATCTCCGCATGATCCCTTTTTATTATCCTACGGCTGCAAACGAAGCACGTATTGCGCGTAACCGGTTCCATTGCCAAGAAGAAGATGTAACTGAGGCCTTGTAGATATAGAAGGGATTCTCACTAGGAGGTGACCCCTTAGTTACAGGTGGTGACCGGTAGAGACACTGTGAAGACACGGCGCAGAAATTTGCCGCTGATGAATCTCTTTATTTACTAAGTTGTCAAAAAAATACAAGCAATTATGAAAAATAAACCTAACTACGGAATTACATAGTCGCTGAAGCTTAATTGAGAGATAGTTCGGAAGGTCATAGTACACCAAACATGTGTCATAGTGCACCCACTAATTTCTCCCTAATCTTCTGTGGCAATTGATGTCCATTATCCCGTAAACGATACAACACACCATGAACCCGAGAGCAAGTTCTGCCTATTTGAGCATTCCACGATAAGTCACTGGCCAACAGAACACCTAAGCTTTTTACAGTTTTTTTAAATGCAACTGGAACATCACCTACGATTACAGAATTTAAATTAGCGTAGTTAATAAATCTATTTAACTGGATAGATGAAATTAATATTGTTTCCGATTTATTTAAATTTAACTTCAAACCATTGTTATTAACCCAATAAAAAATAGATTGGGCATCAAGATTGAGTGTATTAATGGTTTGATTTAGGTCGTCAGGTTTATATTAAATATAAATCTTTAGATCGTCGGCAAACAACATAAATTTGCAGTGCTTAATTATCTTAGTAATTAAGTTGATATATATATATATATATATATATATATAAGAAATAATATTGGACCAGGGGTTGAACCTTGGGGTACTCCAGACGTCATTATTCATCATTAACACCAATTACGGCCTGCTTGCGATTGTTGAGATAGGAGTGCATCAGTTTCAATGCATCCGCTGAAAAATTGCATTCTTTCAATCTAGACAGTAGAATGGTATGACTGATTGAATCAAATGCTTTGGTCATATCAAACAACACCATTACGGTGACTAATCCATTTTCAAAGCCTTTACGAATATCTTCAGTAGTTTTAAGAAGATCTGCTTGTATACTAAACCCACTTCTGAAACCAGATTGAAATGGAGATAAAAGAAATGTTGATTCCAGGTAATCTATCAATTGATTAGTGATAATGGTGTCAAAAACTTTTGCAAAATGCGGTAGATTAGTAATTGATCGGGCATCTGAGAGAAACTTCGGTGGATTTACCTTACTCAACGGAATTATAATAGATTTTTTCCAGCGACTGGGATATTGGCAGGATAGTATAGATCTGTTAAATAATTTAACAAGAAATGACGTTATAATGGGTAGTGCATCCGCAAAATAATTCGAAAAGAGACCATTACAAGTGCGACTACGAGCTTTGGGTAAGCATTGGCTTAAACTATTACTTACTTGCAAAGAATTGACAGATTCGAAATTAAACAGCACAGCGCCATTGGCATAGGGCATAGCAATAATAATATCTAGTTCTTTTTCTGTGCACTTAGGGTGGCAAGTAGAAACAGAAGAAAAATGAGTAATTAATTCAGTAGCACTAAATTTAAGAAGTGCAGAGTCATTTGTCTGCTGAGTTAATCCATGCTTACGTAAAATATTCCAATACTTGGCTAGTAGAAGGTAATCTTTACGAGATTTTTTAATTTCTAATTTAGTCTGTTTACGTAGGACCTTAAACTCTCCCAATAAAACGCTACTTTACTCAAATGGCTCAAAAATCTCAGAGAGCCGTCGCGTAGGTTGGCATGATGGATACTTGAAAAGCAGCAGTGGGACTTTGAAATAGTACATAAGAAAGGAGCCTTCCACTATGTCCCGGACGCGCTATCTTGTGCCGTCAACCCAGACCCCGATGATGAAGAGATTGCCTCGTTCAAAGTATTTATAGACCCATGGTATATTACTAGATTAAACGCTGTGCGCTCATGCCCTCAGAAATTTCCGGAGTGGAAAATTGAGGATGATATGCTATGTCGTTTTACAAGTGATAAACTCCTGAGCTCACTAATAGAACGAGAAGAAGGCTGGCGCCTTGTTCTACCCTTAGAGCAGAGGAACCGAGTCTTAGTAGATTTTCATTTCCACCCATCAATGGGTCATATGGAAGTCGAAAAGACTTACGAACGTGTTGCAAAAGACCGCCAATTCGTTTTACAGTGTTTGATCTGTCAGAGCTATAAGACGTCTCAAGCAGGTCCTCAAGGCTTGATGGGTAAACGGAACATTGAGAGACCCTGGGCTGTTGTGGCATCAGATAGCATAGAGTATGCTGAGAATCTGCGTGAGGTAAATCGGGAGCAGCAGAAGACCGTCGCCGCAAGAAGAAGAAGTCTAGCAGCAATAGGCAATTGACGATGGACCATTATGAATCAGAAGTCTTTGCCACACCCCGAGCAACGATTCGGCCGTTCTCGGAAGCAGGGACACCTGTCATGGGTCCATCGCAAGCGGCGAAATTCGATGTTGGGGTCGAGTCCCTGCCCAAGCAGGCGAAGACTGGGTCATCCACATCTGGTCCAGTCATCCCTAGGGGAATTGTCCTCCGACGTCTGGTACCAATACCAATGGGAGTGTGCGATTCCGCAAACGTCATTTTGTCTTAATTGCGGACGCCGAGGGGTGACTATGAGGGAGTGCCCCAGATGTTCGAAGCCCCATGATATGTGGGTACAAGAACAGGGTTACTCTCCCTTCGCACCACCTAACCCCGTTACACCGGCCACTAAGGTCCCTATCTCTCCACAGGCACCAAAGCGACCAACGCCACGAACAGGTCCGAAGGAGTCGAAAATGTGACGCGTGGAGACGCCCGCCTGCAAAGAGGGTGCTAAGAAGGGCTCGTGTGTGAAGCCTTCCAGCAATAAACCCTCCTATGCAGAAGTGGTGGTGGGTCGCCGTGGGGAAGAGGCAACTGCACGGGGCCCTTCGAGCAAGTGAAGGCAGCCCTAAGTGCGGTCGTCCAAGCCAAAGTAGACCAAAAGTCGAATGTTTTACACTTCCAGCACTATTTTGGATTAAATTTTGGGTGCAAGACAAACCAAAATTAAATTATTTATGGACTGACGATTTTATCAATTATTTTCAGAAACAATATCCTTATTTTGTATTAGCATTTGATTGGCATAAATGCTTTAACAAAAAAAATGATAAAAACATATATTTTACAGCTGCAGCTCATTGCAAGAACTCGCAATGCACAAGATGGAAATTTCTAGTGCAAGATGAAATAAATACACCGCATTATGATCGTGTAGTATTTGTATTAATGGAAAGAGCAAAGTCTCAAAAATGGAAAATGCTGAACGCAAAACCAAACGACGTTTTACAGAATGGTAATTTCAATTATGCCCCAGATGATCAAATATTACAAAAAATTAATAGTGATTATAGAAATAAGAATGATTTAGATAAAGACTTTTATAAATTTATGGAGAAATTACATAATTATTATTGCTGTGAAATGTTTAAGGGAACAATAATCCCAGGCTATATACAATTTCAAGGATTTAATCCTTGAAATATGTGAAAGTTATTTATCTGTTCATACAGAGACTGCAGTAACTTTCGTTTTATCATTTTTTGTAGATAAATTAAAAAGTCTAACATCAAAAAAATATTATTCGAAAGATTGAAACGGATTTTAGTTTAGTAATGTTAAAGTCAGCGTGCCAAGCATTTAAGAAAGTTGATTTATATGATTACATGAACTTTATATTTCAGCAAATAGAAAACAGTAAATACCATGATAATAAATTAGTAATAATTCATGTCTGTTCCTCCCACTTGATAAAAACTGTCAGAAAAAAAATAATAAGCCTTTTTCATGATGAAAAAACACAAAAAAGCGAACGTCTAGTAGCTACACAGTAAATTTCTCATTTGGTCAAATAATTTGCAAAATGCTAAATTACCTTTCCAATTATTAATAAGTATTTACGGACTGCAATAAGAATGTAAACATTTGGATCAATTAATTCATGATAATAAATTAGATGATAACGAGGAGTATATTGAAGAAAACTTGGATGCGGAAAACGATAATTAAATAAAAGAAAATAATGTTGAATTACATGAAAATTTACATGAGGAATATGAAAGTGAAATAGAAGAAAGTGATAGTGTATTTCAGCATAATTTGGTTAAGATACCATTACGTCTCAAAACAAAGTCTTCCTTATATTTAAAAGAGTTTCAAGTAATTGAGAAACAAACATTAAATACAACGGCTTGTACAAACAAAAATAACAAATATTATACTGAACAGTTGATTAATTATATTATGGATTTTGTGATACCTTATTTTTCTATATGGTCAGGAGTAGCCTTAGCAAGATTTGGAATAACCAGGGATAGCAATGCTACAGCCGAAAATACTTTTAAAATATTAAAACATTCTGTTTTAAATAGTAAAATAATATTAGAATACCCAGGCTAATTCAAATCAGCGCAGATATGATTCTGTCAAAATTAAAAGAAAGACGTTTTTCTACTGTATCGCACAAAAGAACAGAAAATAAATTAACAAAAAAAATTAAGGAGAAACCAGTAAAACAAATAGACAATAAACCGAGAAAGAAGAGTATGAAGAATAATAACAAATTTGAAGTGGAAACGTGGATTGATAAAAAGCAAAGCTTTAAACGTGGGCCTAACAGATATCATAAACAGTCTAAACAACATACTAATAATCATTTAGAAAATATGTACGGGAGTAGTAAAAAAACGATTAAAATTATTAAAGAAACGAAAAAAGAAATTAAAAATAAACACAAGGTTGCTAAAGCGGAATTAAAATTCGAGAATCATTGTAACCAATTAAACGATACTTCAGATGATAAATCTATAGATTCAAAAAATATTACATTCCCCGTATCTGTAAGTACAGATCAATACGTAGAAATTAAAAATGTTGACATTTTATTACATTCGGATTCTCCATACCCACCTGAATTCCTAGATTTATACAGGCAAGTAAATGGTTTTATAGTGGATGTTCATGCTTTTCGAACATTAATGCCTTATAAAGGTGTCTTTGAATTTTTAGATGACATTGTAACAAATACATTTTTTAGTTTACTTCCAGGCATATCACAAAAGCATTCCATTTCATTACAAAGTTTTGATATGTTTTTCTTTCAATCAGTAATGCAAAATAAAATAATTAGTGGAGGGTTTTTAAGGTGGGCAAAAAAGCAATCTATAATGCATAAAAATATCTGGCTTATTCTTATCAATGATTGTAGTATCCATTGGGCCCTACTGATTATAATCCTAAACAAAAAATGTTTCATTTACTTTAATTCGCTACATAATCAACCAGAAGATCTGATATTATGTTAACCTTTTGGCTACGGGAAAATTTTAGTACTAAACGACCTTTTATAAAATGCAAAATGTATACATGAGATCATTGCAGGCAACGTAGAAAAGAATGTAAAATTTTTTTCTCATTTTCCAGGAAAACTCTAAAGGGTATTTCTATGTAACTTCTCGCGCTGAACATGAAAAAAATAGTAAAAAAATCCTAGAGATACTCTTAACCTTGAAAATCTATTTTTCAAGGTCAAATTTATTTTCTAGCATAGATAGAATTTTTTGAAGATTTTCGTACATAGTGTCATGTACTGATTAAAAAAAAATTCTAAAAAAAATAGCTGAGATATCATTGATCTTAAAAATTTACATTCAAGGTCGCATTCACTTCTAAAACAAGTGCAACAAACATCTGCTACATTTGTCAAGATGTCAAGAAATATTCTGACATTCGCTCTTAGCATACCCCAGGATCGACGGCGTGGACGTAGCGAAAAGGTGATCCCATTGGGGTGCTTGATTTTCGTGAGTCTCCTTGCCTCTCACGTTTCGGGGTGCTTGATTTCCGTGAGTCCCCTTGCCTCTCACGTTTCGGGGTGCTCGATTTCCGTGAGTCCCCTTGCCTCTCACGTAGGAATGATTGGCTCTAAGGTAATGTCTCTTTTGTATGGTACTCTTCAAAGCATGGTGCACATCTAGGGCAAATGTATGTCGTTCTACGTGGAGTCTTACGCAAAGAGCACAAGTGGCATCTTCGACTTGAACCTTGCCTCGGGAAAACGGCGGCCAACTAATCGAATGGGAGAGTCATTGTAAGGAGAGATGCTTGCAGAAGGATCAAGTTTCAGTAATGATCTAGCAACCTGTAATCTAAATGAAGGAAATGATATAGCTTTCACGTTTCATATTTTATACAACGCATGAGCATTGGATAGACAAAGATCAATAAGATGAAAAAAAAGCTTTCGATACCATTTCATTGTTCTTCGCACTGATTCTGTTATAAATAATTGTCTATCAACATCATCAGTACAACCCATATTTTGATTATAATCGTGGACACACCTTGGCTTTATAATATCTTTATTTGTTAGGTAACATTTTTTTCGATAGAGTATCCTTAAAGTACGACTTTACGTACTGTTTTGCGGACGTAAAGTGCGACTTTACGAACACGTGTACAGTCTTTACGAACACGTGTACAAAAAAAAATATTGTATTGAAATTGCTAAGAACTTTACGGATACTCTCTCAAAAAGTAATGTTTGCGCCTCGGCCGTAAACTTTTTCAGCCGAGTGTGGTTACATGCGAGTAAAAAAAAGTCTAAACGTCTAAAAGTTATTAGACTAAACGTCTAAAAGTTCTACTTTACGGCCTTGGCACGAAAACTACTATTTCCAGTTGCACAGAATTCAAGTTCGTGCACATCGTTGTGAGAGACTTGTACTTCACCTCGAACTAACTTGCTTTCAAGGTTTGGCATTCCCTTCATATTTACTTTCACTGTACCAAACATACCTGTATTACGATCGTGTAAAAATTCTGCCAAAGTGGGAGATACATACCAATTGTCTCTGTATACAAAATGACCCTTATAAAAATAAGATTGTAAAAAGTGAGCTACAATATCGCCAGTAACACCCAAATCAAACTTTTGATAATCAATGTCTGCGCCAGTATAAACAATAAAACCCAACACGAATCCCGTCTCGCAGTCTACAATCATGAATAGCTTGATGCCAAAGCGATTTCTCTTCAAAGGAATGTACTGCTTGAATCGAAGCCTACCTTTCCATAATACTAGACTTTCACCTATGCACAGATTTTTTTCTGGAGTAAGAACTGCTGAAAATTTGCTTTGCACGTGTTCTATTACTGGCTTTATTTTCACTAAAGGATGATTTTCGATTTCTTCATTATTATGAAAATGTAAACATCGTAGGATGTTAATATATCTATCGCGAAGCATTATTTGGCCAAAAATTGGAGTGTGTAGCCAAAGATCTGTGGACCACTAACTTTGTAAATCGGCTTTACAGAAATGGCCCATTAGAATGGAAAGGCCTAGAAAAGTTTCCAATTCTGTTTTTGTGACAGGGGACCAAGCTTTCATGTGGGAAGAACGAGTTATGGGATTTTGAGTTGCGTAATGATTGGTTTCCTCTACAATTTTTTTAAGCAAAGAAGAATCACAAAAGTAATTGAAATAATCAATTGGTGTATTTCCTGAAAAAGAGATATTCGAATTTATTTCGAAGCTACATTAAAAATCTTTGATTGTTGTATAAAAATACGCGTCCTCAGACAATTCAGTTTCCTTATAAGAAAAGTCTTCCAAATTGACTTCCCCGATGTCTTCATTTTCTGCTTCATTGTCTAAAACAAAGATAATTTTAGGATTTTTTTATTTTTTTTCCCGTTTTGACCTCATCAATAAGGCTAAAAAGCTAGATCGAACTTTTGCTTATGCAAATAAAATACAATATGACTTAAAATGATTGATGACTGTAAATTTTCAAGGTTAAGGATACCGCAGTGTTTTTTTAAAGTATTTTTCATAAACAGTATATAAAATTACGAAAGAAATCACTCTAAAATTCTCGCTTCTACTAGGGATGACATTTGACCTTGAAATACCTATTTTCAAGGTGAATAATACTTTGAGGAATTATAAAACTATTTTATATACATTCAAAACATCAAAATTGATCTAAAAACATTACATATGTTGTGTATTTTAAGTGGTCGATATATCGACCACCCCCGCAGTCAAAAGGTTAAAGTGGATCGACTTTTGGTCTTCGGTTCTCCGGTTCTCCGGTTCTCCGGTTTTTTAAAAGTGCATTTTTTTAGTTTCAAAGTTTTATTTTAATTGGACTTTACATTTTTGGGTCTTATATTTTTTTGGCCTTATAAATTTTGGGTCTAACATTTTTGGGCCTTATAGTTTGTTTGAACAAATAGATATTAACTACTATGTCGATATTATTACCAGAAAATTATCTTAATAACAATAATTAAAATAACATTTGATTACGTAATTAAATTTAATAAAATTTCAACACTGGAACATACAATAAATCAAATTAATTTTTATTGTTTATTTTACAAACTTATTTTTGCAAAAATTTCAAATTACAATTATTATGTTATTAAATTTAATTACAATTATTATGTTACAATTGTACTCTTTTCAATTGTAAAATTTAATTTAATATATTTTTTAAAATGAAAAAATTTAAAATGTTTAAGAATATAGCAAAATTACTAATGTGAGGCTTAGAAAACAGGAAACTAATTTTTATGAACAATTTGGTAGTAATTTTATATAATTTTATAAAAACTTTAAATGACAATTTTTGTGGTTGATTTACATTCCGAAGAGAGGTGAATGTTTTCCTACATATTTTTTTTTATTTGTGTATAAAAATTTGGGCTTTATAAATTTTATATGTGCAAATACTTTCATACATGAGTATATATATATATATATATATATATATATATATATGAGTGGATCTCTGTGACATCGAAGATGAAAAAAATAAATATTACTATAACTATGGGAATATGTTTTAGAGGTATCCAGTAGTTCTGAATTTTTTTAGATTTTTTCTGGGCCATTATTTTAAGCTACAGAGAGTCAAAGTTGACATTTTAGCACTTGTTTGCATTATATGCCCATTTTCATGAATTTTTAGCTCCCAGGGGATGCATTTCTCACTAAAAACATAACTATGACTTTTTTTGTAAAATTTTCCGAACTTTTCATTAAAAATACTTTTAAAGACATAAATGTATGCTGTCACACTCTTGTAAGCCATTTAAACCTTAAATAGTGAAAATCAGCAATTCTGCTCCGGACTCTGATAACCTAATACTGTCTAAAAGATGTCTTTTTATAGTCAGAAACTGCCTAAAAATTTCCAGAGTGGGTGGAAATCATTAAGATCACTTATGGTCAAAATATCCGGGAAATGTCCGAAATATTAATATAAATGCATATTTGTTGCCTTATAACGATGAATCTATTAGCATTATTATTATTAAGTTACTCAGTTGGCACCCTCCTATTTGACTAGGTTATGCCA
The DNA here is from genome assembly GCA_026168455.1 of Theocolax elegans. Classification (NCBI taxonomy): domain Eukaryota; kingdom Metazoa; phylum Arthropoda; class Insecta; order Hymenoptera; family Cerocephalidae; genus Theocolax; species Theocolax elegans. The sequence goes on from CM047429.1 coordinate 24,157,048, forward strand.
GGCACTTGGGTATTCCCTTTGCGCCCTGTTTTCCATTTCCCATCTTTAGCCCCCCGAAGTGTATAGCAATATTGCCACACTTGGGTGAGCCTTCTTATGGATCCTTGGTTTTTTCAATCGGGCACCGCCCAGAGACCCTGCCAAACAGCAAGTATTCTCTGGACATCCCAACTGGGTATATCTCCTGAATCAATTAGAAATTCTTGTCATGATTCTGGGGCATTCACATAAGATGTGTAGAGGTGTTTCGTTTGCCTCCTTGCACATTCGGCATAATGGATCTGTTTCCAGTCCCATTTTATACCTATGGTATCGCAAATCTCCATGTCCAGTAAGTATGTCTATTAGCTTGCGAGCTGTCTTTCTGCTAAGTTTCCTAAGCCCTTCTTCCCAATGTCCGCTTATTGCGTTTCCGAGTGCGGCTTTAGCTTGTCTGCATCCTGCAGTTTTTACCCAAGCACTTTGGTGTTCCTTCACCAGCCATTCCTTTAGTAATTCTATAAGGTGGCTATGTGGCATCTTCACCATCATGCTTGGTTCCGCATGTTTTCCATTTGTACCTATCTTTGCTAGGTCATCGGCTATCTCGTTACCACGTATACCTACATGACTTGGTATCCATGTTAGCGTTAGCCGCTTATTCAACTCTGCCAGTCTATTTAGTGTCTTATGACATTCCCAAATTAGTCTGGACTTAGTGGTGTGACCATTCAGACTCTGTAACACAGTTCTGCTGTCCGAGTAAATGTATATCTCGTCGTCTTTGCAATTCTCCTGTGCCGCTTTAGCACATTGCAGGATTGCAAATGTTTCCGCTTGGGAAATGGTATTGTATTCCTTTAAGGAATATATCCTACCCTTCCCATTTTTTCTGCAGTATACCCCTGCTCCGACTCCCCGGATATTCTTGGACCCATCAGTATACCAGAGTTCTTTGCCCTCCGGCACCCTAACACGTCCTTGACTCCAGTCATCTTTGCTAGGCAGACTGACTCTGTATCTCTTATCGAATAGGAACTCAGTGCTGCATCTATCAGTTCCCTCGTATAAGTTCTCTCTTAGATTTCGCGGGAGCGTACTTAGGAGTCCCCTGTCCGCCCGTCGATCTAAGAGATTTCTAACTCTTAAGTATCCTTTTATGGCTTCTGACTTAAGAGTGAGCTGAAAGGGCTCAATATTCGTTATGACCCCCATAGCTTGTACTAGCGTGGTTCTTAGAGAATTGGTGATGCAGCGCAGGACCAATCCTCGTACCCTTTCCAGCATTTGGTTCGCAGTTTTCAAACCTGCTCGCTTCCACCAAATCACTGCCGAATACGTGAGTTTTGGTTTCAGAATTGCTGTGTAAATCCACATCATGGTTTCTGGTTTAAGACCCCAGTTCAAGTGCAGAGCTCTACGTGTTTGCCATAGTACTCTTATAAACTTATTACACTGATTCTCAAGGTGCTCTTTCCAGTTTAACTTACTGTCAAGAATGACACCTAGATATTTAGCTTTTTTTATTTCTTTTATGTTCTAGCCGTTTTCTCAGTTTCCGCTTGGGAAATGGTATTGTTATTTCCTTTAAAGGAATATATCCTACCCTTCCCATTTTTTCTGCAGTATACCCCTGCTCCGACTCCCGGATATTCTTGGACCCATCAGTATACCAGAGTTCTTTGCCCTCCGGCACCCTAACACGTCCTTGACTCCAGTCATCTTGCTAGGCAGACTGACTCTGTATCTCTTATCGAATAGAACTCAGTGCTGCATCTATCAGTTCCCTCGTATAAGTTCTCTCTTAGATTTCGCGGGAGCGTACTTAGGAGTCCCCTGTCCGCCCGTCGATCTAAGAGATTTCTAACTCTTAAGTATCCTTTTATGGCTTCTGACTTAAGAGTGAGCTGAAAGGGCTCAATATTCGTTATGACCCCCATAGCTTGTACTAGCGTGGTTCTTAGAGAATTGGTGATGCAGCGCAGGACCAATCCTCGTACCCTTTCCAGCATTTGGTTCGCAGTTTTCAAACCTGCTCGCTTCCACCAAATCACTGCCGAATACGTGAGTTTTGGTTTCAGAATTGCTGTGTAAATCCACATCATGGTTTCTGGTTTAAGACCCCAGTTCAAGTGCAGAGCTCTACGTGTTTGCCATAGTACTCTTATAACTTTATTACACTGATTCTCAAGGTGCTCTTTCCAGTTTAACTTACTGTCAAGAATGACACCTAGATATTTAGCTTTTTCTTTTATTTCTAGCCGTTTTCCTCCATATTCGAGGTGTTTTATGCTTGTTTTCCACTTATATTTACGTGTAAACACCATAACTTCCATTTTTTCCGGATTAACCGATAGTCCACCTCCTTGGCACCACTTATATACCTTATTCAAGGCATTTTGCATGATGTCAAATAGTGTTTCTAAAAATGGTCCTCTAACTATTATTGCTAGATCATCTGCATATCCTACAACCTCACATCCCGTGTTGGTTAGTAGGAATAATAGTGTGTTCATTACAAGATTCCAGAGGGATGGGGAAATAACCCCCCCCTGTGGGCATCCCGTGTTCACCCAGCCAGTTACCTTGGTGTTACCCTTGGTCATTACCAGCTTTCTGTTTGATAACATGAGTTCGACCCAGTCAGTAACTGGCTGAGCTATTCCATGTCTCCTCATTGCCTCCTTGATTACTCTTTTGGAGGTATGGTTGAAAGCTCCTTCTATGTCTAAAAAGACCACTAGAGCGAAGCCTCCGTTTTCAATTTGTTCTTTAATCAGGTTCACTATTTTGCACAGAGCAGTCTCAGTAGAGTGTCCTGCTCTGTACGCATACTGATCCCTATGAAGTGGTCGTTCTTTTAAAGGTTTATCTTTAATATGTCTATCTATGAGCCTTTCCATTGTCTTCAGCATAAACGATGTAAGACTTATAGGTCGGAAGTCTTTAGGAGAAGTATAGCTCCCCTTACCTGCTTTCGGAATGAACGTCACTCTCGTTCCCTTCCAACTTTCTGGAATATGGCATAATTCCAGACTTGCCCTAATAAGTCTGGTCATTGGACGGATAATGCACTCCCCCGCCTTTTGTAATAGTGCGGGGTAAATACCATCCAGTCCTGGTGACTTATATGGCCCAAAAGATCCGATGGCCCACCTGACTTTGTCCTCTGAGGCAATTTCGGTCCCCAGCACACTGCATGATCCGGTTTGGATCACCGCATGCTGGTTTCCCGTTCCGTAGTCGTTTGACTCATGAACTTCCATCGCCCCTTCCCCTTCTTTCGAGAAATCCGGGTAGAAGGATTCGATCAGGCGGTACAACGTTTCTTCGTCCGTCATGGTGTATTTCCCATTTGGCAGTTTAAGTGCTCCCAATATAGCTTCCGGATTTTTTGACAAGATCTTGTCCAACCGGGCTGCCTGTGAGCCTTTTTCTATGTCGCTGCAAAAGTTGGCCCATGATTCTGCTTGTGCCTTCCTAATTGCTGCTCGATAGCTGTCTCTTTTACTTGCGTAATGATTCCACTCGTCTGCTGTACCTTTTCTTTGGGCCAGCTTATAGGTTCTCCTTACTTGTTTCTTGAGACACTCTAGGTTCTCGTTCCATCAGTAGGTTTTATCTCGCTTACCCACCAATGTGGGTCTACAGTTGTTCTCAAAAGCTGAGATAATTCCTTTATTTAGTTTATCAGCAGCTTCTTCAAGCTCCTTCCAGTTTCTTATATGTTCTGGAAAATTTGCTAGTGAGCTGCTTATTTCTTCCTTGTAGGTTATCCAATTTGTCTTCTTCGGTTTCCTGGTCCATGTTCTAGGATTTGTACCAGGTCCCACTAACTCGAAAACAATTTTGGCATGATCAGATAGTGTCGGTTCATCAGATACCCTCCACCTCTTGATCCTATTTGTAATTTCTCCAGTACATAACGTGATGTCCAATACTTCTGTTCTAAGTTTATTACAGAATGTTGGCGTTGTACCAGTGTTTAGAATATCTAGTTTGGTTGTGGCTAGATATTGTACCAGTTCCTCTCCTCTCCTATTGATGTCTGTGCTCCCCCACAGTATGTGATGTGAGTTAGCGTCACAGCCTATTAGGAGCGGTAAGTTTTTACTCTCACAGAAGGTAATTAACCTTTTAACTTCCGTGGGTGGATTTACCTCTCCATCATATGGAAAGTACGCTGAGGCAATGACTATGTTTCCAATGCCTTCCGATTCCGTCCTCACCGCTGTCAGGTCTCTTGTACAGAAATCCATCAGCGGGGTTACATTTACTCCCTTAGTGATGATACACGTTCTGGGCGTCTCAGCTTGCATGTCCCTGTAACAAACAAGCCCCTTTCCCCTTAAACCCTTGATTGTTCCTCTCACCGTCCATGGTTCTTGGACCAGTGACAGGCCTGTGTGCATCTCTGCCAAACCCTTACGCAATAGTGCAGAAGAGTCTTTGCAGTGATGCAAGTTAATTTGTGAGATTTGCAGCGCCTTGAAGGTCATTATTTCGATCTTCCCGGCACTGCTGCCTCTTTATCAGACTCCGCTACCGCCGGCGCGTGTACTTTGAAAGTGACAGGCTCCAGTGAGTAGAAAAGTCTGCAATCTAGAGCCTGAAGGGCTCTAGCTTGGGACTCCGGCATCTGCACCAGAAGAAAGTTGTCCTTCGCTGCAGCACCGTCGGTAGCCCCCTTGTCGCATTTTACGACCCGCCATGTTGCGGTATTTAGCGTCGGATTGTACCGCATCAGCCTCTGAAGAACCAGCTCCGTGGGTTTCGGTGCTCCCGGTATCCACGCGCTGGCCTTCACCAGCCTCTGCAGCACCTCCGTTCCGCTGACTGTCAGAGCAGGACCCCGCCAAGATTTTAGTCCGGGCACGATCCCATTCAGCCAATCCGCGGACCGTTGATCCTCTGCTATAATCACAAACACTCCCCCCCTGCAGAAGGACGCCAACAAACTTGGGCAGCTGCTCAGGAGGAAGGACATCTGTCTCCTCCTCCAGAGCATTCCTGAAGTCTTCAAACTGTCCTGTAGTAAGAAGCACTCAGGATATTCTGCTGAGTCACGACCCTCGACAGAGGGTTCGTTCTCTGTGCTGTTGTAAGTCCCACCTACATTTCGGCTTTTCCAGCACTCTGAGTGTTACTTACTTGTGCCGGCTTGTTTTTATGCCGTTTTGTGTCCGCGGGTCCTCTGGCGGCGTGTCCTTCCCTCTTTTCCCCATAAAGAGGCGGTTGAGGGAGGTCTCTAACGTGATGTCCAAACTTCTGTTCTAAGTTTATTACAGAATGGTTGGCGGTGTACCAGTGTTTAGAATGATCTAGTTTGGGTTGTTGGCTAGATATTGTACCAGTTCCTCTCCATCTCCTATTGATGTCTGATGCTCCCCACAGTATTGTGATGTGGAGTTAGCGTCACCAGCCTATATAGGAGCGGTTAAGTTTTTACTCTCACAGAAGGTAATTAACCTTTTAAACTTCCGTGGGTTGGATTTACCTCTCCATCATATGGAAAGTACGCTGAGGCAATGACTATGTTCCAATGCCTTCCGATTCCGTCCTCACCGCTGTCAGGTCTCTTGTACCAGAAATCCATCAGCGGGGTTACATTTACTCCCTTAGTGATGATACACGTTCTGGGCGTCTCAGCTTGCATGTCCCTGTAACAAACAAGCCCCTTTCCCCCTTAAACCCCTTGATTGTTCCTCTCCACCGTCCATGGTTCTTGGACCAGTGACAGGCCTGTGTGCATCTCTGCCAAACCCTTACGCAATAGTGCAGAAGAGTCTTTGCAGTGATGCAAGTTAATTTGTGAGATTTGCAGCGCCTTGAAGGTCATTATTTCGATCTTCCCGGCACTGCTGCCTCTTTATCAGACTCCGCTACCGCCGGCGCGTGTACTTTGAAAGTGACAGGCTCCAGTGAGTAGAAAAGTCTGCAATCTAGAGCCTGAAGGGCTCTAGCTTGGGACTCCGGCATCTGCACCAGAAGAAAGTTGTCCTTCGCTGCAGCACCGTCGGTAGCCCCCTTGTCGCATTTTACGACCCGCCATGTTGCGGTATTTAGCGTCGGATTGTACCGCATCAGCCTCTGAAGAACCAGCTCCGTGGGTTTCGGTGCTCCCGGTATCCACGCGCTGGCCTTCACCAGCCTCTGCAGCACCTCCGTTCCGCTGACTGTCAGAGCAGGACCCCGCCAAGATTTTAGTCCGGGCACGATCCCATTCAGCCAATCCGCGGACCGTTGATCCTCTGCTATAATCACAAACACTCCCCCCCTGCAGAAGGACGCAACAAACTTTGGCAGCTGCTCAGGAGGAAGGACATCTGTCTCCTCCTCCAGAGCATTCCTGAAGTCTTCAAACTGTCCTGTAGTAAGAAGCACCTCAGGATATTCTGCTGATGTCACGACCCTCGACAGAGGGTTCGTTCTCTGTGCTGTTGTAAGTCCCACACTACATTTCGGCTTTTCAGCACTCTGAGTGTTACTTACTTGTGCCGGCTTGTTTTTATGCCGTTTTTGTGTCCGCGGGTCCTCTGGCGGCGTGTCCTTCCCTCTTTTCCCCATAAGAGGCGTTGAGGGAGGTCTCTCCGCGCTTTGAGCCCGCATTTCTTGCTTTCTGAGCTTTCGCCTGCGGTTTTTCTCCGCATAGCATCCACTCGTCCAGCTTTTTCCTTCATTGGTATCCATTGGCATTCCAGCTCCCGGTTCGGGATTGGACAGCGTCAATGGCCCATCAGGATTTTTAAATTCAGTGGGTTGGTAAGCAGACATCCCACTGGGCGCCGCCTGCTCACCTACCTTTACTCCAACTACCGGTGACACCGAAGTTACCACCGGCAAATTGGTTGTGTTGAGAGTTGGGATCTCTCCAGGGTTTGTTGACACTTTTGTTGCCTTATAACGATGAATCTATTAGCATGATCATTGCAAAAAAATTTATGCACTTACCTTGGAGTGGTAGAAAAGTATCTTCACTTGTTTCAGTATCCATCTATTCTCCTGTAAGCTGCTAAAAATACAAATATTAAACCGACGCGGTGGCGGAGTGGCGGAGACGCACCTCGGCCGGTCACGGAAGTTAAGCAGTATTGATCGCGGTACCCAAGTGGATGGGTGACGTTCTCGGTCGCTTGGCTTTCGTGGCGGGTTAGGTGTTTTTTCACACTTCACAACGTGAGCGGGAGGTGTGAAACATTCGGTTTCGGTGTCAAGGCCTACGCAATGTGACTTTGACACCCAAAAAGAATGTTTCGAATACACCGGCTATCTCGGGTGAGGTTTTCCCTGCTTCACAGGTTTCCCTCATCCACGGGCATAACACCGGGCGAATGCGAGATGGTGGGGTCTTTAAGAGAGGGATAAAGCACCCACACATAGGTGGTAGGTGGACACCGTTAAAGTCCCCCAGGGGATAAACGGTAGGAAGTGCCAGGAATATAGAGGGCACAAAATCAAGAATAAAAAAAAAAATACAAATATTATTATACAAATGTAAAAAATTAATTTTTAAACATTTATAATGCTGAATTTTTAGTTTTACATCCCTTACGAGAATTATAATACTAATCTGAAGGATTACTATAAATATATAAACATCATTAATACAATAACTGAATATACGTATTTAATACAAAAAATATATAAATAAATCGGATCTGAAATTATAATGAGTAATATGATAACGTGACAGTGACAAGTTTGTAAAATTCAAACAATGTATTGCTGAATAATAATAATAATAATGTTGATACTTTTATAGTAATCCTTCAGATTAGTATTATAATTCTTGTAATGGATGTAAAACTAAAAATTCAGCATTATAAATGTTTAAAAATTAATTTTTTACATTCGTATAATAATATTTGTATTTTTAGCAGCTTACAGGAGATTAGATGGATACTGAAACAAGTGAAGATACTTTTCTACCACTCCAAGGTAAGTGCATAAATTTTTTTGCAATGATCATGCTAATAGATTCATCGTTATAAGGCAACAAATATGCATTTATATTAATATTTCGGGCATTTTTCCCGGATATTTTGACCATAAGTGATCTTAATGATTTAGACCCACTCTGGAAATTTTTAGGCAGTTTCTGACTATAAAAAGACGTCTTTTAGACAGTATTAGGTTACCAGAGTCCGGAGCAGAATTGCTGATTTTCACTATTTAAGGTTTAAATGGCTTACAAGAGTGAATTTTATTTTTTAAATTATTATCTTTAATTTTTGCATGATTTTCTAGCAAAATTTTTAAATTTTTCCTACTTTTAATTCTTAAAAGTAGGTCTCTACACACCCACTTCATTGTACGATTGTTCTTGTGATTTATTAATTGTCATAGCAAAACCTAAACGAATGGGAAATTGTTTACGACGCTTATTAAATGGTATTTCTTCTTTGGTTGGTGACAATGCAATTCTTGGTAATAATACTAATTTTCCAGAATTATTTCCATTTAAATCTGGTTCCATGACAAAGACCTTCGTTTAAATTTATATTTCTGAGAAGAATTATATTAGCACCAATTTTTAATTGTAATTTATGAGGTGGAAGTCCATTAGGTGTCAAAGTATTCAAAAATTCTACAGGTAACATAACATCAATATTTTCTCCATTATCATCTTCTGTTGTACCTATACTTAAGTATTCAACACTTTCACCTTCCATTATAGCTATTATTTTATTGTTAATATCGATTACATCATTATTTGTTGGTGCCAATATAACTTTAACATTTAAACTTTTATTATTTACTTTTATTTTGTTTCCAAAAATTTCAACAATGATGTTGTTTTCTTTTACCATTATGTCATTAGGTATTTCAAGTAATTCATTTTCTTCTTCGAAAATATTTGCACGTTTTCCTTCACCGACATCCAATAACCAATCTTTAAAATTGTTGTCGTCTTCTGTTACTCGAAGATTTTTATTCAATGTCATGCGTTTAAAATTTTGCCATAAATAACTGTACTTTACTGAATTTTCAATAACATCAATGCGACTTCCATGTCAAACAACTGGTAATGTTTGTCTAAAATCTCCTGAAACAAGCATAATTTTATCACCAAATATTTTTTTGTTGTTACATAAATCTTGAAAAAGACGATCGACCGCTTCAAAAGCAAATTTTGAAGTCATAGATATTTCATCCCATATTATTAATTCTACTTCTTTTAGTGTTTTACCGTCTTTTGAGTTATATTTTATATTGCATGTAGTATTTTCTGTAATATTAAGAGGTAATTTAAACGTTGTATGCACTGTTTTTCCATTTTTTAATAAATTTGCTGCTATTCCTGTCCAAGCACACATAGAAATGGTATATTTGAAAGATTTAGATAATGTATCAAAGCGTTCAGTAAATAACTTTTTCCACTTCCTCCTGGTCCATCTATGAAAATACGATTTTCTTTTTTGTTCTTTAAACATTCTAAGATATATTCATAAATTATTTTTTGTTGGTCTTTTAATGAATTGACTTTATTTTGAAAATCATTAAATGCATAAGTTTCTTCATAGCATTCCGTTATGTCAACAGATTTGTTTATGTGTGTTGTTATATGTGGTAAATTAAAATCATTTAGAGAATATCCATTTATTTGTAAGTTTCTTTCAATTATATTTAATGTTAAATTTTCACGAATATTTTTTTCTAATTTTGGACTATAAAATAAATATTTGTATTTTTCATATAAATTTCTTGCATTGATAGGATTATGAAAAACACAAATAAATGAAAATAATTCACAAAGGGAAGTAGGAAACTGTACTTGTGTTGCTTCTTCTAAACATCTATCCCATTCATCATGATCATTTACTAATCCTTTAGCAATAGCAGCTTCGTAAAATGAAGGATATATAATACCATTGATTGTGCGCAAATCTTCAAATGAAGTAGCTCCTTTGACATGCAAAAGTAATAATCTAATAAAATATCTTGATCTATTTTTTGGATTAACTAAATACATTCTGCTTAAAATAGGTTTATTGAATTTTTTTCTTTTATTTCATTTTTTTAATTTATTGTCAAATACATAATCAATTGGTATTTCAGAATATAAATAGTTTTTTGCATCAGAATCGTTTTTATTTGATTTAAAATATGCAGTTAAAGATGTTTCTAGAATTTTATTTATTATTTGTTCTTCTTTTCCATCTTCAAAGTATACTTCTTGCTCATTTTCATCGTGAATTGCTAATTTTATAATAGCATGTGATATTTGGTGTATATTATATACTAACAGTCTGTGCATAGCTTCTGGTGGACATAAATACCTTGTATTTATATATTGTTTTATTTCATCATAATCACATTCTTGACTATCAATTTTTTCATTTTCGTTGGAATTATCGCTAAAATTGATATTCATATCATGTATTTCAATAAATGCACAGTCATGTCCTTTGTAGCAATATTTAAATAAGTATTTTATACATTGTACAGTTAAACATATTTCTACGTTGATGTGGAAATTAAATTTTAAGAGCAAATAAGGATTATATGAAACGACGAATTGGTTATCAGCTATTTTTAAACCATTTCTACTCATAAAATGAATTTTTTTGCCATCATCTCTTCGCATATAAATTGGATATCCGGATCATCCAAAAATTGTTTTTGAATTACACTTCTTACGAAAACTTTTTGTACATTTTTGTGTGGTTTTATCCATGCAAGGATAATTGAAGTTTTTTATTCCATAAGGACCATGAATCATGAATTGTTTTACAATACTGTGTATACGTGGATAAATTTCTTCATTTGGTATTTCTGCACTTATATATTCGTCGACTATTTCAGGAGTTTTGATTTTTTCATTTAGAAACAAAAGCATATGCATATGTGGAAGTCCTCGCTTTTGAAATTCAATGACATATGTATACGCGATACTTTTTCCTAAAACTCCTTGTTTAACTACTAATTATATAAGTTCTTTTACTTTTTGTTGAAAAATTTTAACAACAATATCTGGTCTGTCAATTGGGTCTTCATATTTTTCTATATTTTCAGTTATTTCTTTCCATTTTGGATTGCATGTCATTGTTATAAATAAGTCTGGTTTTCCATAATGATTTACGAGGGTCATTGAATCAATATAATTTTGTTTTAAGAATCTTGCACTTCCAGTAAAATAGGACGGTAAAATGATCATTTTTCCAATTTTAATATTTTCAGATTCTTTTTTATGAAAATAATCCATTACACCTTTATAACAATCGCTTCGTAAAATGTTTTGATTTTTTTTAATAAAATATAATCTTGAACTTTCAACTTTTACAAATGCATCGATTATTGCCTGTTGAGATACTTTTCCCAAATTAAGATATGGATTAAATCCATTTCTTACTGAAAGCCTATAATTATAAAATTGTAAATTCGAAATATTATTATTACTATTTTTACATTTTAGTTGAGGCATCCATCCGTATCCTCCATTTGGATAAATGAGTAGGTAGGTCATTGGATCAGTGTGTTTACTTATAAGTGGAATACTGATTGGTTTTTCATGTCTTGAGTATATAACAATATCACGTTCTGCTGGAGGTAGACCATCTTTACCTACAAATACCATCGCAACTTCATTACAAGCAGCTTCATTATATATGTTTTTATCTAATTTTTCATTTTGTTTTATGGACATGCTTATTGTTTTTGGTGCGCAACCTGTTTTTGCACACCATTCTATTTTATCTTTTTCTATTTCATGCATCATTTTATAAGCTTTAGCATACGGACTAATATCTCTTAGTAAGATATCTAATTTTCTTAATAATTCTAATTGTGTATTTGAATTATTTTTAGTAGTTTTTCTTTCTATTGTTGCTAATTCATTATCAAGAACGTATAATTGTCCATATTTGCGAGCTTCATTTTCATTAGGATTCAATGCAAAAACATTGTGATATATTTGACCAAAAATTCTGATAACTTGTGGTCCAGAAACACAGTTTGTCATAATTTGCTCCAAAACTTGCAAAAGCTAAGGCACTATTATATGTCCTAATATTTTTTCGGAAATTAATACTTTGTTCTGAAAATTCTTTTGCTGATTCCTTTAAGCGATTTGGATATACAGGATTTTCTGATAGTTCTACTTTTCCTTTGTGACAGCAATTAGAAAATTTTTTGGTTGTTGTTTTTTTAAATAAAAATGTTTGGCCTTACAGTATTCACAAATTTCCGTCATAGAACCTAAGTAATTTTCATGAATTAATTTTTCTTTAAACTGCATATTTGCTATTAAACCTATAATTTTTTAATTACTTCCAAATTCCAATATTTTTCGTTTTTATTAAGAAGACGTTTTTTTATTTTTTCTAATTTGCTTTTAATTTTTGAAATATTTGATTTATTATATGCGATATTCCACACGAAGTGGTCCGATCAAAATTTTAAAATGCTCTAAATTTTGGGTACACATTGCAAATGTTTTTCAGAATACTGAAAAAAATTTTTAGGTACTGGAATCTATTTGCTCAAAAGTTATTCTAACCTCAAAAAGTGGATTTTTCCAAGTTTTTTTCAACACCAGCTGAGTTTATCACTATTTAACTCAAAATCTATCAACTTTTACTATAGAACATTATATGTAACATTCGTTGCTAATTGTGTCTGGAATTTATTCTTCTAGATTAGAATTTCTAATTTCAAGGTGAATGTTATATAAACTACATGTCAATATTTAACTTAAAAAAAGTGTGCCACAATTGATTTTTTTATCCAAAAGTCTAAAAGAAAGCTTGGAGCAATATCTTTCAAATGGTCTGTAGCATTTTTATGGCCTCCAATTCTGTAAAAAGTTATAATAATTTAAAAAAAACACGAAATTTTTTAAAAAATTGAAATGGGAATTACCATGTTAATTTTTGTGAATTTTTTCTCTTTCTTTAAATTATCACAACTTTTTACAGAATTGAAGGCCATAAAAATGCTACAGACCATTTGAAAGGTATTGCTCCAAGCTTTCTTTTAGACTTTTGGATAAAAAAATCAACTGTGGCGAACTTGCACTCTTTTTGAGTTGAATATTGACATGTAGTTTATATAACATTCACCTTGGAATTAGAAATTCTAACCCAGAAGAATAAATTCCAGACACAATTAGCAACGAATGTTACATATAATGTTCTATAGTTTCTGTTGATAGATTTTGAGCTAAATAGTGGTAAACCCAGCTGGTGTTGAAAAAAACTTGGAAAAATTCACTTTTTGAGGTTAGAATAACTTATGAGCAAATAAATTCTAAGTATCTAAAAATTTTTTCTGTATTCTGAGAAATATTTGCAATGTGTACCCAAAATTGGTGCACATTAAAATTTTGATCGGACCAGTTCACGTGGAATACCCATATATATTATAATATTGGCCATTATCATTAATTTTTATTTTTAATTAATATTACGGTACTTATTTTTGTTAAGTATTTTCTTAACCTTATTGTTCCGTTTCAAACTTCTTGTCAAATAAAAATTCAGTAATTCATTTACCATTTTAATCATTTCTGTATTAGTTTTAAATTAAATTTCTCTTTTGCGCAATGCGTCTTTTTCTCGTTTAGTTATTAATTCATCAGAATTCATGTGTTTCAGTTTTCTATATGTCGTAGTTTTTTGTTTAGCGTATTCCTCTTCTATTTTGCAATAATCATATTTTTACTTCTCATGTAAGCTTCTCGTTTGCGCAATGCTTCTTTTTCTCGGGGAATTTTTAATTTCATCACTATTCAAGTTATTTGTTCATTTAGCATTTTTGGTTGTTTTTTGCTTTTTTAAGTTTGCTTTTTCTATTATTTAATGCATCAGAATTCATTTTTTTTCATGTTTTCTATATTTCGTAGTTTTTTTTTAGCTTATTCTCTTCTATTTTGCAATAATCAATATTTTTACTTCTCATGTAAGCTTCTCTTTTGCGCAATGCTTCTTTTTCTCGAATTTTTTAATTTCATCACTATTCAAGTTTTGTCATTTTAGCATTTTTTGTTGTTTTCTTTTTATTTGCTTTTCTTTAAGTTTATTATATTGTTCACTTTTAATCTTCCAGTAAGTTTCTTTTTTACGCTGTCTTTCTTTAGTTTTTTTCATTAATTTTTCATCGTCTTTTATTTGAATTTTTTTCAATATATTTTCTTTTTTTTTTAATTTTTTTTCAACAATCGATTTATAATTTTTAGTATTTTCAATTTTAAGAATTCATTTTTATTTAATAAATATACGTCATCTAAATGAGTATTTTCTAAAATTAAAGAGATATCAGTATCTTCAGATGAACTGTAATATGGCAATTCATTGTCTATTTCCAACCCCGGGGCGAGACACCGCCCGTGGAAAGAGCCCGTCTTCGCCGTCGCCGCGCAGCCAGGAGGACACCTCCGAGAAGGCGAGGACGAGTGAGAGAGCGGGAGCGAGTGACTGGGAGAAGAACCCGGCGGCGCACGTTTGCGCAAAGTAAGTTTTTGTTACGTATCTCGCAGTGCTGAGCTTTCCCGCTATAAGCTCAGCACTCTAACAAGCGCGTAGGATAAGCGGTCGTGGAAACGCTGTCTGGTCTCCTCGTGCGCGAGATTCTCCCGTGGAGCAACGCGAGTTGCCGATCGGCGCGTCCTTCCCGTGTATCGCGAACGCGTCGCGTTATAGCGTGCGACCCCGAGGTCGCCCGTATTACTCGTCCTAAACTTTGTTTGTTTGTAGCGCATCCGAGCGCTTGTACATATCGTTGTAAATATTAGTGTTTAATATATTTAATTGTAAATTCTTATTCTCACGCGTGTTCATTACTAAATCCCCGTATTCCTATTCCCGCTATACAGAATCAACATGATAATTTTTTGTTTATTATATGAATTCATTAGTCTATGTTGTTCTAGCAGAACGTTAAACACATGTATACTTAATACACATAAAATTACTTGTCACTCTGATAGCTGATAGTAAATAGATTACAAGTCATCTATAATTCTTAGAATTCAGCGACTTCATATAATAGACATTTAACTAGACGCTTATGCAGAAATCTTTGACGTCAATTTTGTTTACGCCAAACTTTTTTTACTTTTTATAGCTGCAATTATTAATTATATTTTAAACAAATATTGATAATAAATTAAGAAACTCAATGTTAATAGAAATAGTTTTATAATAGTTAATATAATTAATTATTTTAGATTTGTGGAAAATTGGAAAATACAAACTTTCGACAAATAAAAATTATAATATAAAAACGTTTCATTTTATATTTTTTAAATGTAAAACTTCATTTTACTTTTAGATATAATATTAGTTAATTAAAAATGTTAAATTTTTAAAAGTTATTAATGATTGAAAAAAGTGTATTTTTTCAATATTAAATAAAAATGAATATAAAAAATATATAAATAATTGAACTTTTTAGAATCATAAACTAAGTAATTATAAACATCTACTTTATGAATTCATTCAATATAATTATAAGAGTTAAAGATGCGGACATTAGGCAATTTCAATTGCACCGCAAAATTGCACTTTGTACAAAATCATTAATTTCTTAATTTAAGTTATTTTGCTATATTGCTAATCGTTTTTGAAATACGAGCAATTAATAAAAATGTTCATTTATAGCAATTTTAAATTATTTTCAATTACTAACAAATTGTTCAAAATGTTTTTTTTACACAACTTTTTTACCTACTATATTTATTTTATGTAAATGTATATATCAAAATATTCGAAGTAATTAAAAGTTAATATATAACGTATACCAGCTGTTAGTCTCTCTCGTGCGTGTTCGAAAATTATCGGAATTAGTAAAATATTATGTCTATAATTATGCATCGTAGTCAAAAGAAACGATTAATTGGGTAGAGTGGTGTTTGTACATTCCAGATGATATCCCAAAACAATGTACCTCAGGACGTAGTGTCGGTGGTAATTGTGGCGTCCACGTATGTAGTTGGGGATTAATCATAGCAACATCCTCATATATTAAATTTGAAGAAACCGATATGGATAATGTTAGAAAAGCGATTGCTAATATTTTGTTTTACGCTAAAGCCAGAGAAAAAATGGAAAGATGACCATTAAAAACCGGCAGTACATGCATTCCAGCGAGGGTGAAAGCAAATTACAAATTCTGGATTTGCAAAAATCAATTCCAAAATATCAATAACCCTCGCTAAATTTTAGCACAATTGATTTTTGTTCTGCATTAAACCTATTTCTACCGCATTATAAAGAAAAAAGGACAAGAGCTACTGTAGTACATAAATAAAATTAACAAAAACTCACGCTAATCAAGCACCCCAAAGGGAACAGATTTTACTACGTCCACGTCGTTGTTCCTGGGTAACGCTAAATTTAAAAAAAATGACCTCGCAATGACCTTGAAGGTTCAAACTTACAGATTGGAGTTAATCCATAGCAGGTTCGAGTGAAATTTCCCGCTCTTTTGATTGTTGTTGTGAAAAATAGCCGTTTTCATTAAAAAAAAGTTAACGTTCGAATGACCTTCAAGGTCTAACGCTAGGTCAAATCCAAAGTCACCATTGGATACCATTATTACAAGAATTCCCTTGACCTTTTTAACACCCCTAAGTCAAACAAGTACAGATCGGAGCCGATCCATACCTAAAACTTAATAACCTTCAGCAGAAGGTTCAAGGTCACCTTGACCTATGACCTGAGCACATGTTTAGACGTAAAATTTGTCGCTCTTTCGAAAGTTGACCTTGAAATGACCTTGAATGACAAGTTGAAGGTCAAATCCAAGTTCATCACTGGATTCGTCGCAAAAAGTTACTTAAGGAATGACCTTCACCTTTTTTAAAAAAGCTTTTACCTGGAATATTTATTGGGTGTATCGTTACTTATAGGACACCCTGTATAAATATTACCAAACATTAAATTCAATTTTGTTTTAATAAACCTGCGACTCACAAGGAGACCCTCATATGTTTGGGAAACGGATCGTGCCCAGCTTGTAGTATATGTTTTCTAATATGAAAATATGAAAAAAGCCAGAGCCGCAGACTCTAACAATCGTTTTTTCAAAAGTTATACGCTGTTAAAGCAAAATTTCCAAAAAATAGAGACTTTCCTTTATACGCTTATAACTTCTGACCTATCAAATATTGACATTCAAACCAAAGTTTACTGAAAAGCTGAGATAAAATAGATACATTTTAAAAAAAAGTACGTTCAAATCCATTAAAATGGAGCAGAGTTATAGCCGAATTAAGAATTTAAAGAAATTTAGCTTAAAAAAATCAATAAAATTTGTACTGTTCAATTTTTGTTTAAAATTGCTTCTAATTCTTAATTCGGCTATAACTCTGCTCCATTTTAATGGATTTGAACGTACTTTTTTTTAAAATATATCTATTTTATCTCAGCTTTTCAGAAAACTTTGGTTTGAATGTCAATATTTGATAGGTCAGAAGTTATATGCGTTTAAAGGAAAGTCTCTTTTTTTTGGAAATTTTGCTTTAACAGCGTATAACTTTTGAAAAAACGATTGTTAGAGTCTGCGGCTCTGGCTTTTTTCATATTTTTATATTAGAAAACATATACTACAAGCTGGGCACGATCCGTTTCCCAAACATATGAGGGTCTCCTTGTCAGTCTAATACGTCGCACTCTGGCTGGTGGTCTTTCCCACCGCTAGATGCAGACGACAAAATCTCTACACTCGTTAGGGAGATTGTCGTCTCTTTTCTTTAAATATAGTCGGAAAACATCTTGCTGTCGTCGCAGTTCATCTTGCGACAGGCGTCTAAGGATATGATCTCCAGTTCCTTACTGAGAAGTCCAAACTGGAGAGCGAGGACGAAACGCCTCTTAATTTTGTTTAATTTGTTAAAAAGGCCATTGTCTGGGAAATTTCACCAACCATAGTGGACGAAGAGAAAAAAGAGCCTGCTTTATATCAAATGTAAAGCTTTAGTTTGGAAAGACTGATAAATATACATTCTATAAATATCACCGAACGGTAAATTCAACTTTGTTTTAATAAATGATACATTTAGTTTTATCGCGAAATAACGTGTTTTTTGTGCTTATTCCTTTTTTTTCTCTTTGTTTACCTTTAAAAATATTATTTTTCTGCCCTCCGGCCGGAAAGCGGCAACTTCCCGGTCGCTGCATGAATTGAAGTTGCCGTTTTCCGGCAACGTCGAGCAGAAAAATAGTATACACACCTTGGCCAGTAAAAAAGAAAGCCTCAGATCACATGATCGTCCACCTCGGCTTCGCCTCGGCCGACAATTACATGTGATCTGAGACATTTCTTATTTTACTGTACATGGTATGTAATATACTATTAAACTTGAAGTATACGATAGGAAAAAGTTATATTATTTTTATGCAAACATTTCGCTCTTAAAAAGTGTTTATGTAAGATTAATCCATTTTAAGATAGTGCTACAGAATCGCAACAGAATTGCGTTTATGAGCGATATTTGTGAAAATAGGACCATTATCTAATTGCATTGTAAGGAATTCACCTTGTAAATTTTAGCTAAATCGGTCAAAAGTTGACTGAGTTATCTTAGATATATGATGACATATATACACACATCCATACATATATTTTAGAGAGAGCCTTAAATGAGATCTAACGCACATTATCTAGTATATTTTGTTATATCACATATTTTGCGATAATAAAAATATAAGGCTGCCTGTGTAGCAGTTATGCCTAATAAAACTAAATGTCTGTTATATATATTTGTCACATTTTCATACTTTATACAGGATAAGATTTTGATTATGTCATATTATGCTATTTTTCGTAGTTTAGACACTTTGTTATAATTGTCTGGAGTGGATCTTAAATAAACAATGCTAAGCTATTGCAAAAAGTATAGCATATATTTATTAATTGTTAGTATAGACAAATTCTTGACATAAATTATCCACTAAACTTGGATCATTTTTTTGTTTTTGAATTTGTATTACATTATTACTAAAGTTTAGAAAATATTTTAAATTAAGAGATATAAAGACTATAAATAAAGGTATTCCAATACCAAAAAAAACACTAAATCTATAAGCTATATAAATAGTTATCTAGTAGCTGTTAGAGCTTTTATCTTCTAGTCATTGACATGTTTTTTGGTACGTTTTAAATAGTATGCTCAAATTTTTTCAGATTTTTAATTTACATTTTTATTTAAAAGGTTATTAAAACAAATTAGGTCATTTTGCTTATATAAATCACTTAATAATCACCGCGAACTTTTACTAACTACTACACTAACCGCGTGGTGCACAAAACCCGTTCGACCGTTAATATGGCGTCGGTTTAGCCTCGCGTACCATGATAAATATCGCGTCAGCATCACCGTTGCGCCGATATTATTTAAATAAAAATTATTCAGGTCGTCACTACACGCACCCGGTCGCACTGCCTTTCGGCGTGCGGGATTAGGGCAATGCAGGAGAGCTATATGAATAAAATCAAACAATATAATATTAACATAATAAATGTCTGATTACCGGAATCTTCACCATGATTGTCGGCTTCCTCATACTGATTTACCAATACAGTGAGCTACTTGATTACTCAAGATACCGGATGAAAACAAGGACGAGATCGCAGGATCCCTCATGTTCGCACTCATGATCCCTCGATGGCTGGAGCTTGCTGATTGGACATCCACAGCATGCGCCGAAAAATCACGATGTCACAACATGTCAGCCCGCGCGAAAATCAAAACCACATATTGAGTGAATACAGGTGTTCATTGCAGACACCTCCTAACACTCAACATGTAGCCTCCACCTCCATAATCTCGATACACACTCAAAAATCCCCTCTACTCGTGCTTTCTACTCGTGGAGGCACGGATCATATTTCAAGCGCAGCACGGGCGGCAATGCCACTCATGGTTCGCATGCGCGAACTGTCCGAGCATGCTGCTATTCGCCGAGACTTTCAATCTCGCATTAAATGCGCGAAAATACGAATTCTTTAACTTAGGTCTACCGTAAATAATTTATTATCATTAATACTTCCTTATAATTACCTTAATTTTACTCGAGCGACCATTAACAATTCCAATAATTAATATACTCCTATTCAACTCTAATATTAATATCTTAATTCGTCACGATTCGCTTATATCGTTACATCTAATAGTCTAATGAATACTAATTTCTATCATATATCCGTCTCTGTCGCTCATTCACGGTTTAACGACAAAGACAGAACATCATTCTCCCCCCAGGTCATAATTCGCCTCAACCTGGGTCATGTTTCTGGATAGGTCGCACCTGCCACCATGTACTGATTGAAAAGTTTTATTATGCCTAAGTTACAAGTAACCTTAAGGCAACAGAAAGTTACATTATAATAAAATAAATTTTTATAACATAATAAACGCATAATATAAAATTGTAAAATATATAAAAACATAAATAAACGAAATATAACAAATTAGTTAGTATTACATTACAAAGCGACCATTAGATAACAGTAGTTGATGACTTAAAGCCAGTAACAATAAATAATCTAAACTAAAACAAATTTATAAAACATCGTTATAAGTCTAATCACGTGTATGTGGAAAAGGAAGCGTCGTCTGCGCGTGTGGGGACCAATATTAACAATATTGCTTATAACTTATTTTAAAATCTTGCCAATAAATAAGTACAAAATTGGTAATCTTATAAACTCTTCAGATCATACAACTGTTTACCAATCAAAAATAATAATAAATTAAATAATAGATAAAATAAAGATAACAAATTAAAAGTGAAATGTTGAAAAGAAATGCTCATAAGCTATTATATAAATTCTATTTTCGTACTGTTTTATACCAATTACCTATAAATATATTTCTGAAGAATTAGAACAAAGTTTTAAAATATAAGGAAAACTATAAATGCGATTTAATTTATTCTATGTTCTAATAATATAGAAATTTTATTAATGTATAAACTGTAACTGTGAATTATTAAAAAAAATATTTGATTGTAAACACAATAATAAAATATAAATTCATTATTTCTCAAATACATACAATGTATACTTTTATTAACTTAATTGTATAATTTCTTCCTTAGTACAATTTTCCAAAAAAATGAAACATTAAGCTAACTGAGATAATATTATACATTTATGAAGAAGAAATTAAAACTTTTGTTTCATCGTTATTTAAAAAAAATCTTCTCTTGTAAAACTTCAACAAAAAACAAACCCTTATAAAATCTCCATTTTATATATTTTATATATTTGCTGAAACTTCATAAGAAGTTTCTGCTATTGAAAGTATTGAAATCAAAGCGGAATAATCGACAAGTATTCTTTACCATACCATAAATTTGTGTTTTGTTAAACACATCTATTTTCTACTTATTTCTGTTTTTATAATTAGACATTTTATATATTTTGCTTAAACTTCATAAGTAGTTTCTGCTATTGAAAGTACTGAAATCAAAGCGGAATAATCAACAAGTATTTTTTACCATGCCATAAATTTGTGTTTTTTTTAAACACTTATACATTATTGCTTACAATTTCATACAAATTTCTGCAATTGAAAGAACTGAAATCAAAATGGAATCGACAAGTATTGTGTATCATACCAACACAAACTTTTAATTTATTTACTAGCAACCTCAACAAAGTCAAAATTACACTAAATATATACTTATTTTTTATATTTTTTTAAAATTTATAATTTTACAATTTAATTGAATAAAAATTAAAATATAATATAATGTGTAATTTATTAACCTAGTATTCAGTTACAAACAATTTTTTTAGTCAATAAAATTAAAAGAACAGTGTATTATATTTGCAACATTGTATATACTTATTTAATCTTAGTCTATTACACAAGAGTTTATAGACACTGAACATATTTCTACATAATACTGAAACAATTAAAAAAAATTAAAAATAATCGACATGATAAAACTTACACTGGAGTAAGGAATTTTAATTTTTATTTTTAATACGTAGTAACACATATATAAAAAATGGTGTAAAGATACGGGACTTACAGTCAACCCTTCGAAAACAGAAGTGGTAGTCTTTACCACCAGATACAAGTGGCAGAGAGAATGTCACCTAAAACTGAATAACAGGAAACTTGAGTTCAGTGATAAAGTCAAATATCTTGGGGTTGTATTGGATAGTAAGTTATCATGGAAACACCACCTAGATAAGGTTTATAAAAAGACTATTGCTAACCTATGGCAATGTAGGAGAGCAATAGGAGCAAACTGGGGGCTTAAACCTAGTACTTTATTGTGGGCTTTTCAGAGTATTATCAGGCCAAGATTTACATACGCAGCCATGATATGGTGGAAAAGAGCCACACAGAAAACTACTAAAAGGAAATTGGACAGAATTAACGGACTCTTAATGAGATGTGCCACGGGAGTTAGAAGATCTACACCAGTGGCAGCTCTATGTGCAATCTCAGGAATCGAACCCTTACACATTACTTTAAAAGTAGAAGCCACTAAGGCGGCAGTAAGGTTAAAAGATCGGTCAAAAGAAATGTGCCGGGAGCTCAGCAACATGATTGAGAAAAGGGCGTTAAATGTGCCAACAGGTAGGATGGACAAAGTTTTCCTTTTCGATAAAAGATATAGAGTAAGTCTATTCCTGGAAGAATAATGGAAGAAGAAGCATAACCTAAAACCGACGGAAGGAAATATCTGGTACACAGATGGATCCAAAAATTCTAAAGGTTCGGGTGCAGGAATATACCATAGGAACACTGGAAAGGGAACATTTGCTCCTCTAGGTAAGCTTCCAACGGTAAAACAAACTGAGCTGATAGCCATCTTAGAATGCGCTGATAAGGCGTTACACCTGGCTAATGGTAAGGAGGTGGTTATATACTCAGACAGCAGGAATGTCCTGAAAGATCTTGACGGAGTTTGTACTAACTCTAAACTGGAAACTTTGAACAAGTTGTGCGAGAAGGCAAGCAGTGTTACCTTACAGTGGGTCCCAGGACACTGCGGGGTTAAGGGTAACATAGCTGCCGACAACTTGGCTAAACTGGCTTCCAAACAACATTTTATAGGACCAGAACCGACTGTGGGTCTTACACAAGACCAGGTAAAATGCAACCTGGCAGAATGGGCCCAGGAACTGCATGAAAAAGAATGGGAGGCAGTCAAAAGTTGTAGACAAACCAAACTCCTTCTAAACAATTTAAAGCCAAATTGGGCCTCTCAATTTAGGGGTCTTAAGAGGAAAGATGCCAAGGTCTTCATTGAGATTGTAACTGGACATGGAGACCTTGGTTATCACCAATACAAACAGGGACTGGTAAACAATCCCTGGTGTAGGAAATGTGGGAAGGTAAAGGAAACCCTACTACATATCATTTGTGAATGCAAAGCTCTAGGGAATGACAGGCTAGAAATAACTGGACTTCAAACTCTAGAGATCACGGAACTATCTGGAAAGGATGTGGCTGAAATTCTCTCCATATGGAACAGAATTAAGGTCTGCCTAGACAGGGAGTAAAGGCGACCTAGTCTCAAATAGGTCGAATTCTTAAAGGAGGGTCGCAAAGGGCATCCCAGGCGACAAGGGGCATACAATAGGTGGTCCCCACCTCAATTAACTAATAATAATAATAATAACACATATATCATTACATACAATATTTCCACACTATTCCTGTAAGAAGCTACATCAATCTAGTAACAAATGTGTTATTTTTCTACCAGAATAATATTTTCAACAACAAAAATTAGAATATAAAATTATTCTTTGACCATTTTACATATATTCATGCTTTTTCATGATGTTTCCCGGAAAGGAGATGAAGAATTGAAAATATCATACAAAATTACTAAACTCAGCTAATGCATTGTATGTATTCAATTATTCTTTCAAACAAATAATTATACATAATAATTGAATTTATAAAAATTTTTTTCAGATTAAAATTCTGGCTTAAAGATTTATTTTCACATTTTATTAATTTTGTTTTATTTTCAAAAATCTTTTATAAAAAAGAATTTTAGTAATTGCAACCAAAAAATAGAAATGAAATTATACAATTACAATAATAAAAAATTGAATATTAATTATAAAAGTTATTTTAATATTACATTTGGTATAACATTAAAAAATAAAAGAAAAATAATATTTTAAATTTTTTTAACCTTCCTCCTTCATTTTACATCTTAGAAATAAATGGTGACGAAAAATAATTGTAAAAAAAATCTATATAAATATAATAAAAAAAACGTATCGTCAATTAAAATATGTATTACATTAAATTATATATATTATATTATATATGTTATCAAAATTTATTAGAGTAATAGTACTGTTTTTGTCAATGTTCGTATTACTGTGACCACTTTTTTTTACCGAAAACCCCTATAAAATATTTTTGGAATTTTTCTACTAAACCCCCCTCTTACCCCCTACCACTCAATCATTACATGGGGGATAAATTAAGACTGGTTGTCATATTCAATGTTGACCCTTCCTCCCACCTTCCTTCATCTTTAAAATAGGAGATAAAAAAGAGTGGTTGTCATATTGTTATTCACCTGTACCGAAACCCCTGAATTATTTTTGGAATTTTTCTAATGTTATTTCCCCCCTCTCCCTCTTGCCCCTCCTCCATCTAGCAATAAATGGAGGATAAATGAAGAGTGATTATCATATCGCTATTCACCGTAACCAAAAACCTCATATATACCGGTTCTAATTCGTATATACCGGTAACCCCTATAAAATATTTAAAACATTTTCTAATTTTACCCCCGCCCCTCATGGCTCCTCCTGCACCTATCATTACATGTGAGATAAATGATGAGTGGCTGTCGTATTCAGCGTTAACCCTTAAACTCCACACATACGTGTAATTCTTGTAACTTTTGGGATACCGGACACCGGAGAACGGACGAATTTTGATATATTTATATTGATAATAAACCAAAAATAAAATTTTAATTTTTTTATCCACCTTTCTCACTCATTTTACACCTATGTAATAGACTATGATGAAAAATGGGTAAAAACGTATATTTAAATGTGATAAAGAAACAGAACAAATCATCAAATAAAATATATATTACGTTAAAATATATTATTAAAGTTATTGAAAATTATTATACTGACAGTACTGCTTCAGTCTATGCTAGTATTACTGTGACTAATACTTATTACTACTTATTACTAATTACTACTAATACTGTGTAATTACTTATATGTATTGGAATGTTCCTAATATAATAATTTAATTTGGTACAAAAATATACAAAAATTGTAGTACTGGCAAAAATGCTTATACACTTTTTTAACATTTTATCCCGTAATTAGTTTGTTTATCCCGGAATACCTCAGCGATTTCCGAATATCCAGGTAAATCCCGTAATTAGTGGAGTTATCCCGAAATACCTTAAAAATTCATGAAATATTCATGAAATCCCGTAATTGGTGGAATTATTCCGGAACATCTCAGAAATTCCCGAAATATCCAGGAAATCATGTAATTAGTAGAGTTATCCCGAAATAACTCACAAATTTCCGAAATATCCAGGAAATCCCAAAATCAGTGAAGTTATCCCGGCATATCTCAGAAATTCCCGAAATATCGAGGAAATCCCGTAATTAGCGAATTATTCGGAAATAACTCACAAATTCTCGAAATATCCAAGAAATCCCGTAATTAGTGAAGTTATCCCGAAATAACTCAGAAACTCCCGAAGTATCCACTAAATCCCAAAATTAGTGAAGTTAACCCGGCATACATCAGAAATTATCGAAATATCTAGAAAATCCCGAAATTAGTGGAGTTATCCCGGAATACCACAAAAAATCCCGAAACATCCTGAAAATCCAGAAATTAGGGAATTTATCCCGGAATACCACAAACAATTCTGAAACATCCAGGAAATCCCGAAAGTGGTGGAGTTATCCCGGAATACGTCAGAAAATCCCGAATCATCCAGGAAATCAAAAAATTAGTGGAGTTCCCGGAATACCACAGAAAATCTCGAAATACCACAGAAAATCCGGAAATACCATAGAAAATCTTGAAACAACCAGAAAATCTTGAAATTAGGGAATTTATCCCGAAATACCACAGAAAATCCCGAAACATCCAGGAAATCCTGGAATTGGTGGAGTTATCCCAGAATTCCACAAAAAATCCCGAAACATCCTGAAAATCCCGAAATTGTTGGAGTTATCCCGGAACACGTCAGAAAATATCGAAACATGCAGGAAATCAAAAAATTAGTGGAGTTCCCAGAATACCACAGAAAATCTCGAAACACCACAGAAAATCCCGAAATACCACAGAAAAAATTGAGACTTGCAGGAAATCCCGAAATTTGTGGAGTTATCCCGGAATACGTCAGAAAATCTCGAAACATCCAGGAAAACCCTAAATTAGTGAAGATTTCCCGGCATATCAAAGAAATTACCGAATTATTTAGAAAATCCCGTAATTGGTGGAGTTATCCCGGAATACCTCAAAAATTCCTGAAATATCCAGGAAATCCCGCATTTAATGAAGTTATCCCGAAATAATTCAGAAATTCCCGAAATATCAGCGTTAACCCTCCCACTCGTCACATACTCTTAATTCTTACAACAGGAGATCGGACACCGCCCCGGGACACCGGACACCACCGCCGGACACCGGAGAACGGATGAATTTTAATATAATATAGATATAGATTATTATTTTAGGTATTCAGATTAAATTAAATAACTCATTTATTCGTTATTTGTGTCTGTAGAAAGTACTTTATAAAACACCTTCGACAAAGGTGTCAAACTTCGCAAGTATGGTTTCCAATCACATATTCAAAAACGACGTCTGATAAAAAAATTTTTAATTCTTGCTCCCATCTTCTTTCAATCATTTTTTGTTTTTATAATTAGACATTTTATATATTTTGCTTAGCAAATAAGTAGTTTCTGCTATTGAAAGTACTGAAATCAAAGCGGAATAATCGACAAGTATTTTTTACCATACCATAAATTGTATTTTAATTAAACGTTTATATATTGTTTCTTAAACTCCATAAAAAGTTTCTCCGATAGAAAGTACTGAAATCAAAGTAGAATCAACAAGTATTTATTTTTAAAAATACAAATATCTTTTAAATTAAAAACAAACATTTTTTCAAAAAAGTATCTTACAAATTTACATTTCAATTCTAGTCCTGTCATGTCTTACAAGCAATAGATAAATAATTTTTTAATAATTTTATTAATTTCTGCAAAACTGAGAAAAAATAAATTTCTCACTTTTTTATTCTCTTTAAATACACAATCTATATCCTTCCTGTGTCTTGCAGCAATAGATAAACAATTTTATATAATAATAATAATAATAATATTCATTTGTGCAAAATTAATTTCTGCAAAACTAATAAAAAAGTAATTTCTCTTTTTTTTATTTTTTATTTTATAAACATGCATAAGCAGTGTGTTATGCAGTTCGAATTAGACTTACTATACAAGAGTAAGATGGCAATTCAACGAGTGGTGCAAGTATTATTTTATTTAAAGAGAACAAAAAAGAGAGAAATTACTTTTTTATTAGTTTTGCAGAAATTAATTTTGCACAAATGAATATTATTATTATTATTATTATATAAAATTGTTTATCTATTGCTGCAAGACACAGGAAGGATATAGATTGTGTATTTAAAGAGAATAAAAAAGTGAGAAATTTATTTTTTCTCAGTTTTGCAGAAATTAATAAAAGTATTAAAAAATTATTTATCTATTGCTTGTAGGACATGACAGGACTAGAATTGAAATGTAAATTTGTAAGATACTTTTTTAAAAAAATGTTTGTTTTTAATTTAAAAGATATTTGTATTTTTAAAAATAAATACTTGTTGATTCTACTTTGATTTCAGTACTTTCTATCGGAGAAACTTTTTATGGAGTTTAAGAAACAATATATAAACGTTTAAATAAAATACAATTTATGGTATGGTAAAAAATACTTGTCGATTATTCCGCTTTGATTTCAGTACTTTCAATAGCAGAAACTACTTATTTGCTAAGCAAAATATATAAAATGTCTAATTATAAAAACAAAAATAAGTAGAAAAAAGATGTGTTTAACAAAAACACAAATTTATGGTATGGTAAAGAATACTTGTCGATTATTCCGCTTTGATTTCAGTACTTTCAATAGCAGAAACTACTTATTTGCTAAGCAAAATATATAAAATGTCTAATTATAAAAACAAAAATAAGTAGAAAAAAGATGTGTTTAACAAAAACACAAATTTATGGTATGGTAAAGAATACTTGTCGATTATTCCGCTTTGATTTCAGTACTTTCAATAGCAGAAACTACTTATTTGCTAAGCAAAATATATAAAATGTCTAATTATAAAAACAAAAAATGGTAGAAAAAAGATAGGAGCAAGAATTAAAAATTTTTTTATCAGACATCGTTTTTGAATGTGTGATTGGAAACCATACTTGCAAAGTTTGACACCTTTGTCGAAGGTGTTTTATAAAGTACTTTCTACAGACACAAATAACGAATAAACGAGTTATTTAATTTAATCTGAATACCTAAGATAATAATAAATAAATTAAAAGTTTGTGTTGATATGGTAATACTTGTCAATCCCATTTTAATTTCAGTTCTTTCAATTGCAGAAATTTGTATGAAATTGTAAGCAATAATGTATAAGTGTTTAAAAAAAACACAAATTTATGGCATGGTAAAAAATACTTGTTGATTATTCCGCTTTGATTATCAATATACTGATATATAATAAAACAAACAAGACACAAACTCATATTTTTGCTTATAGAATCTCATAACCTAGTATTTAATATTGAAATTTGATTCTGAGACAGTTAAATAACAGTTCTTTAACCAATAAATAACTTCTATTTGTGCTTTTAATGCAATTAAATATTATAATATATTGACCACTAAACTCAAAATTATAAATTCAAATTAAAGTAACATTATAGTGAAGAAAAGATGTTATTCAAAATATATCAAAAATTTCATGATTGCAAAACTTTAGTCATCTAACTCAGATAAAAATCATTAGAAAAAAAAGAAACTGTCTGTAAAAGAAATTTGCAACACAACTTAGAGTTTTATTGATTTAGAAACATATAAATCAATTTAAAGCTCATAATTAAAATAATAGAAAATTATTTTCATGCAAGTTTTGTAAACAAATTTCAAAATAGTTTACAAAAGTATCATTTATTATATATATATATATATTTTATAAGACAGTGCTATACTTATTTTATTATCATTATTTGTAATATGATAATTGCTTTACAATGGACATAACCTAACATCTTACAATTAGTATACATCTTAGTATCTAAGGAATGATGTAGATAAACACAGTTCTGTTCTTATTTATTTGGTTTAGTGTAGTTCGTAAATTAGATTAGACAGATAATAAAAATTGTTTATATATATATATCTTATCTATTTATTTTTCAACCTTACATGTGTAATATAATTGATGTAAACACACTATTTCCAATGGTATAATAGTTTCGATGAGAGTAGCAATTATGTTTAAAATATGAAATAAGAAGAAACTTTGAAAATACGTTTTTAACTCATACTAAAGTAAATTATTTATTTATATGAAAATACACATATGAAGGTTATTATGTACAAAGGTATAACCTATATTCCACTCTTATACAATAGAATATATATACAATTTACGAATATTAATTTTTGAAATACTCTATTCACTATTTTAAATGAACAAATAATTTTAACAAAAACAATAAAACTAATACAGCTTCAATATTTCTTATACTTATCTCGACATTACTACCTTTCATGGTTAATAAATGATTTTGATAACGTTTTCCTGTTGACAGTATAAAGTAAATCCATGTTTATTATGCTTTTGAAAATATTAAAATTAAAATGTCAAAATATAAAATTTAATATTCTTTTGAATATTTGAATATTGATACACAAATTAAACTAAAAACAACTAAGCTATATGTGCTTGAAGTAATGAAGTATCGCGATCTTTATGCGTTCGCATATTATAGGTTTGTTCATGATTCGCGTGTGTTCGCGAAGAGTATACGTCTGCCGAGAGGAATAAGTATGTTCGCATTAAAGTCGATCAGGACAACGCTAGTTTCTGAAATAAATTGAAGATAAATAGGTGAGCACACGGAAATTTGAAATTGGTATGCTCTACCACGCTTTTGAAATGCAGCTCTGTGCTTGATGTTTGTTTTATCTTGACGCATGGGTTTTGCCGTTTTCTAATTCCTAAATTTCTCTTCTCATACCACAACGCACGTGTATTGTCAATGCAAAATGTACTGCTCTTGGCCTCGATAAAACTTCTTAATAATTCTTATTACTTTATGACAGTCTTGTTAGTCATTTCATTCAAATATTTGCTAGGCTATATTGTTGTTTCTCTTTGGCATAATACGCATTTTATATTATTTTTAATTATATATATTTTTCATTCATATATTTATTTCTTATATATTTAATTTTTATACTTCACTCTTAGAGTTAAGTTCCCTACTAAAAATAATCGATTTAGATTAATCGAAGAAGACTGAATTAAATTGAATTGCAATTCTGAATGCCTTTTAAATTTAATGTAAGTGTCATTAGAGTTATTTTTGACTACCCCCCTCCCATCCGTAAAATATATGATATTGTAAATAAAAAAAATATATATCGATAGGGCTCTAATCGCACAGTTTATTAATAATGTTTATTAAATTTGTACAGTTATGTATTTAGCAGAAAAAAGTATTGAAAATCTGGTGAAATACAAAATATTTAAACACGTGTAACTTAGCTCCTATAAGGTTTCTTAAGCATTAAAATGCATAGAAAAATTGAACAATTATTTCTTTAACTTGTACAATATCAATTTTTCGCAAATAATTATTAGTTTTTCCTTAAATCGATAAAAACAGTAAAAACTGCATGACTCCCAAGATTCAACTATAATGCACATGCGCAATGCAGTCCGAGCTAAATGCGGAAAAGATATTTTAAATCGTAACTAATAAGAACAAATAAAAGAAAATAATAGTAAATTCTTAAAAATAAAGGATAAAAAAATCGAATAAAATTAAATAAAGTTGTATATAAATTTATAAATGTAGTAAATTAAAAAAAGGAAAATAATAAAACAGAATAATTACTGTATGATATCAGAAAAAAATAATTTTTTTATTTGCTTTTATTTACACCTATTTTTCTTTCTCATTTTGCTTTTTTTATTTTTTACAATTATTAGATTGTGATAATTATTATTTGGTAATAATTATTAATAATTAGATTTATGTTTTTAACTTCAATAATATCTATTATTTTATTTTGTGATTATTAAAATTTATTGTTTGTTTTTTTAATTAATTAATTTTTCTTCTTTTTTTCTTAAATAGAAATTAATAATTATTGCTAAAAAGTTTTTTTTTTTTACTTTAAATAATTTGAATTTAATTTATCTAATAATTTAGAATAAAATTTATTCATTTAAATTTATAAGTTTTAGAACTGAAAATAAGTAATAATAATTAAAATAATGAGAAAGATAGAAAGGGTTAATAGAAGAGCATTGAAATAACACATTTTTTCCATGAAACTGTATTTATTTCAATTACATTTGTCATATTTGAAGTAATACAAAATTCAAAATTTAGCAAATAGCTTTTTATAAAACGTAAAAAATATATAAATTTTTTATATTGATCAACTCTTATAATTCTAAATAAAAATATGTTTACTATAAAATTTATAGTATATACTATAACGGGCGCGTGTTCCGAAACGCACAATAGCCCGTATACTCGAAAACCGCGCAATCACGTGATTGCGCGCAACGTCGCGAAGGGCCGCGAGACACCGAGTCTCGAGCAGTCCGTTACGAGCCGTATCGACGAGCGGTCGTGATTCACGTGAAAGAAAGAGCGGAAGCCGTAAGAGAGGCGAGACGTGCGACGAGATCGAGAGCGAGAGTGCACGAGGTGAGTCGAGGCAGCTCCCGGAGAACAAGCCGTTCTGAGGACACGGGTCTGTTCACCTCCAGGACGGATAGCCGCCCGGGACGACTTGCACTCGTCGAAGCTTCGCGAGATAGAAAGAGAGAGAACGGGATTGAGAGTAGCCGTTTCGCCGGCGCGTTCCTGCGCACCAAGTAAGTTGTTTACAACTTGGATCGGGTGGCATCGACTTCTTCCGGGAAGAGCGAGACGCAGTGCAGCAAGCACTGTCGGTTCGAGGGCGCGATTCGCCCAACCAGGCTTCCTCGCGCACGTGGCTAGGTAGATCGGTAACTCGGGTTACCCGATTCCCCGCGTCTTCCCCGTGGGACGTAGGAGCGCACGAGCGCGTGCGCGCGTGTGGATATAGCCGCGACCGGGCCGTCGCGATTGCCTGCGCGCCGTCGAGGTTACGCGTTGTTTCACCGTAGTTCCTAGATGATTCTTATTCTTAAACAACCCAGTATTTGTTAATTGTTTAACACCGTGCGTTATTGAGCGCTACCGAGCGCCTGTACATCTTTTGTCTATTCTTTTGTAAATATTATTGTAAATATTCGCCCGTAATAGATTTAATCATAAATTATCATTCTCTCTCGTTGTAATTTGAGTACCCCGTATCCACCTATCCCGCTTACCCAGCCGCCTCCGCGGGCGCGATAACACTTCCGTTGTCGCGCATCCTGAGCGGCCGAGCCTCGTGTTCCTCTACGGGCACGAGCAACCAGAAGCACTCGTCCTTCCTGTTGCTTCCTCAAGTTTGCCCGAGTGCAACTCGGGTCCGATGATTCTCCACGCGGCGGAGAGTCGTCATCGTTGTTAACGGCGCATCGTCACCGAGGTACCGCGGTTGCACCACGGCTAAAGCCCGTGCGCGGTATCGCGGCATCGCAGAACACAGCAGCGTGGCGCGAGGCCCGCGCAGGTAAGTTCTCGCCTTGAAAGCGGTGCTCGACGAGGAGCATACGCTAGAATCGCCCCGTTACAATACTTTATAAAATAAATATAACTCTATAAATATTAAAAAACTGAACAATTAGACTTTCTTACATAATCTATATCACTAGGCCATAAGGCAAAAAAAAACTAAGCTTTCTTTTTATTTGTACAAAGAAAAGGAAAATGTATGTCTAATATGTAAATAAACCTTTTAAACAAAAAATTGTTATAGTTCAATCATTTCTGGATCCTCCTCATTGTCTGATCCTAGTACCGGATAATCTTTGACTAAAGCCATATGCTTTTTGGCACCATTTATCGCACGTCGAGCATAGTTATTCATTTTTCCTGTGTAGTTATTGTACAAAGCTTGCGAAAATTTATAATGATCTAAAAAATGCTCAAAGTGCATTCGAACGGCTCTTTTCTTTTTTGGTGATAATTTTCGTAAGTCTTTATTCTTTTTTGTTTGCTTTACGCATCTATTTGCTAATGTACTATGACCCCATGTTGCGTACATCATAGTAATATAAAATTTACTAGGTTCAATGGACATATAAGCTTCTTCTACAGCCTCCTTTTTAGCCATAATTTTACTATTAGTATTAATTATTTTTGGAAACTTTTGAATATTGCAGCGAATATTTTCTTTGGCAGCTGTTTCTGCTTCGTCGGCCTTTGCAAATAAAAACAAATTGTAATTTATAAATTATTAAAACAAATCTTATTAACATCCATAAATTATATTTTAAAATACAAATTTAAATACTTTTTTCTTCTTCTTTCTCATGGGCTTTTTGATTGGTACTATTAAGTTTTTGTTCCATGCGTTTAATTACATTCAGTAGAGCTTTGCGCTCTCTTTTTCCATTTTTGATCTGGTCTCGTAATTCAATTATCTCGCTTTTTTCAGGCTGCTTTGGTGTCTACAATTACCATTTAAAATTAATAAATAAATAAATTTTTGGGCATTATAACCTGTTACAAAGATGCATAGAATAATAATATTTTATAATGCTTTGTTTTAAAATTACATAATTAATGAAAAGTATGACAAATAAATTTTACTAGTGTGATTATCGGCAAATTGAAAAAATAGAAAAAAAATCATGAAAACTAAATGTCTATTAGCAAAAGATTATGATTGTATTTTCAACGGTACCTATTATAAAATATACAACTACAAACTATAAATGCTGGTACGAAAGTAAATTTAAAATTTGACTTATATTTACCTCAACATCTTCATTAAAATAATCATTTTCATTATTATGCTCATCCCAATAAGAACATGAAGGTTGTGAAGTATTTACAATAGATGAATGACCTTCGTGTGATTCTAATGCATCTTCATACTGCTGTACTATTTCATCGGATGTTTTAGTACATGATTTAATCTTTTGTGATTTAGACACCTGCAAACAAAAAAAGAATGTTAAAATATATAACAAACTTAAATGAAATATATAATATAATGTTATAATATGTTATCCATTGCCTTTCTCTTTTTTTTAACTTGTTCTACCTCGGATTCGGTATGGTTATCATATAAATTTTCTTGAAAATCTGAATTGTTCAGTTTAGGTGCTCTAGGTCTCGCTTCATCTACATATGCTTGTACATCAGCTTCAGTATCTAAAATTAATATTTAGTTAAGTCATAAATGCAAAATTAGGTTAAGTTCTACATGTGTGTGTGTGTGTGTGTGTGTGTGTGTGTGTGTGTGTGTGTGTGTGTGTGTGTGTGCGTGTGCGTGTGCGTGTGTGTGTAATATAAGATGACATTAAATTTAGCTTGTATAATTATAATTTTAAAATTAATAATGTTAATTCAAACTTACTTCCAACTGTTAATATTTGACAATAAAATCTTTTGCCTTCTATTACACATTTAAACGGTTTCTTTGAAAAACCTTTCTTCTGATGTCCGATTCCCTCGCATTCAAAATCTTCTATTTCTGAAGATTTAACATATTTATAACTATTTATTGACTTTATAAATACGTAAGCGTACATGATTCAATATAAAAAAAAAACAATTTCGACATGAAGATGCAACCATGGAGAATTAAGTACAATTTGCGATATAGTCTATAGCCACTGGTGAGTGGTGAGTAACGTATGTATATACGTGCATCTATGTGTATATTACTGTATGTTCATCATAGAGATCATACATATGTACGGAAGCCTGTACGGCTCACCTACGACAACGCCACTCGTGGCCACCACACGTAAGTTGTGTAGCATGGAACGTGGAAGATAAGTGGCATAACTTGGGACTTGTGCGGCACGAGTTGCTGCTGTTATTTTGTCAATGTCTTTATCTATATGCGTGAACTGTACGATTAATTAAATTAATTTATTATTACAAAAATTCAAAAAATTGAAAAATCATAAGCACTTTCTGCTACTTTTCTCAAAAAAATTCATAAACTTTAGTTTTAAAAAAAAATTAAAAAATTAATTTTTACCAAGAGTAAAAAAATATATAGTTATAAAAATCAAGAATGTCTCGAAAATGGGTAATACCTCAATAAATCGTTTGCTATTTAATTGAAAATTATGAATACGAGAAAATTATTAAATATAATGTCATTATTTAATTTATAATTTTTGGTTTATATTATTAAAACAATTTCCCACGATTCGCATTAATCCTCGTTCGATCCTGTATTCGGAACTTGTCAAAATATTACATGAACATTACGAGAAAAAGGTTTTCCATTTAATTAAGTATATGTAATTAAATGAATTTGTTAAAAAATAAAAACAATTGAAGAATCATTATATAGCACTTTTACTTTTTTAGAAAAAAAAATAAAAAGTAATTTTATTTGTAATTTCGCGTCAAAGATCATTACTTAACGACATTTTCTACAGTATAGTACTGTGTTGTATATTACCCACCACTGTTTATATTTGTTTATATCCAACGTAGAGAAATAATTGAACTTAACCTTAAATCTGTAATAGGCTGCAGATTGTTTACAGTTTATGTTTGCGTATATCGAACTTATGATATAAATATCTAATTACTTTATAAAAACTATGCTAGTAAATTATATATTAATTAATATATTAATAAAATGTTTAAAAGAAAGCGCACTCATCCTTATAAAAAATGGTTGGATCCACACTCGCAATGTTCCATGCCTTCTTCAAGCAAGTACGAACATAAAAAGAAATAAATTAAAAAGGTATATAAAGGAAATGTTGTTAAAATATTTTTTTTACTACTGTATTAAAAAATATAATTGTCAGCTTTTTCGGTAATCATTAATTACCACAGATATTTTAATTACTTACAATTAAATTTGTTTATTCTAACAACTTATATTTTTGACTGTTACTGTTTAAGTAAGTTTGATTCGCTAAATTATTTACATCTCTACTTCAACTATATAAAATTTTTGCAGATCATTAATGCTTTTTTAAATGAATCTGACATCGATGATATTAATAATGAAAGTGAAAGTGAATGTAATTCAATTTCTCACATATTAGATGCAATTGAACAAAACAAAGAAGTAAGCCAAGACATAGTTATGACTATAATAGAAGAAAATAATCTGGTTAAAATAGGAGAAAATATGGAGAATGAAATAGAAGATAATGAGAATGAACAAGAAGATAGTGAAAATGAAATAGAAGATAATGAGAATGAACAAGATAGTGAAAATGAAATAGAAGATAATGAAGATGAAACAGATGTGCAATTAAACAAACAAAATAAGTATGACAAATATACGAAAAAAAATTTGATCTATCTAAATCAAAGGATACGCAAGAAAACTAATATTAGCAATGGTGAATTGATCTTAATGTGCATAATGTTAGGAGCTAAGCATTCATTAACTTGGGAAGCAATATTAGACATTATGGATTTAATTAATAAATTATTTGATTCAGATATTATTAATATGAATAAGTATAAATTATTCAAGTTTTTTCCTGAACAAAAGAACTGGTTTACGTTTCATATATATTGTCCTAATTGCAAGTACTATTTACGGATCCGTTCAGAGTTATCATCCATTATTAGTTGTACGTCATGTAAATTTAAAAACCTGGATTTAAAAAAAACACCATACTTTTTAACTCTTAATATTGAGACTCAACTGAAACAGTTATTTGAAAATCCCTTAGTTCCCTATCAGCACACAATGTCTTAAAAACGTTTAAATTACGTTGCGGCTAAAACCTTTAAACGTTAGAATTTAATACTTGAAAAACGTTTGAACTACGTTTAAATTTGGTTAAAATGTCCTCTTTAATTTTAGGAAAGTAATATTTTTTAACGTATTTCAAACGTATTTTTAACGTTGGATAAACAAAATTATCCAATGTATACTATTATGGAGCATGCGCAGTTGTTACTTATCAATTGTAGCTATGCGCAATTGTCATTTTTGCACATATAAATGATTTATATTTATAAATAAATATAAAAATAGCATTTGCGCATAGCTACAATTGATAAGTAACAACTGCGCATGCTCCATAATAATATACATCGGATAATTTTGTTTATCCAACGTTAAAAATACGTTTGAAATACGTTAAAAAATATTACTTTCCTAAAATTAAAGAGGACATTTTAACCAAATTTAAACGTAGTTCAAACGTTTTTCAAGTATTAAATTCTAACGTTTAAAGGTTTTAGCCGCAACGTAATTTAAACGTTTTTAAGACATTGTGTGCTGATAGGGTTATGCCTCATTTAAATTATCGCATCAATAGAAAAAACATTAATAGTGATAACATGAATGATATTTTGGATGGTGATTTGTATAAAAAAACTTTCAGCACCGGGTAAAATACTTTCCAACAACTGCAATTTCTCTTATGTTTTTAACACTGATGGATGCAAAGCTTTCGATTCAAGTCCCCTGTCCGTATGGCCAATATGTTTAAAAATTAATGAACTACCTATTGAAGTGAGAAATAATTTTATTATTTTAGTCGGCTTATGGGTAAATGAAAAAAAACCTACAATGAATACGTTTTTACCACCTGTAATTAATCAATTAAATAAACTTTCATCAGAAGGAGTAACGTGGAAATCGAATGGAGAATTTATTAATTCTAAAATAGTACCTATTGCTTGCTGTGTAGATTCTCCAGCTAGATGTAGTATATTAAATATGAAGCAATACAATGGAAAATAAGGATGCACATTTTGTTATCATCCAACAGAAAAAATTGATATTTTCCGTAAATATCCTATTAATGATTTTTATCCTCTTAGAACTCATGAGAATGTACTTAGTGATATGTTTGCAACTCAAAAACAGGACGAAAAGACTGGTGAAATGATACTTCAAGAAGTGAAAGGTGTTCTGGGCGTGTCAGCTCTTATCAATTTAAATTACTTTGATTTAACTGATGGAATGATACCAGACAGTATGCATTGTATTTTTCTTGGAGTTGTAAAGCAACATACACGTCTATTACTTTTTTCAACTGGCAAAAGTTATTACGTTGGATCTCCAAATGAATTAAATATCATTAATAAACGCCTTCTTTCTATTAAGACTCCCAAAAATATAACAAGGACACCACGGTCTTTAAATGAATATAAATCATGGAAAGCATCTGAGTGGCGTTCATGGCTCCTTTATTATTGTTTAGTACGTTTAAAGGGAATCCTTCGTAGTAAATATATACAACATCTCTCTTTATTAGTAGCAGGAGTTGAAATTTTGTTAAGAGATTCCATAAGTCAAGACGATTTAAAAAGTGCAAACGATTTATTAGTTAAATACGTCATACAATTTGAACAAATTTTTGGTAAAAACCAAATGAACTACAATGTGCATTTATTACTGCATGTAGTTAAAAGTGTAAAAAATTTAGGACCATTGTTTGTTCAAGATGCATTTTGTTTTGAAAATGAAAATCGTCTTTTACTGCAGATGAAAAAGAGCCCTACAGAAGTTGCTGTTCAGATTGCAAGCCGTTATTTTTTTTTTAGGTCGATACCAACGTTTTCTTCTTGTTTTGCAGTTAGCTCAAGAGTTATTGAATTTACAGATAATTTTGAAAACCGAATTAAATCCTGTGATAAAGTAGATTCTGCTGTAGTAATTAGTCCAGTAAAATCTCATATTTTTGATGAAAATGAACAAAAGTTTAACTTTAATGGAACGTGCTTAACTTATCAAAAACTAATTATTAAAAAATGTAGATGTACTACAGAAAGTTACGCAAAAAATTTGAAAATTGATGACTCTGTTATTGAAATTGATTCTGGTCAAAAGGGTGTTATAAAAAACATTTGTGTTGTAGACAAAAGCGAAAAAAAAGAAATTGTAATTTTTTATTATCCTATACAAATTAAGCAAAAATATTTTTCTAAATTAAAACACATCACTCATATACAAGATCGAATGTGTAGTAGATTTTGATCAAATATATGTTTGCACTTCCAAGGACTTAAAAAATAAATGTTTATTAATTACAATAAATGATAAGACTTACGTAAGTTCCGTTGTAAGAGGAACTGTCGGGGACTAAATATTTGTAATAAAATATGTAAATTATTGAATAATTAAAGCTTTTATATTATTAATTTATGCTTATTAATAAATCCTTTTATTTATGCATCAAAAATGGAGTATATTACATTTTGATAAATAAAAACATCTCATCTCTTACTTTTGTACATAATGATTCATTTTTAGATTTATAATTTATTATCAATAATTATCGACGTCAAAATAATTTTACGCGCATAATATATCCCTCCACCCCAGATTATAATTAGAATAACTAGTAACTCAGATATGCCAACTTAACTACATTGTATTTAATAAAAAAAAATTCCAAAAACTGTAAGAAAAAATTAAAAATAAGGAATAATATCTACTACAATTTATTAATATTAAATAAAAAAAAATATAGATAATTATATATAAAAATATATGACTAATAAAATTAAATACTGACAAATAAAAACAAATAATATCTAATTTAAACTGATAATAAACAGTGAAATGGAAAAGAAACTAATAATTACTAATCAAAATAAACATTGAAAAAAAAATTCAAATAATTACGTTTTAAAAGTCTGAAAAGTTGATTTTGTTATGCATTTTTATCAACTATTATTTTTCTTTATTTGTTTGTTTCTAATTGTTTCACTGTGTATTTGTTCAAATTAGTTTTTATTTCTTCTTATTCGTTTCGATTTAAAATATCTGTTACCAGGGCGGCGACTTACAAAAATGCCGATTAGACGACAAAAAATATTACTACGTTTTCTGGTTATAATCTTAAAGAAGATGCATTTTTATAAGGCTTTTATAGTTTTTTTTTATAAAAAAAAGTCAAAAGTGAGTATATAATATCGGTCTCTTTGAACTAAATACTTTACTTTTAAAATAAAGCAGGCCTATTGTACTCTTTGTCCACTATGGTTGGTGGAATTTCCCAGAGCACGGCCTTTTTAAAATAATTAAAAGGCGTTTCGTCCTCGATCTCCAGCTTGGACACCTCAGTAAGGAACTAGAGATCTTACCTTAGACGCCTGTCGCAAGTTGAACCGCGACGCCAGCAAGATGTTAAGCGGCTGTATCTAGAAAAGAAACGACAATCTATTCAACGAGTGTAGAGAGATAGTCGTCTACTCCCTCTGGTGGTGGGAAAAGGTAAAATCTCCAGTTCCTTGTGGAGATCGAAGACGAAACGCCTTCTAATTGTTTTAAAAAGGCCGTGCTCTGGGAAATTCCACCAACCATAGTGGACAAAGA
The DNA here is from genome assembly GCA_026168455.1 of Theocolax elegans. Classification (NCBI taxonomy): domain Eukaryota; kingdom Metazoa; phylum Arthropoda; class Insecta; order Hymenoptera; family Cerocephalidae; genus Theocolax; species Theocolax elegans. The sequence continues at coordinate 24,197,693 of CM047429.1, forward strand.
GTACAATAGGCCTGCTTTATTCTAAAAGCAAAGTATTTATTTCAAAGAGACCGATATATATTATATACTCACATACATATCAACGAACGATAGATTCATTTTGTTTCTAAAAGTCAAAAGTGTTTATTATTTATGAGGGTTATGTTGGTATTTGAGACTTCTGTAGACAGTCGTTTATAACTTGTTTTGGGTTGAAAAATTGAAAAATAAGTTCGGTCCCGTCTTAATCAATAATCTGAGGGATAGTTTATGTTTAAAAACATAAAGCAAATCATTGTGTATATTGGATTATGTTCGTTCTCCATAATACTGTATTTAAATTAATTCTTCTTATTTGAATAAAAGAACTATAGGTGTAGGATAGTAAAACACCAATTTGTTTTTAAAAAACAACGTTTCGTTGGCCAGATTTACCAACCTCTTCAGGTTTTAATTTTATTGCATACAAAAATAGATACATAAATAAAATTGAAAAATTACAATTAAGCTAAATAATGTTTTTTGAGAAGCTAACAAAAAAAAAATTATATATAAAAGCTACACATAAAAGCTTATGTCTATGTATGTATATAAACATGTGAATAAATACAATCAAGCGTACATATATATATATATAAACTCGTATAAGTAAACAGGAACAACTGTCAAAATTTAAATCTAACAATAGGAAAATATAAACGATTAAATGCGAAAATGTCTCCTTTTTTGTTGATACTATGTGTATTACCTTTAATAAAAAACATTTCTGACATTAGTCTTTTTTTATAATTATTTTCAAATATCCAAAATTTTAGTTTTTTTCCAATTAAACTCGTGTTTATGTGAGTTTTGATGGTAACAAACAACTGAATCACTATTTCTATTATTCATATGTTTACTTATACGAGTTTTTTAACATTCGTTTCGTTTGACCAATATAAACAGCAGGACAGTTTTTACAATTAATTTGGTATACTATATTGTTTTTTTCCTCTCTTTTTGTAATATCCTTTCCCAATTTAACAATACCCTTCAATATTTTATTAATTTTTGGCAAGCAATTAATATTGTAATGTTTCAAGATAGGTGATATCTTTTTGAATTTTTCTGTATACGGAATAGAAAGTGTTTCCCAAATTTGTCTACACTATCTCTATTTTCATTAAAATTTTTTTCTCTATTTTTGTTTTTGTTCAACTTATTCTTTATATTTATATTAATAAAATGTGATGGATATTCATTCTCTTTTAAAATTGACTTAATAATTTTTATATTTTTTTTATGGTATTTTTTATCTGACAGCAAAATTGCCCTATCAACCAAATTATAAACAATATTTTTTTTATGTTGTATGGGATGGTTTGAATTATAATTAATTGTTCTAGATGTCGAAGTTGGTTTTCTATACCAGTCAAATTCTACTGAATCATTACATCTTATCAAATTTTCGAAAATTCGAACATTTTGTTACGTACATATTGGCGCGTAGATTTGGCACGTAATTTTATTACGTACTTTTGGTACATAACTTTTCTATTTTTTTTTTGCTTAACGTCGCTCTCACACTGATGCGTACCATCAGCGACCACAGAGGTATGTGCGATATCTTTTGTAAAAGCATACTTATTGAAAATACACTAATCAATCGGCAGACACAGTAAGGGCACGAGCCGGCATCTCCGGATTAAGCTTTACGGACCAAGCGTAACAGTTACAAGATGTTTTTTTAATATTTTTATTGAGTTACGTACCTGAAGTACGTAATTGTATTACGTGCAGAAGTATCATCAGTGTGAGAGCGACGTTAAGCAAAAAAAAAAAGAAAAGAAAAGTTATGTACCAAAAGTACGTAATAAAATTACGTGCCAAAACTACACGCCAATATGTATACGTAACAAAATCTTCGAATTTAGCATGTAACAATACGTACTTTTCGTACGTGCTTTTGTTACGTAACAAAATTATGTATTTATTTTCAATAGGGAATAGAAAGTGTTTCCCAAATTTGTCTACAAAAAATTACAACAAGAGACATCGAAAATTTTAAAATATTTAAATGAACATGAATTTCTTGATTATATAAACTACATAATATTGAACTCACTCTTACCGATACCAATTGGGCGAAATGGATTACCCAAAATACACAAAGAGAATGTACTGTTCAATTGTTTCTTTGATTAATAGTCCTACCTATTTTTTATGTAAAATTATCTACAATGATCTTAAACGTGGTATTACAAATCCAAAATCACATATAAATAATAGTTTTAAGTTCAAAGAAAAATTAAAAAATATTAAGATAGATAGCGATTATATGTTACTTTCGTTAGATGTTACATCTCTTTTTACCAAAGATAAACGTTACGATAACATTAAGAAAAACTGTAAAATTCCGTTCGATGATTTGAGATGGTTGACTTCTTTTCTTTTTGACAATAACTTTTTGTAGTTGATAATCAGATTTTCCAACAAACCAGGGGTGTTATGATGGGTTCACCATTTTGTCCTTTGTTTGCCGACATAATGATGGAGGATTTGGAAAAAAGTTGTTTACGAATATTGAAAAGTGTACATAATTGCATACCTATTTTTTACTACCGATATGTAGATAATTCATGTGCATCAAAAACGACAGATTGATTTAGTGGTAACAATTTTTAATTCATACCATAAACATTTACAATTTACTTTTGAAAAGGAGAAAGATAATAGAATCTGTTTTTGAATTTAAATTTGATAAGATGTAATGATTCAATAGAATTTGACTGGTATAGAAAACCAACTTCGACATCTAGAACAATTAATTATAATTCAAACCATCCCATACAACATAAAAAAAATATTGTTTATAATTTGGTTGATAGGGCAATTTTGCTGTCAGATAAAAAATACCATAAAAAAAATATAAAAATTATTAAGTCAATTTTAAAAGAGAATGAATATCCATCACATTTTATTAATAAAAATATAAAGAATAAGTTGAACAAAAACAAAAATAGAGAAAAAAATTTTAATGAAAATAGAGATAGTGTAGACAAATTTGGGAAACACTTTCTATTCCGTATACAGAAAAATTCAAAAAGATATCACCTATCTTGAAACATTACAATATTAATTGCTTGCCAAAAATTAATAAAATATTGAAGGGTATTGTTAAATTGGGAAAGGATATTACCAAAAGTACGTAATAAAATTACGTGCCAAAACTACACGCCAATATGTATACGTAACAAAATCTTCGAATTTAGCATGTAACAATACGTACTTTTCGTACGTGCTTTTGTTACGTAACAAAAGCACGTACGAAAAGTACGTATTGTTACATGCTAAATTCGAAGATTTTGTTACGTATACATATTGGCGTGTAGTTTTGGCACGTAATTTTATTACGTACTTTTGGTACATAACTTTTCTTTTCTTTTTTTTTTTGCTTAACGTCGCTCTCACACTGATGATACTTCTGCACGTAATACAATTACGTACTTCAGGTACGTAACTCAATAAAAATATTAAAAAAACATCTTGTAACTGTTACGCTTGGTCCGTAAAGCTTAATCCGGAGATGCCGGCTCGTGCCCTTACTGTGTCTGCCGATTGATTAGTGTATTTTCAATAAGTATGCTTTTACAAAAGATATCGCACATACCTCTGTGGTCGCTGATGGTACGCATCAGTGTGAGAGCGACGTTAAGCAAAAAAAAAAAGAAAAGAAAAGTTATGTACCAAAAGTACGTAATAAAATTACGTGCCAAAACTACACGCCAATATGTATACGTAACAAAATCTTCGAATTTAGCATGTAACAATACGTACTTTTCGTACGTGCTTTTGTTACGTAACAAAAGCACGTACGAAAAGTACGTATTGTTACATGCTAAATTCGAAGATTTTGTTACGTATACATATTGGCGTGTAGTTTTGGCACGTAATTTTATTACGTACTTTTGGTACATAACTTTTCTTTTCTTTTTTTTTTTGCTTAACGTCGCTCTCACACTGATGATACTTCTGCACGTAATACAATTACGTACTTCAGGTACGTAACTCAATAAAAATATTAAAAAAACATCTTGTAACTGTTACGCTTGGTCCGTAAAGCTTAATCCGGAGATGCCGGCTCGTGCCCTTACTGTGTCTGCCGATTGATTAGTGTATTTTCAATAAGTATGCTTTTACAAAAGATATCGCACATACCTCTGTGGTCGCTGATGGTACGCATCAGTGTGAGAGCGACGTTAAGCAAAAAAAAAAAGAAAAGAAAAGTTATGTACCAAAAGTACGTAATAAAATTACGTGCCAAAACTACACGCCAATATGTATACGTAACAAAATCTTCGAATTTAGCATGTAACAATACGTACTTTTCGTACGTGCTTTTGTTACGTAACAAAATTATGTATTTATTTTCAATAGGGAATAGAAAGTGTTTCCCAAATTTGTCTACAAAAAATTACAACAAGAGACATCGAAAATTTTAAAATATTTAAATGAACATGAATTTCTTGATTATATAAACTACATAATATTGAACTCACTCTTACCGATACCAATTGGGCGAAATGGATTACCCAAAATACACAAAGAGAATGTACTGTTCAATTGTTTCTTTGATTAATAGTCCTACCTATTTTTTATGTAAAATTATCTACAATGATCTTAAACGTGGTATTACAAATCCAAAATCACATATAAATAATAGTTTTAAGTTCAAAGAAAAATTAAAAAATATTAAGATAGATAGCGATTATATGTTACTTTCGTTAGATGTTACATCTCTTTTTACCAAAGATAAACGTTACGATAACATTAAGAAAAACTGTAAAATTCCGTTCGATGATTTGAGATGGTTGACTTCTTTTCTTTTTGACAATAACTTTTTTGTAGTTGATAATCAGATTTTCCAACAAACCAGGGGTGTTATGATGGGTTCACCATTTTGTCCTTTGTTTGCCGACATAATGATGGAGGATTTGGAAAAAAGTTGTTTACGAATATTGAAAAGTGTACATAATTGCATACCTATTTTTTACTACCGATATGTAGATAATTCATGTGCATCAAAAACGACAGATTGATTTAGTGGTAACAATTTTTAATTCATACCATAAACATTTACAATTTACTTTTGAAAAGGAGAAAGATAATAGAATCTGTTTTTGAATTTAAATTTGATAAGATGTAATGATTCAATAGAATTTGACTGGTATAGAAAACCAACTTCGACATCTAGAACAATTAATTATAATTCAAACCATCCCATACAACATAAAAAAAATATTGTTTATAATTTGGTTGATAGGGCAATTTTGCTGTCAGATAAAAAATACCATAAAAAAAATATAAAAATTATTAAGTCAATTTTAAAAGAGAATGAATATCCATCACATTTTATTAATAAAAATATAAAGAATAAGTTGAACAAAAACAAAAATAGAGAAAAAAATTTTAATGAAAATAGAGATAGTGTAGACAAATTTGGGAAACACTTTCTATTCCGTATACAGAAAAATTCAAAAAGATATCACCTATCTTGAAACATTACAATATTAATTGCTTGCCAAAAATTAATAAAATATTGAAGGGTATTGTTAAATTGGGAAAGGATATTACAAAAAGAGAGGAAAAAAACAATATAGTATACCAAATTAATTGTAAAAACTGTCCTGCTGTTTATATTGGTCAAACGAAACGAATGTTAAAAAACTCGTATAAGTAAACATATGAATAATAGAAATAGTGATTCAGTTGTTTGTTACCATCAAAACTCACATAAACACGAGTTTAATTGGAAAAAAACTAAAATTTTGGATATTTGAAAATAATTATAAAAAAAGACTAATGTCAGAAATTAGTCTTTTTTTATAATTATTTTCAAATATCCAAAATTTTAGTTTTTTTCCAATTAAACTCGTGTTTATGTGAGTTTTGATGGTAACAAACAACCTGAATCACTATTTCTATTATTCATATGTTTACTTATACGAGTTTTTTTAACATTCGTTTCGTTTGACCAATATAAACAGCAGGACAGTTTTTACAATTAATTTGGTATACTATATTGTTTTTTTCCTCTCTTTTTGTAATATCCTTTCCCAATTTAACAATACCCTTCAATATTTTATTAATTTTTGGCAAGCAATTAATATTGTAATGTTTCAAGATAGGTGATATCTTTTTGAATTTTTCTGTATACGGAATAGAAAGTGTTTCCCAAATTTGTCTACACTATCTCTATTTTCATTAAAATTTTTTTCTCTATTTTTGTTTTTGTTCAACTTATTCTTTATATTTATATTAATAAAATGTGATGGATATTCATTCTCTTTTAAAATTGACTTAATAATTTTTATATTTTTTTTATGGTATTTTTTATCTGACAGCAAAATTGCCCTATCAACCAAATTATAAACAATATTTTTTTTTATGTTGTATGGGATGGTTTGAATTATAATTAATTGTTCTAGATGTCGAAGTTGGTTTTCTATACCAGTCAAATTCTACTGAATCATTACATCTTATCAAATTTTCGAAAATTCGAACATTTTGTTACGTACATATTGGCGCGTAGATTTGGCACGTAATTTTATTACGTACTTTTGGTACATAACTTTTCTATTTTTTTTTTGCTTAACGTCGCTCTCACACTGATGCGTACCATCAGCGACCACAGAGGTATGTGCGATATCTTTTGTAAAAGCATACTTATTGAAAATACACTAATCAATCGGCAGACACAGTAAGGGCACGAGCCGGCATCTCCGGATTAAGCTTTACGGACCAAGCGTAACAGTTACAAGATGTTTTTTTAATATTTTTATTGAGTTACGTACCTGAAGTACGTAATTGTATTACGTGCAGAAGTATCATCAGTGTGAGAGCGACGTTAAGCAAAAAAAAAAGAAAAGAAAAGTTATGTACCAAAAGTACGTAATAAAATTACGTGCCAAAACTACACGCCAATATGTATACGTAACAAAATCTTCGAATTTAGCATGTAACAATACGTACTTTTCGTACGTGCTTTTGTTACGTAACAAAATTATGTATTTATTTTCAATAGGGAATAGAAAGTGTTTCCCAAATTTGTCTACAAAAAATTACAACAAGAGACATCGAAAATTTTAAAATATTTAAATGAACATGAATTTCTTGATTATATAAACTACATAATATTGAACTCACTCTTACCGATACCAATTGGGCGAAATGGATTACCCAAAATACACAAAGAGAATGTACTGTTCAATTGTTTCTTTGATTAATAGTCCTACCTATTTTTTATGTAAAATTATCTACAATGATCTTAAACGTGGTATTACAAATCCAAAATCACATATAAATAATAGTTTTAAGTTCAAAGAAAAATTAAAAAATATTAAGATAGATAGCGATTATATGTTACTTTCGTTAGATGTTACATCTCTTTTTACCAAAGATAAACGTTACGATAACATTAAGAAAAACTGTAAAATTCCGTTCGATGATTTGAGATGGTTGACTTCTTTTCTTTTTGACAATAACTTTTTTGTAGTTGATAATCAGATTTTCCAACAAACCAGGGGTGTTATGATGGGTTCACCATTTTGTCCTTTGTTTGCCGACATAATGATGGAGGATTTGGAAAAAAGTTGTTTACGAATATTGAAAAGTGTACATAATTGCATACCTATTTTTTACTACCGATATGTAGATAATTCATGTGCATCAAAAACGACAGATTGATTTAGTGGTAACAATTTTTAATTCATACCATAAACATTTACAATTTACTTTTGAAAAGGAGAAAGATAATAGAATCTGTTTTTGAATTTAAATTTGATAAGATGTAATGATTCAATAGAATTTGACTGGTATAGAAAACCAACTTCGACATCTAGAACAATTAATTATAATTCAAACCATCCCATACAACATAAAAAAAATATTGTTTATAATTTGGTTGATAGGGCAATTTTGCTGTCAGATAAAAAATACCATAAAAAAAATATAAAAATTATTAAGTCAATTTTAAAAGAGAATGAATATCCATCACATTTTATTAATAAAATATAAAGAATAAGTTGAACAAAAACAAAAATAGAGAAAAAAATTTTAATGAAAATAGAGATAGTGTAGACAAATTTGGGAAACACTTTCTATTCCGTATACAGAAAAATTCAAAAAGATATCACCTATCTTGAAACATTACAATATTAATTGCTTGCCAAAAATTAATAAAATATTGAAGGGTATTGTTAAATTGGGAAAGGATATTACAAAAAGAGAGGAAAAAAACAATATAGTATACCAAATTAATTGTAAAAACTGTCCTGCTGTTTATATTGGTCAAACGAAACGAATGTTAAAAAACTCGTATAAGTAAACATATGAATAATAGAAATAGTGATTCAGTTGTTTGTTACCATCAAAACTCACATAAACACGAGTTTAATTGGAAAAAAACTAAAATTTTGGATATTTGAAAATAATTATAAAAAAAGACTAATGTCAGAAATGTTTTTTATTAAAGGTAATACACATAGTATCAACAAAAAAGGAGACATTTTCGCATTTAATCGTTTATATTTTCCTATTGTTAGATTTAAATTTTGACAGTTGTTCCTGTTTACTTATACGAGTTTATATATATATGTACACTTGATTGTATTTATTCACATGTTTATATACATACATAGATATAAGCTTACACATGAAAAGATATATATAGCGTAGTGTCTGTTTAACTGATTGTCAGTCGTAATGAATAACCACTACACGTTAAACGTGTTTTTAAAAGTCGGAAATGTAGCTCTTATGTGTAGCTTTTATATATAATTAATCATTACAACTCAGGTAAAAAAGAATTTTTTTTTGTTAGCTTCTCAAAAAACATTATTTAGCTTAATTGTAATTTTTCAATTTTATTTATGTATATCTCTTTTTGTGTCCAATAAAATTAGAACCTGAAGAGGTTGGCAAACCTGACCAACGATAGGTTGTTATTTAAAAACAAATTGGTGTTTTACTATCCTACACCTATAGTTCTTTTATTCGAATAAGAAAAATTAATTTAAATATAAAGCAAAACAATAATAAAAATATTTCCATACATTTGTATATATATATTACGTATATAATATTATTTTATATATAATTGTATGGAAAGGTATTTTACTGAACACAATCTTTATTATTGATTTGCTTCATGTTTTTAAAAATAAACTATCCCTTAAGTTATTGACTAAGACACAACGAGTTATAGACGACTGCCTACATAAATCTCAAATACCCACATAACCCTTATAAATATTAAACACTTTTGACTTTTTTGATGAAAAAACTATAAAAGCCTTATAATAATGCATCTTCTTTAAAATTATAACAAAAAAACGGGGTTACAAGGTAAAATAATCGAGCGTTACTTGCTTTTTTCGTGATTTTAAAACGCCTGCCTTAATAGACGCCACAACCACTCATGCGCATAGTGCGCTCGTTCGGTCAGCTAATTATTTACTATTGTTTATAATCGACCAGTTTGTAATATATAAATTTAAAGTCGGCCGTTTACTGACTTATAATTTAAAGCATAGACCTCGGCGACAAACAGATATTTTGTCTATTATATATTTTTATATTAATTTCAATAAATTCACTTTATTAATACAAATTCAATCTGGTGTTCGAGTAATTGAATTTAACCCACGTACGATTCCTTTCGTCATCCTAAGAGCTCGTATATTTATAATTGATAAGTGCTCAACGTGATACCCCTATTTCGCGATCAATTTCAGATTTGATTTTTACTTGGTTATTATCTGAAACTGGATCTTGGTTTCAGACTAACACTTAACAGATTTGATAGAGTGGACAGGTAACCGCCGCCGCAACGCGGGAAAAATACGTTTATTTAAATACGGTAAGTTCAACCGTATCACAGAGCAGCCGCGATAATTAAATAAACATCCGCGCGGCAGTCAAACTGTTACAATATATATATATGGAATATTCCACGCAAAGTGGTCCGATCAAAATTTTAAAATGCACCAAATTTGGAGTACACATTGCAAATATTTTTCAGAATACAGAAAAAAATTTTTAGGTACTGGAATCTTTTTGATCAAAAGTTATTGTAACCTCAGAAAGTGAACTTTTCCAAGTTTTTTTTAACACCAGCTGGATTCACCGCTATTTAACTCAAAATCTATCAACTTTTACTAAAGAACATTATATGTAACAATCGTTGCTAATTATGTATAAAATGTATTCTTCTGCATTAGAATTTTTAATCTCAAGGTCAATGTTACATAAACTACGTATCAATATTCAACTCGAAAAAAGTGTAAGTGCGCCACAATTGATTTTTTATCCAAAAATCTAAAAGAAAGCTTGGAGCAATACCTTTCAAACGGTCTGTAGCATTTTTATGGCCTTCAATTCTGTAAAAAGTTATGATAATCTAAAGAAACACGAATTTTTTTTAAAAATTTAAATGGGAATTACCACGTTAATCAAAAGGCGAGATAGCGCCTGACGCAAGTATAGCACGAGAGCCATTATAGACAGCTAATTTAACCCCTCAGATTTTTGATGTCTTTTTTTTACTATTACATTATATTCAATGTGTAATCGATCAAACCTCGTATTTTCTATTTATATATCTTCACTTTACATCCAATTCTATGTAAATTCATTGACGGATATAGAAGAAAAATCATGACAAAGAAATTGCTTGCTGATTTCCTTTACGAAATTTTTTCCTCTTCCCTTTTTTTCGTCTCACTCATATATATATATATATATATATATATATACATATATATATATGGGTGGTTCTCTGTGACATCGAAGATGAAAAAAATAAATATTGCTATAACTGTGGGAATATGTTTTAGAGGTATCCAGTAGTTCTCCTGAATTTTTTCAGATTTTTTCTGGGCCATTATTTTAAGTTACAGAGAGTCAAAGTTGACATTTTAGCACTTTTTTGCATTATATGCCCATTTTCATGAATTTTTAGCTCCCAGGGGATGCATTTTTCACTAAAAACATAAATATGACTTTTTTTGTAAAATTTTCCGAACTTTTCATTAAAAATACTTTTAAAGACATAAATGTATGCTGTCACACTCTTGTAAGCCATTTAAACCTTAAATAGTGAAAATCAGCAATTCTGCTCCGGACTCTGGTAACCTAATACTGTCTAAAAGATGTCTTTTTATACTCAGAAAATGCCTAAAAATTTCCAGAGTGGGTCTAAATCATTAAGATCACTTATGGTCAAAATATCCGGGAAAAGTGCCTGAAATATTAATAGAAATGTATATTTGTTGACTTATAACGATGAATCTAGTAGCATGATCATTGCAAAAAAATTTGTGCACTTACCTTGGAGTGGTAGGAAAGTATCTTCACTTGTTTCAGTATCCATCTAATCCCCTGTAAGCTGCTAAAAATACAAATATTATTATACAAATGTAAAAAATTAATTTTTAAACATTTATAATGCTGAATTTTTAGTTTTACATCCCTTACAAGAATTATAATACTAATCTGAAGGATTACTATAAATATATAAACATCATCATTACAATAACTGAATATACGTATTTAATATAAAAGATATATAAATAAATCGGATATATAATTATAATGAATAATATGATAACGTGGCAATGACAAGTTTGTGAAATCTAAACAATGTATTGCTGAATAATAATAATAATAATGTTGATACTTTTATAGTAATCTTTCAGATTAGTATTATAATTCTTGTAAGGGATGTAAAACTAAAAATCCAGCATTATAAATGTTTAAAAATTAATTTTTTACATTTGTATAATAATATTTGTATTTTTAGCAGCTTACAGGGGATTAGATGGATACTGAAACATGTGAAGATACTTTTCTACCACTCCAAGGTAAGTGCAAAAATTTTTTTGCAATGATCATGCTAATAGATTCATCGTTATAAGGGAACAAATATACATTTCTATTAATATTTCGGGCACTTTTCCCGGATATTTTGACCATAAGTGATCTTAATGATTTAGACCCACTCTGGAAATTTTTAGGCAGTTTCTGACTATAAAAAGACATCTTTTAGACAGTACTAGGTTACCAGAGTCCGGAGCAGAATTGCTGATTTTCACTATTTAAGGTTTAAATGGCTTACAAGAGTGTGACAGCATACATTTATGTCTTTAAAAGTATTTTTAATGAAAAGTTCGGAAAATTTTACAAAAAAAGTCATACTTATGTTTTTAGTGAAAAATGCATCCCCTGGGAGCTAAAAATACATGAAAATGGGCATATAATGCAAAAAAGTGCTAAAATGTCAACTTTGACTCTCTGTAACTTAAAATAATGGCCCAGAAAAAATCTGAAAAAATTCAGGAGAACTACAGGATACCTCTAAAACATATTCCCACAGTTATAGCAATATTTATTTTTTTCATCTTCGATGTCACAGAGAACCACCCATATATATGTGTCTAATTGCTTTCCAGCCCGTGAGAGAGTGCGGACAGAGGTAAAAGCCTCTAGTCAGACTCTGAAAAATTCCTTGAGAGGGAGCTGCTGCTACTCTTTTTCAACACAGTTGTCGAGATTCCGAGTTGAGCTCTCGATGGATAAGGATCGGGTCTAATAACTGTTCGCTTAAAATTTGTTAATATTTTGATTTTTATGTATAAAAAAGTGTGAGAAAATTGGCAAGATAAAAAGCTGAATTTGGATATTGGTGGAATCTTTTTACTGTTGGAAAAAGCATGAGATTAATTGCAGGATGGAATCAGACGTAAATAAAGAAAATTATCAAAATCCGAACGTTTTTGAAAATGTGTTAACAGTTATAGGTATTGAAAGTTCTGAATTAATGGAATATGAAAATAAAAGTCTTAAAAGAAGATGTGACGAAACTCAACAAGATAATTATGAAGAAAATGTAAATATTATAAAGAAGAAAGCTAATAGTCAAAACAAAGAAAAAGGTAAAATGGACTCGTCCAAATTTAAAGAAAAACCTATGAGAAGCGAAACAGCGAAAATGAACTCGACCAATTTTATAGACTCGTCTAATGTGAAAAATACATACTCGGATGTTATGTTGCAAGTTATGAAAGTGAAAATAATACAAATGAAAGTCACAAACAAATTAAAAAAAAGGAACTATATAATGATAAAAATAAAGGTCCATGTGGTGTGTGGTGCAAATATATAAAATCAAAAGGAGAAGAACTGAGCCCATTTAATGTCGGTAACATTATATTTAAAAAATATAGAAAGATATCTGATATTAAAAAAAAAAGTAAATTTATTGTTGAAATTATGTGTAACACTAAAGAAGAGGCTAACCGATTGATAATGGATACGAGTTTAATTCAACATAACTTAGAAATGTTTATTCCTAAGTACAGACAAATTAGAAAAGGTATTATTAGGAATGTGCCTATTGATATAGATGAAAAAAATATTATAGAAGGTATAATGTCTAGTGTTGATGTTATAGATATAAAAAGGATGAATAAAAGAAATAAGGATGCAACATCTAATGAAAATAAATGGATACCGAGTAAGTCCATCCTCATTACATTTTCTGGTCAAATTTTACCAAGGGACAGATTTGTTTTCTCGATAAGATGTTTTGTAGAACCATATGTTGCTCGTCCAATGCAGTGCTACAATTGTATCAAATTTGGTCATACTAGTACGAGATCTAAAGAAAATTCACTATGCATAATGTGTGGAGATGAAAAACATGATAATCAACCGTGTAGAAATATGGATATGGATGATAATATAGAAAGTATTGGACCTATATGTAGCAATTGTAAGGGTAATCATAAGAGTATTATCATAAGAGTATTATAAGAGTATTATGGTCTGTACGAGCCAGAATATATAAATATTCTTAATCATTAGTCCATGGTGTGCTACAAATTTGCAGCCTCTAAACCAAGTTCGATGAGTATAGATATTTTAATTCTGGAGACTAAAAATATTGATGTGGAAATAAAAATTATTATTAAGATAACTTTAAATATAAATATAAAGAAAGTGTATGATAAAATTGTAATGAATGTTTCGACCACAATTGCCAGTTGGTCTCATCAGTAATTTTATTTCCACATCAATATTTTTAGTCTCCAGAATTAAAATATCTATACTCATCGAACTTGGTTTAGAGGCTGCAAATTTGTAGCACACCATGGACTAATGATTAAGAATATTTATATATTCTGGCTCGTACAGACCGTTAAATTTAATATAACATAAAATTAACGAGCGTATTACTCTTTAAAATCTTATTTAGGCGTGTGTGGTCATTTTTGCGCCTACCCAAGACAATATTGATTGTTTTCAACTTTATCCACTAGGGGTTTTTTCTTGGTTTTAAATACATGTAAGTGATAAAGTCTTCTAAATGTATATATATACCCCATTCAATAGTATTGTTCTTGGTCTATTTCTATATAATTTCTGTATTCAATGTCTAAGGTAGATTGCCAGTCCTTACTGATGAGACCAACTGGCAATAGTGGTCGAAACATTCATTACAATTTTATCATACACTTTCTTTATATTTATATTTAAAGTTATCTTAATAATAATTTTTATTTCCACATCAATATTTTTAGTCTCCAGAATTAAAATATCTATACTCATCGAACTTGTTTAGAGGCTGCAAATTTGTAGCACACCATGGACTAATGATTAAGAATATTTATATATTCTGGCTCGTACAGACCGATAAATTTAATGTAACATAAAATTCACGAGCGTATTACTCTTTAAAATCTTATTTAGGCGTGTGTGGTCATTTTTGCGCCTACCCAAGACAATATTGATTGTTTTCAACTTTATCCACTAGGGGTGTTTTCTTGGTTTTAAATACATGTAAGTGATAAAGTCTTCTAAATGTATATATATACCCTATTCAATAGTATTGTTCTTGGTCTATTTCTATATAATTTCTATATTCAATGTCTAAGGTAGATTGCCAGTCCTTACTGATGAGACCAACTGGCAATTGTGGTCGAAACATTCATTACAATTTTATCATACACTTTCTTTATATTTATATTTAAAGTTATCTTAATAATAATTTTTATTTCCACATCAATATTTTTAGTCTCCAGAATTAAAATATCTATACTCATCGAACTTGGTTTAGAGGCTGCAAATTTGTAGCACACCATGGACTAATGATTAAGAATATTTATATATTCTGGCTCGTACAGACCGTTAAATTTAATATAACATAAGAGTATTAGTTCAGAATGTGATTTTTTCAAATTCTTCTACAGAATTAATATTTTAATGGCACACGATAATTTGCCTTTTTTGGAAACAAAAAATGTAATACTAAAGGAAAACGGTTGCCCTCCTTCTATCATTATGATGATGTCAAACGTTAAAAAAACTAAAGAAAATTTTCCTGTTTTAGAGAATAAAAAAACTCAACTTTTAAAAAGGTATAGTTTTGTAGTAGAGAATAGAAGAGATGATAACCCTATTACAAAATCTCATCCCACTTTTCACCCGGACCGCTGCTTAAACTTCTCAAATAATAGGAAATCAATTTATGTATACGGTCACTTATTAAGTGATAACACCCCCCAGATGAGTTCTAAAATCAAGGTTTCAAAGCGTTTTAAGCATATTTTCGATTTTTAGAAGTATTTTCGATCGTTGAAAATTTCTCACGTGAGTTCTCACGTGAGATCTCATGTGAGAAATTTCTAAAAATCGAAAATATGTCTGAAACGCTTTTAAACCTCGATTTTTGGACTTATCTGGGGGGTGTTATCACTTAATAAGTGACTCACCATATTCATAATTGATTTCCTATTATTTGAGAAGTTTAAGCAGCGGTCCGAGTGAAAAGTCGGATGAGATTTTGGCATGAGATCTCACGTGAGATTTTGTGTTAGGGAATCAAACACAAGATTATGAACAACAGCAGAGAAATCAAAAATCGAATCAACAAGTTTTGAATCATCAAGCTAGTCAACGATCATTGCACAATTTACCAAGTCAATATGTCAACCAAAGAACCAAAAATAATCCAGATTCTCAACAAAACTTGCAAATTCAATTGGATCATTCACAAAACGTCAGCACAAAACGTCTTAAAGACGTTTATAGACGTTTTTAAAACGCTTATAACGCTTAATAACGTTTGAAACGTCTCCGAGACGGACAGTGCTACCTGGGAACAAGGGATAATACTAACATACAAAATAATCAAAATCAGATAATAAAGGTAAAAAAGGTCTAAAAAAGGAATAATTCAGATAGTTGATTGACACATTAGAAGTGTAGATGTAGGTGTGTAAATTATTATTTACATATTTGTATTTGCATACTCTTTTGGATTGAATAGATTTATTTGCTTGTAATTGTTTACTTTTGTTTCAAGTGTTATTATAATATATATTAGATTAAATTATTATTAATTTTATTTGATATTAAGTGATATTAAATTATTTAATTGTAATTATGAGGGAAAAAGTCAATTAAAGATATTAGAATGGAATGCGATAAGCATTAGTAATAAATTGGATCTTGTAAATTTTTGCGAAAAAAACAGAGATTATGATGTTGTAATTATTATTGAATCGTAGTTGAACAAAAATTAAAAAAAAAAGAGAGTTTCATATTAAATGATTATTTTCATACCGATTTGATATAGATTATTTATTTCCATACACAGACTGTATATCTGTATATACCGGATTTGTGATCAAGGTCATAACTGATTACAGTGATGTTGAGTGGTGTTCAATCCTCTTTCTTGGAAGGAAGTGTATACATTGAAGCTTGCGTTGACTTTAGATGTCAATTTACTATCTTTTGGTCGTGTAGATGATCATTTGTTTTCTCATTAGAAAATATAATAGAAAAATTATAGTAATGATGAGTAGGTTGAGAAGTGATCATACTATGTTGAATAGTTCAGTAATTCGATACAATATTGTTACTTCGGATTTATGTAAATGTTGAAGGGACAGTGAAAATGCAAAGATATATTTTGGACCTGAGAAATGTACTGTAAAGAAAGAAAAATTTTATATAAATCTTTATATTAATTCTTATGCACACATAAATTAAATATGTACTGTCCATTCTTCACACATGAAATTTTAAAAAGATATGTACCTCGAAGGAGATATTGTAAATGCTTTAGTAAATTTTATTAATTCGACAGGTATAATTATATAATATTATATATATATAATAGTTAAAACAAAAAAAAAAATAAAGTAAGGAAAACAATAATGTAAATTATAATATTAGTAATAAGATGTTTAGACATCATTTTTTATAATTTTTGTATAAGAAAAATGAAAAGAAAATCCTTTGTTACTTTTGTATTCTATATTATGTAAATCTATATTTTGTACTTGGCGATTGCGTCGCGCCAAAAATGACTAGCCACTAGATGGCAATATGTACTATGTTTTAAAACCAATAAATACATTTCAATTCAACACAGTTGTCACGTATATATATATATATATATATATATATATATATAAATATGGGTGGTTCTCTGTGACATCGAAGATGAAAAAAATAAATATTGCTATAACTGTGGGAATATGTTTTAGAGGTATCCAGTAGTTCTCCTGAATTTTTTCAGATTTTTTCTGGGCCATTATTTTAAGTTACAGAGAGTCAAAGTTGACATTTTAGCACTTTTTTGCATTATATGCCCATTTTCATGAATTTTTAGCTCCCAGGGGATGCATTTTTCACTAAAAACATAAATATGACTTTTTTTGTAAAATTTTCCGAACTTTTCATTAAAAATACTTTTAAAGACATAAATGTATGCTGTCACACTCTTGTAAGCCATTTAAACCTTAAATAGTGAAAATCAGCAATTCTGCTCCGGACTCTGGTAACCTAATACTGTCTAAAAGATGTCTTTTTATACTCAGAAAATGCCTAAAAATTTCCAGAGTGGGTCTAAATCATTAAGATCACTTATGGTCAAAATATCCGGGAAAAGTGCCTGAAATATTAATAGAAATGTATATTTGTTGCCTTATAACGATGAATCTAGTAGCATGATCATTGCAAAAAAATTTGTGCACTTACCTTGGAGTGGTAGGAAAGTATCTTCACTTGTTTCAGTATCCATCTAATCCCCTGTAAGCTGCTAAAAATACAAATATTATATACAAATGTAAAAAATTAATTTTTAAACATTTATAATGCTGAATTTTTAGTTTTACATCCCTTACAAGAATTATAATACTAATCTGAAGGATTACTATAAAAGTATCAACATTATTATTATTATTATTCAGCAATACATTGTTTAGATTTCACAAACTTGTCACTGTCACGTTATCAAATTATTCATTATAATTATATATCCGATTTATTTATATATCTTTTGTATTAAATACGTATATTCAGTTATTGTAATAATGATGTTTATATATTTATAGTAATCCTTCAGATTAGTATTATAATTCTTGTAAGGGATGTAAAACTAAAAATTCATCATTATAAATGTTTAAAAATTAATTTTTTACATTTGTATAATAATATTTGTATTTTTAGCAGCTTACAGGGGAATAGATGGATACTGAAACAAGTGAAGATACTTCTCTACTACTCCAAGGTAAGTGCATACATTTTTTTGCAATGATCATGCTAATAGATTCATCGTTATAAGGCAACAAATTTACATTTACATTAATATTTCGGGCACTTTTCCCGGATATTTTGACCATAAGTGATCTTAATGATTTAGATTCACTTTGGGAATTTTTAGGCAGTTTCTGACTATAAAAAGACATCTTTTAGACAGTATTAGGTTACCAGAGTCCGGAGCAGAATTGCTGGTTTTCACTATTTAAGGTTTAAAAGGCTTACAAGAGTGTGACAGCATACATTTATGTCTTTAAAAGTATTTTTAATGAAAAGTTCGGAAAATTTTACAAAAAAAGTCGTAGTTATGTTTTTAGTGAAAAATGCATCCCCTGAGAGCTAAAAATTCATGAAAATGGGCATATAATGCAAAAAAGTGCTAAAATGTCAACTTTGACTCTCTGTAACTTAAAGTACAGACAAGTCTGAAAAAATTCAGGAGAACTACTGGATACCTCTAAAACATATTCTCACAGTTATAGCAATATTTATTTTTTTCATCTTCGATATCACAGAGAACCACCCATATATATATATATATATATATCTTCCTATATTATATAGTTACAACAAAAAATTTGGAACTCAGACCCTCCACCGTCCCTCCTCTAGCCCTCTACTGGACGCTTAGCGCGTTGGGCACTTAAGCTCCAAAGCTATGATTATGAGATCGAACACCGCAAAGGATCTCTTAACGTTGTGCCTGATGCCCTCTCTCATGCATTCGAAGACGACTCGGATTGCGACATCGCTGTCGTAAGTTTGCCGTACAATACACTAGATGAGTGGTATACGCAAAAACTTGCAAATGTCAGCGGAAATCCGGAAAAATACCAGGACTGGAAGGTGCTTGGAGGCAGACTGTATCATTATAAGCCTGACCCTTCCATAGATGACTATTTTGAAGACGAAGACGGTTGGAAACTAGCGATACCGCAGGAGAAACGCCAACAAGTTCTCTGCGAGAATCATGATGAGCCAAATGCTGGACATCTTGGCCGAAACAAAACGTATCAGCGGATAGCGCGATACTATTATTGGCCTGCGATGCTTAAAGATATCGCCGAATTTGTGCAGAATTGCTCGATTTGCCAGCATTGTAAAGTGCCACAGCAGGCTCCTGCAGGTTTCATGGGAAAACGTGTTATTTCGCGTCCATGGGAAATTGTTGCAGGTGATATCATGGGACCGTTTCCGCGTTCTTCGCATGGATTTGAATATCTTTTAATATTCATGGACTTATTCACTCGTTGGATAGAGTGTATCCCTATATGGAAAGCGAACTCGCATACCATTCGGCGCGAGCTGAATGAGCGCGTTTTCTTGCGTTTCGGCGTGCCTGATGTTTTTCATTCCGACAATGACACGGAGTTTAAGAATGCTGCTATGGAGCAATTCTTAGCTGAACACGGCGTGGTTCATACTACGATTCCGTCTGATGAACTGCGCAAGTCGCTTATTGATGCGGATATCGCTGGAACCGCCGTGTCAAGCTCAGGCACGTCAACGCCTGAAACAGTAATCGAGGTGAGCGCCTCCGATCAATCAGGCCCTTCCGACCTGCAAGGTTGGTGGACTCAGTTGGAGGCCAAATTGCAGCAAGTTCGCCAAGCCTCACGAGAACTTCGTCGGATGGAGACGGAGGTACTAGCGGAGTACGGCCGCTTCTGCGAGCAATTTGGCGATGACGCAACTCAAGCGTCTGGCAATTGGCCTAGATCAATTGAGGTGCGAAGACGCTGCCAAATGGCCTATGACGCAGAGAGACAGCGAATTCGCGAAGAAACTGACCTCTCAGAGGCGGAAACGAAAGCACGAGAAGCCATTAGTCGCTTCCAACGCGATTCAGAGCTCGGAGTTGCTCCCCTCTTAAATAGAGTATATCATATGGGAAACGATCCGCTGAAGCGCGATGGGCGGCGCTAACGGAAAGATACGCTTCTGTCGGAGAGCAACCGGCAGGGTCAGACTCGGCAATTCAAGAAGCTGAGGAAGCACTTGCGACGTTCCGACGACAGAAGGAACGACAGGCGGTCTGCCTTCAGCAGCGACTCGATGCGGTGTTAGCTCGGAAAGCTCAGGCAGAGGGCAAAACAGTGCGTAGTCGCAAGTGCTACGTCTGTGGGTTGCCAGGTGTAGCGCGTGGACGCGAATGCCCGAATCGGGTAAACCATAGCACCTATGAGCGACCATGCCAATAATTTTTTATACATTGTTTTTTTTTATGATTCTTGTTATATTCATCGCCTAACATGTACAATAAAGAGAGAAAAATCCATACTGGGCTTTATTTTATTTATTTATAAATATTATTTATGTTAATTATCTTTTTCATTTTGTCTTCTGGCCTAGAGAGAGAGTAGAAATGCAGAGCTGGTACGTCTTCGGCTACCCAGCGTCTGGAAGGGGGGAGTGTAACGAATCAATGTAATATTTGATTATATTACATTGCTCGTTACATTCTCTCTCTCTGTCTAGCCTGTGTATTAATCTTTACAGATGTTACAGGTCGACGTTCGACGATTTTCGGCGATTTTCGCGGACCTTCGTAAAGGTAAAAGTAGGGAAAGAGAGAGAGAGTTTTCGGTTCGTAAGTGCGAGAGCACATAGACTAATCTCAACCGTCGAGAGATTAAACTCAACCGTCGAGAGATTGAATTCAACCGTGTGATTAATCTCAACCGTTGTGAGAAACCTTGTTGTTTATTCTTCTCTTCATATTTTGATCGCCCCGTGCTTGTGATCCTGGTGCTGTGCTGGTGATCCAGTGGAGTTATATTAGTTTGTTTGGCGACGACGCAGCCCAGGAAGCTAAAGAGTAGCGACTACGCAGACTTCGCCTGGTTGTTTAATCATCGATCGCGGCTCACGCACTGTAAGTGCCAGTTTTGTAGTCTCTCTCTCTCTCTCTCTCTCTTTATTTATTTCGCGTATATATCGACCTGAGTTTCGCGCGCTGCGACGCGCCTGTATTACTTTTTTCCCGAATACATTTATTTTTGTTATTAATTGAATATTGCATTGTTGCTTATTTAGTTGTTTACCCCTTTTTCTCGCGTTTCGCTAAGTGAAGATTACCGCCGCCTCCGTCTATACGGCTTATTATAGTCGTATTATTACTGAGCGGCCGATCGTGTAAATGAGACTATTATTTTAACGGTTCTGAATAGTTATTATTTTATTGCATTTATTATTAAAAATAGCAAAACCGTTACAATATTATATATTACACCGCTGGTGTAAGTTATGTCCTAAAATACGTGAAAATGAGTGATTTTATGAGGTTTATGAGGCATAATTTACACCAGCGGTCTTGGCCAATAATCTAATCCAAGCCATTCGAAAACTCGCGAAAAATGTGAACTTTTGAGAGGTGTTAGATTAAAATCGATTGTGGCGTGGTCGCCTTTTTTTATATTCAATATGTCCGGGTGTTCTATCTCTTCGAGATTTTAAAATTAAGAATTGTAACCAGGGTAGATAAATTCTAAAGATTAATTTAAACAAAAGTTGTTTGTAATGTTTCTTCAAAAAAATCAATAGATTTTAAAATAAGTGACTTTAAATATATAATTTTTCCAAAAAATTGAAAAATTTCCACTTTTCATGGTTGAATAACTCTTATGCAAATTATTTTTAAAACTTAAATTTTTTTTGTATGTTCTGGAAGATGTTTCCAGCCTGTTCTCCAATTTTGGAGCGATTCAAAATTTTCATCGTACCACTTGACGTGAAATAGCCCATATATATGTATATATATGTATGTATGTATGTGGGTGTGTGTTTGTGTGGGTGCGTGCGTGCGTGTATGTGTGTGTGTGTGTGTGCGGCGCAATATTTATATAATATAAATATATTTTAAAATTGTTTTTTCAAGAATACATAATATATGTATTTTTTCCTTGCGCAAAAAAAAAGTTGTGAACATAACTTGAAAGAATGTGTATTAGTTTACTCATTCTTGATAAAACTCATAAAATGTTTAAACGTATACTCAATAATAATAACGGATCTAAAATGCAATGTAATGCTTTAAATACAGATGCAAAATTGTTTGAAGATTAAATAAATATTAATCAAGTATAACATACACTTTTCCAAATATCCATATGATATATACAATGGGTTAAAAATTAAATATATTAATTATTACATTTTTAAGATAATTCTATTATAAACAGTATAGGCAAAAGAAAATTCAAATTTTAACAGTGGCAATATAAAATACGAATTATATTTGAATAGATTTATTTATTTATTTTATTTATTTATTAAG
Organism: Theocolax elegans; assembly: GCA_026168455.1. Classification (NCBI taxonomy): domain Eukaryota; kingdom Metazoa; phylum Arthropoda; class Insecta; order Hymenoptera; family Cerocephalidae; genus Theocolax; species Theocolax elegans. Next base: position 24,220,596 of record CM047429.1, read on the forward strand.
CCAACAAATATTTACAAAACATTACAAAAATGCAGTAAAAACCTATAGAGATAAAATTAATTTATCTGTACATAGGGTGGCATAAAACTTAATTCTATAGTTTAAAAACTAAAATAAAAACTAAATAAAACTTAAAACTAAAAGTAATGTATAAAGCCCTACACTGGGCCAGTATCACCAGTATACTGGACAGTGCTTGACCTTATACCCAATATCTTATTAACATTGATCTAGCTGTTGTAAAACTTTCAGTGGACGCATTCATATTTCTAGCAAAAGCAATTTTTTCTATATTGTTTAATCTAGCAGGACATGTTAACCCTACCGCACAAGTAACTCTAAAGTGAGGAAACATTTCTTTGTGCTGTTTCGATGAGTCACATTTACATGTAGATGTAAAAACAATATCATCAACTACAACAATGTCTTTACATTGTCAACATTGTCTACTGGTTGCCGCTTTAGTGGATACATAGAATTAGTAAAAATTTGTTTATCTCTAATACCTCTGTCAAAATACAAAATAGCTTTATTATTTCCTATGTAATTTAGGTCACCATACGACATCCTAATTTGATTATGTTGAGGTATCTTATTCTCTTTTATACGTGGAGGAATCATTTTCTTACCATTTTCAAATACCATACCATCTATTTTGCTAAATACGTTTTCAATAGGTTTATATTTATCATTAGAAATATCAGCATTGTGTGTTATTGATTCTTTCACAAAATTTATTTGCCTAAATTTTGAAAAATAATTATTTATGTTTACATTATTTACATTATTTACACTGTTGCAGTTGTGATGTATATCCTGTTCCTCACTTTTATCTTTCAGTTTCGAAGTTGTATTCCTATAGTCCCCTTCAAGCTTATACATTTTTACTAATTTTTCCCCAATTTCAGTTACAATAAATATGTATTCTTTTGTATTCACATTAATCATTTTGTTCGCATTATAATTCGAGATACGTCTATGAGAACGATTACCATTTGTTAAGCAAAAACCCTGGAAGCAAATATATGTTCTTATGTCCAAAAGTAACTGTTTTCTTACTACAGAGTCCTGCAGGACTTCCAATGCAGAACTTGATATTTCTTCAATTGATTTAGGCATTTTTCGTTTTTTAAGTTTGAATTTTTCTACTTCGGTTACTAGCTTAATAAAATAGCTTTGAAATTTATCACAGTTTAGTTTCCCTAATATATTTTTGTTCATACAAAATTATTATAAATTTAATTGAATCCAATTCTTAAGTTTTTTTCTAATATGTGTTTTACTAGTCGTCAAAATTTTTAAATTATTAGGAATTTCATTATATATCCGTATTGCAACAATATAACTATTCTTATTACTTACTGATTTAGATATTTTAGGTATTGGTATACTTTTGTTTCTTGTATTTGTAATTCTATTTTTATGAATGTTTTATGTAATTTCATGTAATGAAAAGTAATAGATTCAAGCGCAAATGTTTGTTCAACGGTTAGTGGGTAATTATTAATTAAAAATTTATTTTTGCTTATGATTTTAAGCAATCTGGCTTGCGTACTTGATAATAACTTCAGATTATTTTTATAAGCACCCCCCCCCCCCCCATGAAATAATGCCATACGTTACTATACTATGAAAAAGTGCATAATATAAAATAATTATAGAGTTTCGGTTTTTAGGAGCTTCGAGAATTTAGCAAATACATATGTTAAGTACTTAGTTCTATTTACAATATATTCTATGTGTTCTTTCCATTTCAAATTGAAATCAATTATAATCCCAAGATATTTGCAGCTGTTAACTTTATTTAAGGTATTATTATTAATTTTAATATTAACACTTGTAGGTACACTGTCAAAATAATTTCCAAAAGTTATGTATACAGTTTTGTTAACATTTAACGATAGTTTATTGAAAGATAGCCATCTAAATACATGGTCAAGATATTTATTCATTGCATTTTCAGCTAACTCCCATGTATTCTCAGTAGCTAACACTACAGTATCATCTGCATAAGCAATCATGTTTTCTGAATATAAATTTAGTAGCAAATCATTAATATATAGTAGAAATAATAATGGACCTAATATTGTACCTTGCGGTACCCCAGTAGTTAGAACAAGAGTTTCACTTTTTGTTTGGTTTATTTTAACTACTTGTTCCCGATTTGAAAGATAACTATTAAGTAAATTTAAGGCATTTCCTCTGATACCATAGTTATATAGTTTATTTAAGAGAATAGAATGATTAACGGTATTATTGGTTTACTTTTATCTAGACAATTATAAATTATGTTAGTTAAATAATTTAAAGCATCTTTTGTGCCTTTGTTTTTAATAAAACCAAATTGATTTGATGCTAGTAAGTTATGTTTTGTTACAAAGTTATAAATTCTATTATGTATTACTTTTTCAAAAATTTTTGCAATATTAGAGATTAGTGAAATTGGTCTATAATTTGTAGCTTTACTCTTTTTACCCGCTTTAAAAATAGGAATTACTTCAGCTCTTTTAAGTGCAGCAGGCCAAATTGATGTTTCTATACAGTTATTAAAAATATGTACAATAGGTTCATTTATATAAGTTTCTTTTTTTAATGCACATAATACTACTCTTGGATTATCTTTAGAGGTTAAATCAATGTCACTATGTTCAGCACAAATCACCATAATATTTGTCACATATTTTCCACCTTTTTTTTTATTAAAATCACTCTTATGAAATACAATTTCACATATCGCACAAAAAACTGAAGTATTCACTGTCTTTGGGTGACATTTAAAGTTTATATCAGGAGGAATTGCCTCAGGTGGCAGTCCCTCCTCCGCCATCTTGGAATGATGGAATGAAAAACTATTATATTATTATATAATAGTTTATAATTTTATTTATAATAGTTTATAATTTTATAATATTATATTTTCAAAAACTATTAATTTAGGAGCATTTAATTCAAATATTTTTTAAATTAATATTTCAAAATTGTATGGATATATAAGTGAGTAGATTATGTATATTTATAGAAAACAATATTTTAAATAAACAAGTATGTATTCATTAGAAACAGAAGGTTTTCTAAGGAATGAATTTGATTATAATAATCAAGATAAATATATGGGCTCTGTAACTAAAGGAAAAAATAAATTGGATATAATTATGGATTAAAACGCAAATTTTGAAAGAGGGTGCAAATTACGAATTACGGAAAAATGGAAGAAATAGGTTTTTATTTATATGCCACTAAAATTATATAGTTCTATAAAATTAATAAAAATTAATAAAAAAATTTATCTATTTAAGAAGAAAGTTTTATTACTCTAAAAGTACAAAATATTAATGCCATAGTACTTTTGGCGATGATCCTTCGTCATTAAATAAATTAATTTTAGGAGGTGAAGTTCTATTTAGATCCGTTTAAAATATTCCAAAATTTTCATAAGTAGTTACTAAATACTATAATTTAGTACGTATATGCACTATACAATTTTTCATTAACATTTATAATTATTAAAATATAAATTTAAGCTTTATAGGAATTCATATAGTTTAAAATTTACAGTTAACAGTTAATGTCTTTATTTTTTTTATTACTATTATTCTGATTTCATTATACTAAATTTTGGTAAAAACTTTTATTTATAAATTATAATCGTATTTAAAAAAAAATTAAATTTTTGGTATAAAACCCAATGCATTATAACACTACCTCGAAGATGTTGTGTGAATCGGTTTAATTTCTAAGGTGTCCATGGTAGTGAAAAAGTAATACAATTTAAAACATTATTTAAAATAAATTTATTACGAAAAACCTTTTTCGAAATTAAAAATAGGGGGTTGGCGCGCGAAGTGCGCAGGGGGGCGACGCCCCCTAGTATATATATATATATATATATATATATATATATATATATATATATAGATATATTATAAGCTTCAACTTTTACACAGCGATTAAGGGGCTTCTATAAAAATGCAATTTCTGATTTGATAAACCTAATTTGTTCAAACAATTGTTTAAAAAAAGTCAGATTTTCTATTAAAAAAATATAAATAAAAATGTCACATTTTAAATAAAAAAGACTATGTAAATTTATAATTCATACATATCTCATGATGTGTACAAAATTTTAGAAGGCTACGTTAAACATTGTCCAGCAAGGAATGTTTTAATAGTATAAATAATAGTTTTTGAGTTATTTAGCTTTAAAGTTTAAGATTAACGACTTATTGCATTAACTGACGATTATCTGATGCTAAAATTATCTTACACGTAAGCTTTAATATATTACAAATTATTTATGCACATTCTACATAACATTTAGAACTAGTTTCTAAAATAAAAAAAAAATGATTTTTTTTACAATTTTTGACCATTCTCTATTTAAAGCTAGTGATTAAATTAAATTGTAATAATTTATATATTTTTTCAAATTAAAAATTAGAGACTAACTGTAAATGTAATAAACGCATCATTTTCTCATTAAAAATTTAGTATACTCGTTGCAGCAGCAACAATTGCCTTCACCATCTTCTGTCTTCTTTAATCTAAAAAAACAAAAAAATCACAAAGATTTAAATTCTTACAATAATACATAAATCAGTAGCAGAAAGTAGCATATCTGATAACGTATTAATATACTTCGGTTCATGTGATGTACAATGATGCAGGTTGAGTCGGTGACTGTTAGCAACTACAGCTTGGCTATGGCAAATTTTATGCTGAGGTCCATCATCCTGTGCTGCCTGGCTCCAGTACCTGTAAATAGACAATATTAATTAAATTATGTCTAATTGACTTTTATTAATTGTATTTGTTAGTAGTTACAAGAATGAAATAAATATTTACTAAGGAGATGGATTGAAATACTAAAAGTGCGGGTGTTGTAAAACTTGTTTTCTTGTTTACAGGGATAATAACAATTCCAGTTCATAATAGTTGGGATTAGTTGCATATAGGTACAGTTATTTAAGGAATCGTTATTTTATCAATAGGAAAAAAATTGACAGTAATTATAAAATGTAGTTTGGATTTAGAAAATTGCTGTCGTCGAAGGAAATACTCTCAACACATAAGAACATTAACTATATGTTTGATTCCAATTAATTGCATAGGGATAGATAGAAATAGGCTGATTAATAGTAATTATTAAAGAGTTATAAGCAAACAATAATATTTTACCAGAATGTGTATGAATGCCGGTGATGAAGGTAAGCCTCCCTGTTTCTTCATCAGAAGTATTAACGGCTTTCATACGCGATGAAAGGAATGTAGCCATGCGAACTAATACAGCTTCATAATAATTTATATTTATTTACGATAAAAATAAAAATTCTATTTTATTGACAAGTTACATCTTTTTTTTATATAAAGGTTTTGATAAGCTTAAATAAATAAAAACAATATTTTATATGCAAACAATAAAATTATTAATACCGTCCTTCCCTTCTTCATCATAGTTATTTGAATCTGTTAAATAGTCTTTCAAATTATTGACTATATTATCTAAAATATATATTTAATTAATTATAGATAGGTTAGATGATTTTCACCTGAAAATCAGGTAATAATCATGTGAAAATCAGCTGTGATTTTGGCATGATAATCAACTGAAAATCAGCTGAAAATCAGGTGATTATCACCTGTACTTTCGCAGCAGGGAGCAATTTAATCAGTTATTTAGACGCAAAAACAATTGTGGTAGTATAATGATTCATTTAAAGAAGTATTCAAGGAGCCAAAATTATATCGCCAGATAGTATTTATCCCTATTATTTATTAATCAATTTGATAACATCCAGTCGACGGATTGGTAAGCACTTTGATTTTTATCGTGGCGTTCATATACGAAGTGTTTGTTGGTCAAACGTGGTTTCGGTTTTCGGGAGTGTCAGTGATTTTCGATCGTTGGGTTCGTGGGGTTTGTTTGTTAATTACGTCGCGTTACGTTGGGTTTTTTTCGCGCGTTATTAATAAATAATAGTTTTCCGAAAATCTCTCTAGTGGTAGTGGTGACAGTGGGTTCCGTAAGGAATCCGCTTATCAATTAATTTACGCTAACTAAAATTGTTGTAGATTATAGTGGAAACCGGTCCACTGTAAATTCAACGAAATCTTCTTTGAGAGAGTCGACCGTGCAGGGTTATTTCATTTAGAATTAAATATTTTCGGCGTTTCCACCGAAAAACGGTTAAACATTTTAACAAAAAATTTGGTAACGTCGCAACACATATACATATATAACAAACAATTTCTTATTCATTTAAAAATAATAAATATGTTAAATTATAATAAATATTTCCTTTTTTTAAAAAAACTATCAGTTTTTTATTTTACATCCTTCTCCCCCGTCAGAACTTCACCCCGTACCCCTCTCCAACCACGCTTTGCTATCCTTCCTACCTATCACAACATTCGCATCCTATATACAGTAATCACAGTTCTCAATATCCTAGAAGTTAAAAAGTTAAATAAAAAATAAATTTAACGGCCTTTGGACTAAAAAAATGGTATATGCTATCGATTGATGCATAATGTACTATTCTTAGTTGTTTAATTTCATTTAGAATTTTCTAATGAAATCTAATTAAAATAGAATGTTAAGATTAAAATTAGCTAAATGGGGGGGGGGGGGGGGTAAAAATTACAAGGTGCGTGGAATCGTCAGATTTGCGGTGGTCAAGTGATAAGGCGACTACCCGGTAAGCAGCAGAGACCGTCGGTTCGATCCCGACTTGGAGACGTTGATTTTTTTCTTTCTCGATCTTTCTTTAATTAAGTTTCTAATACCTCTGGCAATATTTAAGCCTTAGCGATATGCAAGTAACTTGCTAGAAAGAGGGTTTTGCGCAATAATTGAGAAAATATTTAGTAGCGCAATCTATCTCAGAAATACCGATTAAAATTCATATATACTTTGTAATTAATGTAATAGGGGTGTCATACTCAATTAAAAATTCAAATTTCGCGCCACAAAATAGCAGACGAAAAAAACAACTAATTTATTTATAACAATTAATAAAAACAAAGTTACGTAAAACAAAGAGTTAGTTGCCTTCCGATATGTGATTATCTATCGTGTTACAAAATTTCAAGTTATTATAACAATATGTCGACAAGAAAACCTTGGAAAATATAGGAAAATTGCAGTTTTCAAGATTTTCTCGTCGACACATTGCCATATTAACTTAAAATATCGTAAAATGATAGATAATTACATAACGTAGGGCAATTAACTCTTACTTTTGTACAAATTTGTTTTTATTAATTGTCATAAGTATATGGGCAGGCAGCTGGTGGTTAACCAGAGTAGCAGCAGAGGGCACTGGAAGCGCCGCTAGGTAGTATGGAGAGAACCGCATGAGCGACCAGTAGCGACTATACCACCGAATGATGAGTCCGCAGTTGCGGATGATAACCAATGAACTCTGACTTACACATCTAACTACTTCCAGGTTATACCTTGCACCTTTCGTCTCCGGCTGCTCAACCGCAGACGTGGGTACCGAGGACAACCGTAGAAGTAATATCTACTATCTCCACAACCCCACTTTGGTAACCCCGGCGAGCCGGCCCGCGTCACGCAGAGTGCGGTAGCTATTTTGGTCACGATTCATCGACTCATCGTGCGAGCACCGCAGACCATAGCTTCAAGCAACAATACCGCCGAGATCATCGACTCAGAACCAATATTAACCGGAAGTAACTGAAATCATCGTTACTCGATTCTCAGTAATTCAGAGACCACGTGACACATTTTTTTCAATAAAGCGTAGTTACGGTTTGATCAAGCCCACACGCAATCGAGCGTTAGAGGCATATTTCGTAATATACTGCAACATAAGTTATCGAAATCAGAATCAAAGAGTCATGCAGATGCCAACTTTCTTTAATTAATTAACAAACTTTAATGCAGTTTTATATATTTGTCTTAACTGTATTAATGCATGATAAGTTAATTCACATGATGGCGTCACATGGAACGAATGAAAGTCACGCAGTTTTTTCTTTTATCAAATACCAGTTTGAGGACGTGCTTGTGCAGAAGGTTCGGGTTGACCGCAGGCAGCGAGCGTCCAGCTGAGATTGCGATCCCGTTTTATAGTGGTCAGCGAAAACCGATATATGAGTCATTTCTTTTGTTGAATCAGTAACACGAGAAAAGAGTGCACTTGCAAGCACCACTATGTTTATTCGCACAGGGTATAACATTTTCGTTTCTGGAGTGTGATTCGTTCGGCCCAAGCCGTAGCTTGTACTATTCAGCTGTGGTTGCAACCACGTTATTGTTTAGCAACTAGCAAACGTATCTCGTGATAAAGCGAAGATTTGTAGCTAGTTAGCTTAATGCATGCTGCGTGCGGTACACCGAGCATAAATAGAGAAATAAGCGTAAGTTCTACAATCCTGTAAGTTCAGGCACAACGATAGAAAAAAAAATAGAGTTAGGGCTAGTAGGCGTCTATGAACACTCTCGCTCACCTCGGAAATCATTCGATACTTCGCAATTAAGAATCGGGAAGAAATTTAGACCCACAGTGAACAACAGTAAAGTAATCATGGGTGACGTCAACATGGAGATCACGGAAAATCCCGAGGAAAAACAAACGCTCATAATATCTAAAGACGAGTTCTCAGAACTCAAAGTTAAGTTCGATATGTTGGCGAGAAGAGTAGCAAAAAACAAGTAACGGCAGGAACCAACAACGTAACGTCAGGACGACCTCTAAGCACTAACGAAAATAGTCGGGACGTGTTGGTTCATCAAAATGCAAACAACGGTCGAATTAAAGATATAACCAATGCCTATTGGCCAAACGTTGTAAACAGTGAACAATTTTCAGATGGCTCAACATATAACAATCCAAATCATTTTGGTCAACAACGTTTGGGTATTATTGATATCAAATTTGAACCTTTCTGGCAGCACGGGCCAGAAGCGTGGTTTATTATGCATGAATCTTTATTTGTTAATAACAACATCGTGACAAATCAGATGAAGTATTGCAACTTATTAAAAAATTTAAAAGACGAAATTGCACATAAAAATTTAGATATCTTAAAGGTTCTGCCGGTAGAGAACAAATAAAAGGCGGTTAATGAATCTATGCTTCGAAAATATACCTAAACAGCCGAACAAATATTAAATAAATTAACTTCCGACGTGAAAATGAACAATAGATGACCGTCAGCCTACTTTAATGAATTGTTATACACCGGAAACGGGTTAATGCCTCGCGAGTATGTACTTAAGATATGGTAAAGTTGTCAACCGACCACGATAATTTTAAATATTCGCGACGTGATGTACTTACAAGGAGAGGTCACACACTCTGGAAAACGGATCCTTACTAAACTCTAGGATATAATTTCTACTATAAAATCATGCAGAAAGCCGGAGTTTTAGTGTCCAATGGCCATTTTTACGATAGATATAAGCAAATAATGAAAAATCTCGCCGAAAAAACCGTTGAGTTTGAATGCTTATAACTCAGAAACAATTAAAGATTTACGTATAAACTAAATTTTGAAAAAAAGTTGAGATTGAGTAGATGCGTTTAAAAAAAAGGAAGCTCAAATATTTTAATATGGTCAAAAGTTATGGGAGAAATAAGAATTACACGAAATTTTGGGCTAAAATAATCATTAAATTGTAACTTTAAATTTTCGATAAAATTTTGGCTAATTCTTATTTCTCCCATAACTTTTGACCATATGAAAATATTTGAGCTTCCTTTTTTTTAAACGTATTTACTCGATCTCAACTTTCTTTCAAAATTTAGTTTATACGTACATCTTTAATTGTTTCTGAGTTATAAGCATTCAAACTCAACGGTTTTTTCGGCAAGATTTTTCATTATTTGCTTATATCTATTGTAAAAATGGCCATTGGACACTAAAACTCCGGCTTTCTGCATGATTTTATAGTAGAAATTATATCCTAGAGTTTGGTAAGGCTCCGTTTTCCAGAGAGTGTGACCTCTCCTTGTTAGTTACGACATCAAACACGACTCTCGCAGTTTTCACATCTAGTACACCACAGAACACGGCCATACATAATGGCGCAACATAAATTCGGAATTTTCTAAATATTTCCGTAATTTCTGAGGTATGCCGTGATAACTTCCCTAAGTACGGGATGACCTGGATATGTCGGAAATTTTTGAGCTATTTAGGGAATAATCCACTAATCACGAGTTTTCTTCGATATTTCGAGAATTTCTTAGTTATTTCGGAATAACTTCACTAATTACGAGATTTCCTGGATATTTCGGGAATTTTCGAGGTATTCCAGGATAACTCCACCAATAACGGGATTTTAGAAATATTTCGGTAATTTCTCGATATAAATAAATATATCACTAATTACGGGATAATTGGATATTTCGGGAATTTTTAGCTATTCCGGGTAACGCCACTTATTTCAGGATTTTCTGGATATTTCGGGAATTGTTGAGCAATTCCGGGATTACTCCACCAATTACGGAATCATCTAAATATTTCATAAGTTCTGTTGCATGCCGGGATAAATTCATTAATTTTGGGATCACGTGGATATTTCTGGAATTTCTGAGTTGTTTCGGGATCACTTCACGAATAACGGGATTTTCTGGATATTTCGGGAATTGTTGAGGTATGTCGGGATAACTCCACCAATTTCGGGATTTTCTAAACATTTCAGTAATTACTGTGGTATACTGGGATAACTTGATTACTTTTGCGCTTTCCTGAAAATTTTTGGTATTGCATAGTTATCTCGGGATATCTTTACTAATTACGAGATTCTCTGGATATTGCGGGAATTTTAGGATTGTTCCGGGATAACTCCACCAATTTCGGGAGTTTCAAAATATTTCCGTAATTTCTGCGGTATGCCGCGATAACTTCCTTAATTTTGCGCTTTCATGTATATTTTTGGGATTTCTGATTTACCTCGGGATAACTTGACTAATAATGGGATTTTCTCGCTATTTCGAGAATTTCTGAGTTATACCGAAACAACTACACTAATTGCGTGATTTCCTTGATATTTCGGGAAATTTGAGCTGTTCCGGAAATTATCCACGAATTACGGTTTTTCTTCGAGTTTTCGGGAATTTCTGAGCTATTACGGGTTAACTGCACCAATTGCGGTATATCCTCGATATTTAAAGGAATTATTGAGGTATTTCGGGATAACTCCACCAATTCCGGGATTTTCTAAATATTTCAGTAATTCCTGTGGTATGCCGGGAAATTTCATTAATTTTGGGCTTTCCTGGATCTATTTGAAATTACTAAGTTGTCCGGGATAACGTGACTGATTACGTGATTTTCTCGATATTTCGGGAATATCTGAGTTATACCGGGGTTCCTACAGTAATTGCGGGATTCCTGGACAATTCGGGAATTTTAGAGCTATTCTGGAATGTTCGACTAATTACAAGTTTTTTTACAATATTGCGGGAATTTCTGAGTTTTTTCGTGATAACTTTACTAATTAAGAGATTTCCTGGATATTTCGGAAATTATTCAGGTATTTCGGGATAACTCCACCAATAACGGGATTTTAGAAATATTTCGGTAATTTCTGGATATATATAAATATATCACTAATTACGGGATAACTGGATATTTCGGGAATTGTTAGCTATTCCGGGTAACGCCACTTATTCAGGATTTTCTGGATATTTCGGGAATTGTTGAGCAATTCCGGGATTACTCCACCAATTACGGAATCATCTAAATATTGCATAAGTTCTGTTGCATGCCGGGATAAATTCATTAATTTTGGGATTTCGTGGATATTTCTGGAATTTCTGAGTTGTTTCGGGATCACTTCACGAATAACGGGATTTTCTGGATATTTCGGGCATTTCTGAGTTATTTCATGATAACTTCACTAATTACGAGTTTTATTCGATATTTCGGGAAATTTTGAGTTGTTTTGAGAAAACTTTACTAATTACGGGATTTCCTGGATATATCGGGAATTTTTGAGGCATTGGTGGAATTCTCAATAATTTCGAGAATTAATAAATATATCCGTAATTTCTATGGAATGCCGGGATAAGTTCATTAAATTTGGGCTTTACTATATATTTTTTCAATTTCTAAATTGTGTCGGGTTAAATTCACTAATTACGGGAGTTCTGGATACTTTGGGACTTTTTCGCTTATTCGGAGATAGCTCCAATATTTACAGATTTCCTGGATAACTCGGCAATTATTGAGATATTTCGGGATAACTCCACCAATTCCGGGATTTTCTAAATATTTCAGTAATTCCTGTGGTATGCCGGGATAACTTCATTAATTTTGGGCTTTGCTGGAACTATTTGGATTTACTAAGTTGTTCGGGATAACGTGACTCATTACGTGATATTCTTGATATTTCGGGAATTTCTGCGTTATACCGTGATTCCTACAGTAATTGCGGGATTCCTGGACAATTCGGGAATTTTAGAGCTATTCCTGGAATATTCGACTAATTACAAGTTTTTTTTCAATATTGCGGGAATTTCTGAGTTTTTTCGTGATAACTTTACTAATTGCGAGATTTCCTGGATATTTCGGGAATTATTGAGGTATTTCGGGATAACTCCACCAATTCCGGGATTTTCTAAATATTTCAGTAATTCCTGTGGTATGCCGGGATAACTTCATTACTTTTAGGCTTTCCTGAATACTTTCGGTATTGCTAAGTTATCTCGGGATATCTTTACTAATTACGAGATTTACACAATGTTTCGGAAATTTTTGAAACATTCCGGGATAATCCACCAATTTAGGGATTTTCTAAATATTTCCGCAATGTTGTCGTATGCCGGGATAACTTCATTAATTTTGGGCTTTCAATGATATTTTTGGAATTTCTGAGTTGTTTCGAGATTATTTGAGTGATTACGAGTTTTCTTCGATACTCGGGAATTTTTTAGTTATGTCGGAAAAACTTCACTAAGTGTTACATTTTCTGAATATTTCGGGAATTTTTGAAGTGTTTCGGGATAACTCCATCAATTCCGGGATTTTCTAATTATTTCTGTAACTCCGTGGTATGCCGCGATAACTTCATTAATTTTGAGCTCTCCTGAATGTTTTTGGTATTTCTGTGTTACTTCGGGATAACTTGACCAATAATGGGATTTTCTCGATATTTCGGAAATTTCTGACTGACACCGAAATAACTACAGTAATTGCGGGATTTCCTGCACAATTCGGGAATTTTTAGAGCTATTCCTGGAATATGTGACTAATTTCGAGTATTTTTCGATATTTTGGGAACTTCTGAGTTTTTTCGTGATAACTTTACTAACTAAGAGATTTCCTGGATATTTCCGGAATTATTGAGGTGTTTCGAGATAACTCTACCAATTTCGGGATTCTCTAAATATTTCCGTAATTTCTTTGGTATGCCGGGATAAGTTCATTAATTTTGGGCTTTAATATATATTTTTGCAATTACTGATACTTTTCGGGGTAACATCACTAATTGCGGGATTTCTGGATAATTTGGGAATTTTTCGGTTATTCCGAGATAACTTCAATTATTACGGATTTCCTGGATATATCGGGAATTTTAGAAATATTCCGGGATAACTCCGCCAATTGCGGGATTTTCTAAATATTTCAGTAAGTACTGTGGTATGCCGGGATAACTTCATTAATTTTGGGCTTTGCTGGAACTGTTTGGATTTACTAAGTTGTTCGGGATAACGTGATTCATTACGTGATTTTCTTGATATTTCGGGAATTTCTGCGTTTTTTCGTGATAACTTTACTAACTAAGAGATTTCCTGGATATTTCCGGAATTATTGAGGTGTTTCGAGATAACTCTACCAATTTCGGGATTTTCTAAATATTTCCGTAATTTCTTTGGTATGCCGGGATAAGTTCATTAATTTTGGGCTTTAATATATATTTTTGCAATTTCTGATACTTTTCGGGGTAACATCACTAATTGCGGGATTTCTGGATAATTTGGGAATTTTTCGGTTATTCCGAGATAACTTCAATTATTACGGATTTCCTGGATATTTCGGGAATTTTAGAAATATTCCGGGATAACTCCGCCAATTCCGGGATTTTCTAAATATTTCAGTAAGTACTGTGGTATGCCGGGATAACTTCATTAATTTTAGGCTTTCCTGGGTCTATTAGGAATTACTAAGTTGTTCGAGATAACGTGACTGATTACGTGATTTTCTCGATATTTCGGGAATTTCTGAGTTATACCGTGATTCCTACAGTAATTGCGGGCTTCCTGGACAATTCGGGAATTTTAGAGCAATTCCTGGAATATTCGACTAATTACAAGTTTTTTTTCAATATTGCGGGAATTTCTAAATTTTTTTGTTAGAACTTTACTAATTGCGAGATTTCCTGGATATTTCGGGAATTATTGAGGTATTTCGGGATAACTCCACCAATTCCGGGATTTTCTAAATATTTCAGTAATTCCTGTGGTATGCCGGGATAACTTCATTACTTTTAGGCTTTCCTGAATACTTTTGGTATTGCTAAGTTATCTCGGGATATCTTTACTAATTACGAGATTTACACAATGTTTCGGAAATTTTTGAAACATTCCGGGATAATCCACCAATTTAGGGATTTTCTAAATATTTCCGCAATGTTGTCGTATGCCGGGATAACTTCATTAATTTTGGGCTTTCAATGATATTTTTGGAATTTCTGAGTTGTTTCGAGATTATTTGAGTGATTACGAGTTTTCTTCGATACTCGGGAATTTTTTAGTTATGTCGGAAAAACTTCACTAAGTGTTACATTTTCTGAATATTTCGGGAATTTTTGAAGTGTTTCGGGATAACTCCATCAATTCCGGGATTTTCTAATTATTTCTGTAACTCCGTGGTATGCCGCGATAACTTCATTAATTTTGAGCTCTCCTGAATGTTTTTGGTATTTCTGTGTTACTTCGGGATAACTTGACCAATAATGGGATTTTCTCGATATTTCGGAAATTTCTGACTGACACCGAAATAACTACAGTAATTGCGGGATTTCCTGCACAATTCGGGAATTTTTAGAGCTATTCCTGGAATATGTGACTAATTTCGAGTATTTTTCGATATTTTGGGAACTTCTGAGTTTTTTCGTGATAACTTTACTAACTAAGAGATTTCCTGGATATTTCCGGAATTATTGAGGTGTTTCGAGATAACTCTACCAATTTCGGGATTCTCTAAATATTTCCGTAATTTCTTTGGTATGCCGGGATAAGTTCATTAATTTTGGGCTTTAATATATATTTTTGCAATTACTGATACTTTTCGGGGTAACATCACTAATTGCGGGATTTCTGGATAATTTGGGAATTTTTCGGTTATTCCGAGATAACTTCAATTATTACGGATTTCCTGGATATATCGGGAATTTTAGAAATATTCCGGGATAACTCCGCCAATTGCGGGATTTTCTAAATATTTCAGTAAGTACTGTGGTATGCCGGGATAACTTCATTAATTTTGGGCTTTGCTGGAACTGTTTGGATTTACTAAATTGTTCGGGATAACGTGACTCATTACGTGATTTTCTTGATATTTCGGGAATTTCTGCGTTTTTTCGTGATAACTTTACTAACTAAGAGATTTCCTGGATATTTCCGGAATTATTGAGGTGTTTCGAGATAACTCTACCAATTTCGGGATTTTCTAAATATTTCCGTAATTTCTTTGGTATGCCGGGATAAGTTCATTAATTTTGGGCTTTAATATATATTTTTGCAATTTCTGATACTTTTCGGGGAAACATCACTAATTGCGTGATTTTTGGATAATTTGGGAATTTTTCGGTTATTCCGAGATAACTTCAATTATTACGGATTTCCTGGATATTTCGGGAATTTTAGAAATATTCCGGGATAACTCCGCCAATTCCGGGATTTTCTAAATATTTCAGTAAGTACTGTGGTATGCCGGGATAACTTCATTAATTTTAGGCTTTCCTGGGTCTATTAGGAATTACTAAGTTGTTCGAGATAACGTGACTGCTTACGTGATTTTCTCGATATTTCGGGAATTTCTGAGTTATACCGTGATTCCTACAGTAATTGCGGGCTTCCTGGACAATTCGGGAATTTTAGAGCTATTCCTGGAATATTCGACTAATTACAAGTTTTTTTTCAATATTGCGGGAATTTCTAAATTTTTTTGTTAGAACTTTACTAAATACGAGATTTCCTGGGTATTTCGGGAATTATCGAGGTATTTCGGGATAACTCCACAAATTTGGGATTTTCTAAATATTTGAGTAATTTCTGTGGTATGCCGGGATAACTTCATTACTTTTGGGCTTTCCTGAATATTTTTGGTATTGCTTAGTTATCACGGGATATCTTTACTAATTACGAGATTTACAGAATGTTTCGGAAATCTTTGAAGCATGCCGGGATAATCCACCAATTTCGGGATTATCTAAATATTTCCGTAATTTTTGTCGAATGCTGGGATAACTCCACCAATTGCGGTATTTTCTACTTATTTCCGTAATTCCGTGGTATGCCGCGATAACTTCAATAATTTTGGGCTTTCCTGAATGTTTTTGGTATTTCTGTGTTACCTCGGGATAACTTGACTAATAATGGGATTTTCTCGATATTTCGGAAATTACTGAGTTATACAAATATAACTACAGTAATTGTGGGATTTCCTGCACAACTCGGGATTTTTTAGAGCTATTCCTGGAATATGTGACTAATTACGAGTTTTTTTCGATATATCGGGAATTTCTGAGTTTTTTCGAGATAACTTTACTATTTAAGAGATTTCCGGATATTTCGGGAAATGTTGAGGTATGTCGGGATAACTCCACCAATTTCGGGATTTTCTAAATATTTCAGTAATTACTGTGGTATACTGGGATAATTTGATTACTTTTGGGCTTTCCTGAATATTTTTGGTATTGCTTAGTTATCTCGGGATATCTTTACTAATGACGAGATTTACAGAATGTTTAGGAAATTTTAGAATTATTCCGGGATAACTCCATCAATTTCGGGATTTTCTAAATATTTACGTAATTTCTGTGGTATGCCGCGATAATTTCATTAATTTTGGGCTTTCCTGAATTGTTGGTATTTCTGAGTAGTTTTGGTATTTATTGACTGGTTACGCGTTTTCTTTGATATTTCTGGAATTTCTTAGTTATTTCGTGATAACTTCACTAATTACGAGTTTCTCTGGATATTTCGGGAATTTTAGAATTATTCCGGGATAACTCCACCAATATCGGGAGTTTCAAAATATTTCCGTAATTTCTCCGGTATGCAGCGATAACTTCATTAATTTTGGGCTTTCATGGATATTTTTGGAATTTTTGAGTCACCTCGGGATAACTTGACTAATAATGGGATTTTCTCTATAATTCGGGAATTTCTGAGTTATACCGAAATAACTACACTAATTAAGGATTTCCTGGATAATTCGGGAAATTTGAGCTGTTCCGGAAAGTATCCACGAATTACGGGTTTTCTTCGATTTTTCGGGAATTTCTGAGTTATTACGGGTTACCTGCAACAATTACGGTATATCCTGGATATTTCGGGAATTATTGAGGTATTTCGGGATAACTCCACCAATTCCGGGATTTTCTAAATATTTCAGTAATTACTGTGGTAAGCCGGGATAACTTCATTAATTATGGGTTTTCATGGAGATTTTTGGAAATTCTGATTTGTATCGAGATTATTTGCGTGATACGAGTTTTCTTCGATATTCGGGAATTTCGTAGTTATGTCGCAAAAACTTCACAAAGCACTAGATTTTCTGGTTATTTCGGTAATTTTTGAAGTATTTCGGGATATCTTCACCGATTCCGGGATTTTCTAAATATTTCTAAATATTATATTATTAATTTGGGTTTTCATGGATATTTTTGGAATTCTAAGTTGTTCGGGATACTTGACTGATTACGTGATTTTCGCGATATTTCGGGAATTTCTGATTTATACCTAGAATCCTACAGTAATTGCGGGATTTCCTGGACAATTCGGCAATTTGAGAGCTATTCCTGGAATATTCGACAAGTTGCAAGTTTTTTTTCAATATTTCGGGAATTCCTGAGTTTTTTTCGTGATAACTTTAATAATTACGAGATTTCCTGGATTTTTCGTGAATTATCGAAGTATTACGGGATGACTCCACCAATTCCGGGATCTTCTACTTATTTCCGTAATTGTGTGGTATGCCGCGATAACTTCATTAATTTTGGGCTTTCCTGTATGTTGTTGTTATTTCTGAGTTACTTCGGGATAACTTGACTAATATTGGGATTTTCTCGATATTTCGAAAATTTCTGAGTTATACCGAGATAACTACAGTAATTGCTAGATACGATTTCGAGATAACTCCACCAATTCCGGGATTTTCTAAATATTTCAGTAAGTACTGTGGTATGCCGGGATAACTTCATTAATTTTAGGCTTTCCTGGGTCTATTAGGAATTACTAAGTTGTTCGAGATAACGTGACTGATTACGTGATTTTCTCGATATTTCGGGAATTTCTGAGTTATACCGTGATTCCTACAGTATTGCGGGCTTCCTGGACAATTCGGGAATTTAGAGCTATTCCTGGAATATTCGACTAATTACAAGTTTTTTTCAATATTGCGGGAATTTCTAAATTTTTTTGTTAGAACTTTACTAATTGCGAGATTTCCTGGATATTTCGGGAATTATTGAGGTATTTCGGGATAACTCCACCAATAACGGGATTTTAGAAATATTTCGGTAATTTCTGGATATATAAATATATCACTAATTACGGGATAACTGGATATTTCGGGAATTGTTAGCTATTCCGGGTAACGCCACTTATTCAGGATTTTCTGGATATTTCGGGAATTGTTGAGCAATTCCGGGATTACTCCACCAATTACGGAATCATCTAAATATTGCATAAGTTCTGTTGCATGCCGGGATAAATTCATTAATTTTGGGATTTCGTGGATATTTCTGGAATTTCTGAGTTGTTTCGGGATCACTTCACGAATAACGGGATTTTCTGGATATTTCGGGCATTTCTGAGTTATTTCATGATAACTTCACTAATTACGAGTTTTATTCGATATTTCGGGAAATTTTGAGTTGTTTTGAGAAAACTTTACTAATTACGGGATTTCCTGGATATATCGGGAATTTTTGAGGCATTGGTGGAATTCTCAATAATTTCGAGAATTAATAAATATATCCGTAATTTCTATGGAATGCCGGGATAAGTTCATTAAATTTGGGCTTTACTATATATTTTTTCAATTTCTAAATTGTGTCGGGTTAAATTCACTAATTACGGGAGTTCTGGATACTTTGGGACTTTTTCGCTTATTCGGAGATAGCTCCAATATTTACAGATTTCCTGGATAACTCGGCAATTATTGAGATATTTCGGGATAACTCCACCAATTCCGGGATTTTCTAAATATTTCAGTAATTCCTGTGGTATGCCGGGATAACTTCATTAATTTTGGGCTTTGCTGGAACTATTTGGATTTACTAAGTTGTTCGGGATAACGTGACTCATTACGTGATATTCTTGATATTTCGGGAATTTCTGCGTTATACCGTGATTCCTACAGTAATTGCGGGATTCCTGGACAATTCGGGAATTTTAGAGCTATTCCTGGAATATTCGACTAATTACAAGTTTTTTTTCAATATTGCGGGAATTTCTGAGTTTTTTCGTGATAACTTTACTAATTGCGAGATTTCCTGGATATTTCGGGAATTATTGAGGTATTTCGGGATAACTCCACCAATTCCGGGATTTTCTAAATATTTCAGTAATTCCTGTGGTATGCCGGGATAACTTCATTACTTTTAGGCTTTCCTGAATACTTTCGGTATTGCTAAGTTATCTCGGGATATCTTTACTAATTACGAGATTTACACAATGTTTCGGAAATTTTTGAAACATTCCGGGATAATCCACCAATTTAGGGATTTTCTAAATATTTCCGCAATGTTGTCGTATGCCGGGATAACTTCATTAATTTTGGGCTTTCAATGATATTTTTGGAATTTCTGAGTTGTTTCGAGATTATTTGAGTGATTACGAGTTTTCTTCGATACTCGGGAATTTTTTAGTTATGTCGGAAAAACTTCACTAAGTGTTACATTTTCTGAATATTTCGGGAATTTTTGAAGTGTTTCGGGATAACTCCATCAATTCCGGGATTTTCTAATTATTTCTGTAACTCCGTGGTATGCCGCGATAACTTCATTAATTTTGAGCTCTCCTGAATGTTTTTGGTATTTCTGTGTTACTTCGGGATAACTTGACCAATAATGGGATTTTCTCGATATTTCGGAAATTTCTGACTGACACCGAAATAACTACAGTAATTGCGGGATTTCCTGCACAATTCGGGAATTTTAGAGCTATTCCTGGAATATGTGACTAATTTCGAGTATTTTTCGATATTTTGGGAACTTCTGAGTTTTTTCGTGATAACTTTACTAACTAAGAGATTTCCTGGATATTTCCGGAATTATTGAGGTGTTTCGAGATAACTCTACCAATTTCGGGATTCTCTAAATATTTCCGTAATTTCTTTGGTATGCCGGGATAAGTTCATTAATTTTGGGCTTTAATATATTTTTGCAATTACTGATACTTTTCGGGGTAACATCACTAATTGCGGGATTTTCTGGATAATTTGGGAATTTTTCGGTTATTCCGAGATAACTTCAATTATTACGGATTTCCTGGATATATCGGGAATTTTAGAAATATTCCGGGATAACTCCGCCAATTGCGGGATTTTCTAAATATTTCAGTAAGTACTGTGGTATGCCGGGATAACTTCATTAATTTTGGGCTTTGCTGGAACTGTTTGGATTTACTAAGTTGTTCGGGATAACGTGATTCATTACGTGATTTTCTTGATATTTCGGGAATTTCTGCGTTTTTTCGTGATAACTTTACTAACTAAGAGATTTCCTGGATATTTCCGGAATTATTGAGGTGTTTCGAGATAACTCTACCAATTTCGGGATTTTCTAAATATTTCCGTAATTTCTTTGGTATGCCGGGATAAGTTCATTAATTTTGGGCTTTAATATATATTTTTGCAATTTCTGATACTTTTCGGGGTAACATCACTAATTGCGGGATTTTCTGGATAATTTGGGAATTTTTCGGTTATTCCGAGATAACTTCAATTATTACGGATTTCCTGGATATTTCGGGAATTTTAGAAATATTCCGGGATAACTCCGCCAATTCCGGGATTTTCTAAATATTTCAGTAAGTACTGTGGTATGCCGGGATAACTTCATTAATTTTAGGCTTTCCTGGGTCTATTAGGAATTACTAAGTTGTTCGAGATAACGTGACTGATTACGTGATTTTCTCGATATTTCGGGAATTTCTGAGTTATACCGTGATTCCTACAGTAATTGCGGGCTTCCTGGACAATTCGGGAATTTTAGAGCAATTCCTGGAATATTCGACTAATTACAAGTTTTTTTTCAATATTGCGGGAATTTCTAAATTTTTTTGTTAGAACTTTACTAATTGCGAGATTTCCTGGATATTTCGGGAATTATTGAGGTATTTCGGGATAACTCCACCAATTCCGGGATTTTCTAAATATTTCAGTAATTCCTGTGGTATGCCGGGATAACTTCATTACTTTTAGGCTTTCCTGAATACTTTTGGTATTGCTAAGTTATCTCGGGATATCTTTACTAATTACGAGATTTACACAATGTTTCGGAAATTTTTGAAACATTCCGGGATAATCCACCAATTTAGGGATTTTCTAAATATTTCCGCAATGTTGTCGTATGCCGGGATAACTTCATTAATTTTGGGCTTTCAATGATATTTTTGGAATTTCTGAGTTGTTTCGAGATTATTTGAGTGATTACGAGTTTTCTTCGATACTCGGGAATTTTTTAGTTATGTCGGAAAAACTTCACTAAGTGTTACATTTTCTGAATATTTCGGGAATTTTTGAAGTGTTTCGGGATAACTCCATCAATTCCGGGATTTTCTAATTATTTCTGTAACTCCGTGGTATGCCGCGATAACTTCATTAATTTTGAGCTCTCCTGAATGTTTTTGGTATTTCTGTGTTACTTCGGGATAACTTGACCAATAATGGGATTTTCTCGATATTTCGGAAATTTCTGACTGACACCGAAATAACTACAGTAATTGCGGGATTTCCTGCACAATTCGGGAATTTTAGAGCTATTCCTGGAATATGTGACTAATTTCGAGTATTTTTCGATATTTTGGGAACTTCTGAGTTTTTTCGTGATAACTTTACTAACTAAGAGATTTCCTGGATATTTCCGGAATTATTGAGGTGTTTCGAGATAACTCTACCAATTTCGGGATTCTCTAAATATTTCCGTAATTTCTTTGGTATGCCGGGATAAGTTCATTAATTTTGGGCTTTAATATATATTTTTGCAATTACTGATACTTTTCGGGGTAACATCACTAATTGCGGGATTTTCTGGATAATTTGGGAATTTTTCGGTTATTCCGAGATAACTTCAATTATTACGGATTTCCTGGATATATCGGGAATTTTAGAAATATTCCGGGATAACTCCGCCAATTGCGGGATTTTCTAAATATTTCAGTAAGTACTGTGGTATGCCGGGATAACTTCATTAATTTTGGGCTTTGCTGGAACTGTTTGGATTTACTAAATTGTTCGGGATAACGTGACTCATTACGTGATTTTCTTGATATTTCGGGAATTTCTGCGTTTTTTCGTGATAACTTTACTAACTAAGAGATTTCCTGGATATTTCCGGAATTATTGAGGTGTTTCGAGATAACTCTACCAATTTCGGGATTTTCTAAATATTTCCGTAATTTCTTTGGTATGCCGGGATAAGTTCATTAATTTTGGGCTTTAATATATATTTTTGCAATTTCTGATACTTTTCGGGGAAACATCACTAATTGCGTGATTTTTGGATAATTTGGGAATTTTTCGGTTATTCCGAGATAACTTCAATTATTACGGATTTCCTGGATATTTCGGGAATTTTAGAAATATTCCGGGATAACTCCGCCAATTCCGGGATTTTCTAATATTTCAGTAAGTACTGTGGTATGCCGGGATAACTTCATTAATTTTAGGCTTTCCTGGGTCTATTAGGAATTACTAAGTTGTTCGAGATAACGTGACTGCTTACGTGATTTTCTCGATATTTCGGGAATTTCTGAGTTATACCGTGATTCCTACAGTAATTGCGGGCTTCCTGGACAATTCGGGAATTTTAGAGCTATTCCTGGAATATTCGACTAATTACAAGTTTTTTTTCAATATTGCGGGAATTTCTAAATTTTTTTGTTAGAACTTTACTAAATACGAGATTTCCTGGGTATTTCGGGAATTATCGAGGTATTTCGGGATAACTCCACAAATTTGGGATTTTCTAAATATTTGAGTAATTTCTGTGGTATGCCGGGATAACTTCATTACTTTTGGGCTTTCCTGAATATTTTTGGTATTGCTTAGTTATCACGGGATATCTTTACTAATTACGAGATTTACAGAATGTTTCGGAAATCTTTGAAGCATGCCGGGATAATCCACCAATTTCGGGATTATCTAAATATTTCCGTAATTTTTGTCGAATGCTGGGATAACTCCACCAATTGCGGTATTTTCTACTTATTTCCGTAATTCCGTGGTATGCCGCGATAACTTCAATAATTTTGGGCTTTCCTGAATGTTTTTGGTATTTCTGTGTTACCTCGGGATAACTTGACTAATAATGGGATTTTCTCGATATTTCGGAAATTACTGAGTTATACAAATATAACTACAGTAATTGTGGGATTTCCTGCACAACTCGGGATTTTTTAGAGCTATTCCTGGAATATGTGACTAATTACGAGTTTTTTTCGATATATCGGGAATTTCTGAGTTTTTTCGAGATAACTTTACTATTTAAGAGATTTCCGGATATTTCGGGAAATGTTGAGGTATGTCGGGATAACTCCACCAATTTCGGGATTTTCTAAATATTTCAGTAATTACTGTGGTATACTGGGATAATTTGATTACTTTTGGGCTTTCCTGAATATTTTTGGTATTGCTTAGTTATCTCGGGATATCTTTACTAATGACGAGATTTACAGAATGTTTAGGAAATTTTAGAATTATTCCGGGATAACTCCATCAATTTCGGGATTTTCTAAATATTTACGTAATTTCTGTGGTATGCCGCGATAATTTCATTAATTTTGGGCTTTCCTGAATTGTTGGTATTTCTGAGTAGTTTTGGTATTTATTGACTGGTTACGCGTTTTCTTTGATATTTCTGGAATTTCTTAGTTATTTCGTGATAACTTCACTAATTACGAGTTTCTCTGGATATTTCGGGAATTTTAGAATTATTCCGGGATAACTCCACCAATTTCGGGATTTTCTAAATATTTACGTAATTTCTGTGGTATGCCGCGATAACTTCATTAATTTTGGGCTTTCCTGAATATTTTTGGTATTTCTGTGTTACCTCGGGATAACTTGACTAATAATGGGATTTTCTCGATATTTCGGGAATTTCTGAGTTATACCGAAATAACTACACTAATTAAGGATTTCCTGGATAATTCGGGAAATTTGAGCTGTTCCGGAAAGTATCCACGAATTACGGGTTTTCTTCGATTTTTCGGGAATTTCTGAGTTATTACGGGTTACCTGCAACAATTACGGTATATCCTGGATATTTCGGGAATTATTGAGGTATTTCGGGATAACTCCACCAATTCCGGGATTTTCTAAATATTTCAGTAATTCCTGTGGTATGCCGGGATAACTTCATTAATTTTAGGCTTTCCTGGGTCTATTAGGAATTACTAAGTTGTTCGAGATAACGTGACTGATTACGTGATTTTCTCGATATTTCGGGAATTTCTGAGTTATTACGGGTTACCTGCAACAATTACGGTATATCCTGGATATTTCGGGAATTTCTGAGTTATTCCGACATAACTTCACAAATTGCTTGATGTACAGAATATTTCGGAAATTTCTAAGTTATACCGAGTTAACTACACTAATTGCGGGATTTCCTGTACATTTTGGAAATTTGAGGTGTTCCGGGAATTATCCACTAATTACGGGTTTTCTTCGATAATTCGGGAATTTCTGTATATTTACAGGTTAACTTCACCAATTACGGTATTTCCTGGATATTTCGGGAATTGTTGAGGTATTTCGGGATAGCCTCACTAATTACGAGATTTCCTGGATATTTCGGGAATTTTAGAATTATTCCGGGATAACTCCACCAATTCCGGGATTTTCTAAATATTTCTAAATATTATATTATTAATTTGGGTTTTCATGGATATTTTTGGAATTTTTGAGTCACCTCGGGATAACTTGACTAATATTGGGATTTTCTCGATATTTCGGGAATTTCTGAGTTTTTTCGTGATAACTTTACTAATTACGAGATTTCCTGGATATTTCGGGAATTTTAGAGCTATTCCTGGAATATTCGACTAATTACAAGTTTTTTTTCAATATTTCGGGAATTTCTGAGTTTTTTCGTGATAACTTTACTAATTACGAGATTTCCTGGATATTTCGGGAATTGTTGAGGTATTTCGGGATAACTCCATCAATTTCGGGATTTTCTAAATATTTACGTAATTTCTGTGGTATGCCGGGATTACTTCATTAATTTTGGGCTTTCATGGATATTTTTGGAATTTTTGAGTCACCTCGGGATAACTTGACTATAATGGGATTTTCTCGATATTTCGGGAATTTCTGAGTTTTTTCGTGATAACTTTACTAATTACGAGATTTCCTGGATATTTTGGGAGTTATTGAGGTATTTCGGGATAGCCTCACTAATTACGAGATTTCCTGGATATTTCGGGAATTATTGAGGTATTTCGGGATAACTCCACCAATTCCGGGATTTTCTAAATATTTCAGTAATTCCTGTGGTATGCCGGGATAACTTCATTAATTTTAGGCTTTCCTGGGTCTATTAGGAATTACTAAGTTGTTCGAGATAACGTGACTGATTACGTGATTTTCTCGATATTTCGGGAATTTCTGAGTTATACCGTGATTCCTACAGTAATTGCGGGATTTCCTGGACAATTCGGGAATTTTAGAGCTATTCCTGGAATATTCGACTAATTACAAGTTTTTTTTCAATATTGCGGGAATTTCTGAGTTTTTTCGTGATAACTTTACTAATTGCGAGATTTCCTGGATATTTCGGGAATTATTGAGGTATTTCGGGATAACTCCACCAATTCCGGGATTTTCTAAATATTTCAGTAATTCCTGTGGTATGCCGGGATAACTTCATTACTTTTAGGCTTTCCTGAATATTTTTGGTATTGCTTAGTTATCTCGGGATATCTTTACTAATGACGAGATTTACAGAATGTTTAGGAAATTTTAGAATTATTCCGGGATAACTCCACCAATTTCGGGATTTTCTAAATATTTCAGTAAGTACTGTGGTATGCCGGGATAACTTCATTAATTTTGGGCTTTCCTGAATATTTTTGGTATTTCTGAGTAGTTTTGGTATTTATTGACTGGTTACGCGTTTTCTTTGATATTTCTGGAATTTCTTAGTTATTTCGTGATAACTTCACTAATTACGAGTTTCTCTGGATATTTCGGGAATTGTTGAGGTATTTCGGGATAACTCCACCAATTCCGGGATTTTCTAAATATTTACGTAATTTCTGTGGTATGCCGCGATAACTTCATTAATTTTGGGCTTTCCTGTATGTTGTTGTTATTTCTGAGTTACTTCGGGATAACTTGACTAATAATGGGATTTTCTCGATATTTCGAAAATTTCTGAGTTATACCGAGATAACTACAGTAATTGCTAGATACTATTTCGAGATAACTCCACCAATTCCGGGATTTTCTAAATATTTCAGTAATTACTGTGGTATACTGGGATAATTTGATTACTTTTGGGCTTTCCTGAATATTTTTGGTATTTCTGAGTTGTTTCGGGATAACTCCACCAATTTCGGGATTTTCTAAATATTTCAGTAATTACTGTGGTAAGCCGGGATAACTTCATTAATTTTGGGCTTTCCTGAATATTTTTGGTATTTCTGTGTTACCTCGGGATAACTTGACTAATATTGGGATTTTCTCGATATTTCGGGAATTATTGAGGTATTTCGGGATAGCCTCACTAATTACGAGATTTCCTGGATATTTCGGGAATTTCTGAGTTTTTTCGTGATAACTTTAATAATTACGAGATTTCCTGGATATTTCGGGAATTTTAGAATTATTCCGGGATAACTCCACCAATTCCGGGATTTTCTAAATATTTCAGTAAGTACTGTGGTATGCCGGGATAACTTCATTAATTTTGGGCTTTCCTGAATGTTTTTGGTATTTCTGAGTAGTTTTGGTATTTATTGACTGGTTACGCGTTTTCTTTGATATTTCTGGAATTTCTGAGTTGTTTCGGGATAACTCCACCAATTCCGGGATTTTCTAAATATTTCAGTAATTACTGTGGTAAGCCGGGATAACTTCATTAATTTTGGGCTTTCCTGAATATTTTTGGTATTTCTGTGTTACCTCGGGATAACTTGACTAATATTGGGATTTTCTCGATATTTCGGGAATTTCTGAGTTTTTTCGTGATAACTTTACTAATTGCGAGATTTCCTGGATATTTCGGGAATTTCTGAGTTTTTTCGTGATAACTTTAATAATTACGAGATTTCCTGGATATTTCGGGAATTTTAGAATTATTCCGGGATAACTCCACCAATTCCGGGATTTTCTAAATATTTCAGTAAGTACTGTGGTATGCCGGGATAACTTCATTAATTTTAGGCTTTCCTGGGTCTATTAGGAATTACTAAGTTGTTCGAGATAACGTGACTGATTACGTGATTTTCTCGATATTTCGGGAATTTCTGAGTTATACCGTGATTCCTACAGTAATTGCGGGCTTCCTGGACAATTCGGGAATTTTAGAGCTATTCCTGGAATATTCGACTAATTACAAGTTTTTTTTCAATATTGCGGGAATTTCTAAATTTTTTGTTAGAACTTTACTAATTGCGAGATTTCCTGGATATTTCGGGAATTATTGAGGTATTTCGGGATAACTCCACCAATTCCGGGATTTTCTAAATATTTCAGTAATTCCTGTGGTATGCCGGGATAACTTCATTACTTTTAGGCTTTCCTGAATATTTTTGGTATTGCTTAGTTATCTCGGGATATCTTTACTAATGACGAGATTTACAGAATGTTTAGGAAATTTTAGAATTATTCCGGGATAACTCCACCAATTTCGGGATTTTCTAAATATTTCAGTAATTCCTGTGGTATGCCGGGATAACTTCATTAATTTTGGGCTTTCCTGAATATTTTTGGTATTTCTGAGTAGTTTTGGTATTTATTGACTGGTTACGCGTTTTCTTTGATATTTCTGGAATTTCTTAGTTATTTCGTGATAACTTCACTAATTACGAGTTTCTCTGGATATTTCGGGAATTGTTGAGGTATTTCGGGATAACTCCACCAATTCCGGGATTTTCTAAATATTTACGTAATTTCTGTGGTATGCCGCGATAACTTCATTAATTTTGGGCTTTCCTGTATGTTGTTGTTATTTCTGAGTTACTTCGGGATAACTTGACTAATAATGGGATTTTCTCGATATTTCGAAAATTTCTGAGTTATACCGAGATAACTACAGTAATTGCGGGATTTCCTGCACAACTCGGGATTTTTTAGAGCTATTCCTGGAATATGTGACTAATTACGAGTTTCTCTGGATATTTCGGGAATTATCGAGGTATTTCGGGATAACTCCACCAATTTCGGGATTTTCTAAATATTTCAGTAATTACTGTGGTAAGCCGGGATAACTTCATTAATTTTGGGCTTTCCTGAATATTTTTGGTATTTCTGTGTTACCTCGGGATAACTTGACTAATATTGGGATTTTCTCGATATTTCGGGAATTATTGAGGTATTTCGGGATAGCCTCACTAATTACGAGATTTCCTGGATATTTCGGGAATTTCTGAGTTTTTTCGTGATAACTTTAATAATTACGAGATTTCCTGGATATTTCGGGAATTTTAGAATTATTCCGGGATAACTCCACCAATTTCGGGATTTTCTAAATATTTCAGTAAGTACTGTGGTATGCCGGGATAACTTCATTAATTTTAGGCTTTCCTGGGTCTATTAGGAATTACTAAGTTGTTCGAGATAACGTGACTGATTACGTGATTTTCTCGATATTTCGGGAATTGTTGAGGTATTTCGGGATAACTCCACCAATTCCGGGATTTTCTAAATATTTCAGTAATTACTGTGGTAAGCCGGGATAACTTCATTAATTTTGGGCTTTCCTGAATATTTTTGGTATTTCTGTGTTACCTCGGGATAACTTGACTAATATTGGGATTTTCTCGATATTTCGGGAATTTCTGAGTTTTTTCGTGATAACTTTACTAATTGCGAGATTTCCTGGATATTTCGGGAATTTCTGAGTTTTTTCGTGATAACTTTAATAATTACGAGATTTCCTGGATATTTCGGGAATTTTAGAATTATTCCGGGATAACTCCACCAATTCCGGGATTTTCTAAATATTTCAGTAAGTACTGTGGTATGCCGGGATAACTTCATTAATTTTAGGCTTTCCTGGGTCTATTAGGAATTACTAAGTTGTTCGAGATAACGTGACTGATTACGTGATTTTCTCGATATTTCGGGAATTTCTGAGTTATACCGTGATTCCTACAGTAATTGCGGGCTTCCTGGACAATTCGGGAATTTTAGAGCTATTCCTGGAATATTCGACTAATTACAAGTTTTTTTTCAATATTGCGGGAATTTCTGAGTTTTTTCGTGATAACTTTACTAATTACGAGATTTCCTGGATATTTTGGGAGTTATTGAGGTATTTCGGGATAACTCCACCAATTTCGGGATTCTCTAAATATTTTAGTGATTACTGTGGTATGCCGGGATAACTTCATTAATTTTGGGCTTTCCTGAATATTTTTGGTATTTCTGTGTTACCTCGGGATAACTTGACTACTTATGGGATTTTCTCGATATTTCGGGAATTTCTGAGTTATTACGGGATGACTTGACCAATTACGGGAATTCCTGGATGTTTCGGGAATTGTTGAGGTATTTCGGGATAGCCTCACTAATTACGAGATTTCCTGGATATTTCGGGAATTTTAGAATTATTCCGGGATAACTCCACCAATTTCGGGATTTTCTAAATATTTACGTAATTTCTGTGGTATGCCGCGATAACTTCATTAATTTTGGGCTTTCCTGAATGTTTTTGGTATTTCTGTGTTACCTCGGGATAACTTGACTAATAATGGGATTTTCTCGATATTTCGGAAATTACTGAGTTATACAAAATAACTACAGTAATTGTGGGATTTCCTGCACAACTCGGGATTTTTTAGAGCTATTCCTGGAATATGTGACTAATTACGAGTTTTTTTCGATATATCGGGAATTTCTGAGTTTTTTCGAGATAACTTTACTATTTAAGAGATTTCCGGATATTTCGGGAAATGTTGAGGTATGTCGGGATAACTCCACCAATTTCGGGATTTTCTAAATATTTCAGTAATTACTGTGGTATACTGGGATAATTTGATTACTTTTGGGCTTTCCTGAATATTTTTGGTATTGCTTAGTTATCTCGGGATATCTTTACTAATGACGAGATTTACAGAATGTTTAGGAAATTTTAGAATTATTCCGGGATAACTCCATCAATTTCGGGATTTTCTAAATATTTACGTAATTTCTGTGGTATGCCGCGATAATTTCATTAATTTTGGGCTTTCCTGAATTGTTGGTATTTCTGAGTAGTTTTGGTATTTATTGACTGGTTACGCGTTTTCTTTGATATTTCTGGAATTTCTTAGTTATTTCGTGATAACTTCACTAATTACGAGTTTCTCTGGATATTTCGGGAATTTTAGAATTATTCCGGGATAACTCCACCAATATCGGGAGTTTCAAAATATTTCCGTAATTTCTCCGGTATGCAGCGATAACTTCATTAATTTTGGGCTTTCATGGATATTTTTGGAATTTTTGAGTCACCTCGGGATAACTTGACTAATAATGGGATTTTCTCTATAATTCGGGAATTTCTGAGTTATACCGAAATAACTACACTAATTAAGGATTTCCTGGATAATTCGGGAAATTTGAGCTGTTCCGGAAAGTATCCACGAATTACGGGTTTTCTTCGATTTTTCGGGAATTTCTGAGTTATTACGGGTTACCTGCAACAATTACGGTATATCCTGGATATTTCGGGAATTATTGAGGTATTTCGGGATAACTCCACCAATTCCGGGATTTTCTAAATATTTCAGTAATTACTGTGGTAAGCCGGGATAACTTCATTAATTATGGGTTTTCATGGAGATTTTTGGAAATTCTGATTTGTATCGAGATTATTTGCGTGATACGAGTTTTCTTCGATATTCGGGAATTTCGTAGTTATGTCGCAAAAACTTCACAAAGCACTAGATTTTCTGGTTATTTCGGTAATTTTTGAAGTATTTCGGGATATCTTCACCGATTCCGGGATTTTCTAAATATTTCTAAATATTATATTATTAATTTGGGTTTTCATGGATATTTTTGGAATTCTAAGTTGTTCGGGATACTTGACTGATTACGTGATTTTCGCGATATTTCGGGAATTTCTGATTTATACCTAGAATCCTACAGTAATTGCGGGATTTCCTGGACAATTCGGCAATTTGAGAGCTATTCCTGGAATATTCGACAAGTTGCAAGTTTTTTTTCAATATTTCGGGAATTCCTGAGTTTTTTCGTGATAACTTTAATAATTACGAGATTTCCTGGATTTTTCGTGAATTATCGAAGTATTACGGGATGACTCCACCAATTCCGGGATCTTCTACTTATTTCCGTAATTGTGTGGTATGCCGCGATAACTTCATTAATTTTGGGCTTTCCTGTATGTTGTTGTTATTTCTGAGTTACTTCGGGATAACTTGACTAATATTGGGATTTTCTCGATATTTCGAAAATTTCTGAGTTATACCGAGATAACTACAGTAATTGCTAGATACTATTTCGAGATAACTCCACCAATTCCGGGATTTTCTAAATATTTCAGTAAGTACTGTGGTATGCCGGGATAACTTCATTAATTTTAGGCTTTCCTGGGTCTATTAGGAATTACTAAGTTGTTCGAGATAACGTGACTGATTACGTGATTTTCTCGATATTTCGGGAATTTCTGAGTTATACCGTGATTCCTACAGTAATTGCGGGCTTCCTGGACAATTCGGGAATTTTAGAGCTATTCCTGGAATATTCGACTAATTACAAGTTTTTTTTCAATATTGCGGGAATTTCTAAATTTTTTGTTAGAACTTTACTAATTGCGAGATTTCCTGGATATTTCGGGAATTATTGAGGTATTTCGGGATAACTCCACCAATTCCGGGATTTTCTAAATATTTCAGTAATTCCTGTGGTATGCCGGGATAACTTCATTACTTTTAGGCTTTCCTGAATATTTTTGGTATTGCTTAGTTATTTCGGGATTGTCTGAGTTATTACGGGATGACTTGACCAATTACGGGAATTCCTGGATGTTTCGGGAATTGTTGAGGTATTTCGGGATAGCCTCACTAATTACGAGATTTTCTAAATGTAACCGGAATTTCTGAGTTATTCCGACATAACTTCACAAATTGCTTGATGTACAGAATATTTCGGAAATTTCGAGGTATTCCGGGATAACACCACGAATT
Organism: Theocolax elegans; assembly: GCA_026168455.1. Classification (NCBI taxonomy): domain Eukaryota; kingdom Metazoa; phylum Arthropoda; class Insecta; order Hymenoptera; family Cerocephalidae; genus Theocolax; species Theocolax elegans. Next base: position 24,253,388 of record CM047429.1, read on the forward strand.
TCGGAATTTTCTAATTATTTCTGTTATTTCTGTGGATTGATATGGTAACTTCATTAATTGTGGGCTTTCCTGAATTTTTTTGGTATTTCTGAGTTGTTTCGGGATAACTTGACTACTTATGGGATTTTCTCGATATCTCGAGAACTTCTGAGTTTTTTCGTGATAACTTTACTAATTACGAGATTTCCTGGATATTTCGGGAATTGTTGAGGTATTTCGGGATAACTCCACAAATTTCGGGATTTTCTAAATATTTCAGTAATTTCTGTGGTATGCCGGGATAACTTCATTACTTTTGGTCTTTCCTGAATATTTTTGGTATTTCTGAGTTGTTTCGGGATAACTTGACTAATATTGGGATTTTCTCGATATCTCGAGAACTTCTGAGTTTTTTCGTGATAACTTTACTAATTACGAGATTTCCTGGATATTTCGGGAATTTCTGAGTTTTTTCGTGATAACTTTACTAATTACGAGATTTCCTGGATATTTCGGGAATTTCTGAGTTTTTTCGTGATAACTTTACTAATTACGAGATTTCCTGGATATTTCGGGAATTATTGAGGTATTTCGGGATAACTCCACAAATTTCGGGATTTTCTAAATATTTCAGTAATTTCTGTGGTATGCCGGGATAACTTCATTAATTTTGGGCTTTCCTGAATTTTTTTGGTATTTCTGAGTTGTTTCGGGATAACTTGACTAATATTGGGATTTTCTCGATATTTCGGGAATGATTGAGGTATTTCGGGATAGCCTCACTAATTACGAGATTTCCTGGATATTTTGGGAGTTATTGAGGTATTTCGGGATAGCCTCACTAATTACGAGATTTCCTGGATATTTCGGGAATTATTGAGGTATTTCGGGATAACTCCACCAATTCCGGGATTTTCTAAATATTTCAGTAATTCCTGTGGTATGCCGGGATAACTTCATTAATTTTAGGCTTTCCTGGGTCTATTAGGAATTACTAAGTTGTTCGAGATAACGTGACTGATTACGTGATTTTCTCGATATTTCGGGAATTTCTGAGTTATACCGTGATTCCTACAGTAATTGCGGGCTTCCTGGACAATTCGGGAATTTTAGAGCTATTCCTGGAATATTCGACTAATTACAAGTTTTTTTTCAATATTGCGGGAATTTCTGAGTTTTTTCGTGATAACTTTACTAATTGCGAGATTTCCTGGATATTTCGGGAATTATTGAGGTATTTCGGGATAACTCCACCAATTCCGGGATTTTCTAAATATTTCAGTAATTCCTGTGGTATGCCGGGATAACTTCATTACTTTTAGGCTTTCCTGAATATTTTTGGTATTGATTAGTTATCTCGGGATAACTTGACTACTTATGGGATTTTCTCGATATTTCGGGAATTATTGAGGTATTTCGGGATAACTCCACCAATTTCGGGATTTTCTAAATATTTCAGTAATTCCTGTGGTATGCCGGGATAACTTCATTAATTTTAGGCTTTCCTGGGTCTATTAGGAATTACTAAGTTGTTCGAGATAACGTGACTGATTACGTGATTTTCTCGATATTTCGGGAATTGTTGAGGTATTTCGGGATAGCCTCACTAATTACGAGATTTCCTGGATATTTCGGGAATTGTTGAGGTATTTCGGGATAACTCCACCAATTCCGGGATTTTCTAAATATTTCAGTAATTCCTGTGGTATGCCGCGATAACTTCATTAATTTTGGGCTTTCCTGTATGTTGTTGTTATTTCTGAGTTACTTCGGGATAACTTGACTAATATTGGGATTTTCTCGATATTTCGGGAATTTCTGAGTTTTTTCGTGATAACTTTACTAATTGCGAGATTTCCTGGATATTTCGGGAATTATTGAGGTATTTCGGGATAGCCTCACTAATTACGAGATTTCCTGGATATTTCGGGAATTATTGAGGTATTTCGAGATAACTCCACCAATTCCGGGATTTTCTAAATATTTCAGTAATTTCTGTGGTATGCCGGGATAACTTCATTAATTTTGGGCTTTCCTGAATATTTTTGGTATTTCTGAGTTGTTTCGGGATAACTTGACTAATATTGGGATTTTCTCGATATTTCGGGAATTATTGAGGTATTTCGGGATAGCCTCACTAATTACGAGATTTCCTGGATATTTCGGGAATTATCGAGGTATTTCGGGATAGCCTCACTAATTACGAGATTTCCTGGATATTTCGGGAATTTTAGAAATATTCCGGGATAACTCCACCAATTCCGGGATTTTCTAAATATTTCAGTAAGTACTGTGGTATGCCGGGATAACTTCATTAATTTTGGGCTTTCCTGAATTTTTTTGGTATTTCTGAGTTGTTTCGGGATAACTCCACAAATTTCGGGATTTTCTAAATATTTCAGTAATTTCTGTGGTATGCCGGGATAACTTCATTACTTTTAGGCTTTCCTGAATATTTTTGGTATTTCTGAGTTGTTTCGGGATAACTTGACTAATATTGGGATTTTCTCGATATTTCGGAAATTTCTAAGTTATACCGAGTTAACTACACTAATTGCGGGATTTCCTGTACATTTTGGAAATTTGAGGTGTTCCGGGAATTATCCACTAATTACGGGTTTTCTTCGATAATTCGGGAATTTCTGTATATTTACAGGTTAACTTCACCAATTACGGTATTTCCTGGATATTTCGGGAATTTTAGAAATATTCCGGGATAACTCCGCCAATTCCGGGATTTTCTAAATTTCAGTAAGTACTGGTGGTATGCCGGGATAACTCATTAATTTTTAGGCTTTCCTGGGTCTATTAGGAATTACCTACGTTGTTCGAGATAACGTGACTGATTACGTGATTTTCTCGATATTTCGGGAATTTCTGAGTTATACCGTGATTCCTACAGTAATTGCGGGCCTCCTGGACAATTCGGGAATTTTTAGAGCAATTCCTGGAATATTCGACTAATTACAAGTTTTTTTTCAATATTGCGGGAATTTCTAAATTTTTTTGTTAGAACTTACTAATTGCGAGATTTCCTGGATATTTCGGGAATTATGATGGTATTCGGGATAACTCCACCAATTCCCGGGATTTCTAAATATTTCAGTAATTCTGTGGTATGCCGGGATAACTTCATTACTTTTAGGCTTTCCTGAATACTTTTGGTATTGCTAAGTTATCTCGGGATATCTTTACTAATTACGAGATCTTACACAATGTTTCGGAAAATTTTTGAAACATTCCGGGATAATCCACAATTTAGGGATTTTCTAAATATTTCCGCAATGTTGTCGTATGCCGGGACTAACTTCATTAATTTTGGTTAATGCTATTTTTGGGCTTTCCTGTATGTTGTTGTTATTTCTGAGTTACTTCGGGATAACTTGACTAATATTGGGATTTTCTCGATATCTCGAGAACTTCTGAGTTTTTTCGTGATAACTTTACTAATTGCGAGATTTCCTGGATATTTCGGGAATTATTGAGGTATTTCGGGATAGCCTCACTAATTACGAGATTTCCTGGATATTTCGGGAATTATTGAGGTATTTCGAGATAACTCCACCAATTCCGGGATTTTCTAAATATTTCAGTAATTTCTGTGGTATGCCGGGATAACTTCATTAATTTTGGGCTTTCCTGAATATTTTTGGTATTTCTGAGTTGTTTCGGGATAACTTGACTAATATTGGGATTTTCTCGATATTTCGGGAATTATTGAGGTATTTCGGGATAGCCTCACTAATTACGAGATTTCCTGGATATTTCGGGAATTATCGAGGTATTTCGGGATAGCCTCACTAATTACGAGATTTCCTGGATATTTCGGGAATTTTAGAAATATTCCGGGATAACTCCGCCAATTGCGGGATTTTCTAAATATTTCAGTAAGTACTGTGGTATGCCGGGATAACTTCATTAATTTGGGCTTTGCTGGAACTGTTTGGATTTACTAAATTGTTCGGGATAACGTGACTCATTACGTGATTTTCTTGTATTTCGGGAATTTCTGCGTTTTTTTCGTGATAACTTTACTAACTAAGAGATTTCCTGGATATTTCCGGAATTAGTGAGGTGTTTCGAGATAACTCTACAATTTCGGGATTTTCTAAATATTTCCGTAATTTCTTTGGGTATGCCGGGATAAGTTCATTAATTTTGGGCTTTAATATATATTTTTGCAATTTCTGATACTTTTCGGGGAACATCACTAATTGCGTGATTTTTGGATAATTTGGAATTTTCGGTTATTCCGAGAATAACTTCAATTATTACGGATTTCCTGGATATTTCGGGAATTTTAGAAATATTCCGGGATAACTCGCCAATTCCGGGATTTTCTAATATTTCAGTAAGTACTGTGGTATGCCGGGATAACTTCATTAATTTTAGGCTTTCCTGGGTCTATTAGGAATTACTAAGTTGTTCGAGATAACGTGACTGCTTACGTGATTTTCTCGATATTTCGGGAATTTCTGAGTTATACCGTGATTCCTACAGTAATTGCGGGCTTCCTGGACAATTCGGGAATTTTAGAGCTATTCCTGGAATATTCGACTAATTACAAGTTTTTTTTTCAATATTGCGGGAATTTCTAAATTTTTTTGTTAGAACTTTACTAAATACGAGATTTCCTGGGTATTTCGGGAATTATCGAGGTATTTCGGGATAACTCCACAAATTTGGGATTTTCTAAATATTTGAGTAATTTCTGTGGTATGCCGGGATAACTTCATTACTTTTGGGCTTTCCTGAATATTTTTGGTATTGCTTAGTTATCACGGGATATCTTTACTAATTACGAGATTTACAGAATGTTTCGGAATCTTTGAAGCATGCCGGGATAATCCACCAATTTCGGGATTATCTAAATATTTCCGTAATTTTTGTCGAATGCTGGGATAACTCCACCAATTGCGGTATTTTCTACTTATTTCCGTAATTCCGTGGTATGCCGCGATAACTTCAATAATTTTGGGCTTTCCTGAATGTTTTTGGTATTTCTGTGTTACCTCGGGATAACTTGACTAATAATGGGATTTTCTCGATATTTCGGAAATTACTGAGTTATACAAATATAACTACAGTAATTGTGGGATTTCCTGCACAACTCGGGATTTTTTAGAGCTATTCCTGGAATATGTGACTAATTACGAGTTTTTTTCGATATATCGGGAATTTCTGAGTTTTTTCGAGATAACTTTACTATTTAAGAGATTTCCGGATATTTCGGGAAATGTTGAGGTATGTCGGGATAACTCCACCAATTTCGGGATTTTCTAAATATTTCAGTAATTACTGTGGTATACTGGGATAATTTGATTACTTTTGGGCTTTCCTGAATATTTTTGGTATTGCTTAGTTATCTCGGGATATCTTTACTAATGACGAGATTTACAGAATGTTTAGGAAATTTTAGAATTATTCCGGGATAACTCCATCAATTTCGGGATTTTCTAAATATTTACGTAATTTCTGTGGTATGCCGCGATAATTTCATTAATTTTGGGCTTTCCTGAATTGTTGGTATTTCTGAGTAGTTTTGGTATTTATTGACTGGTTACGCGTTTTCTTTGATATTTCTGGAATTTCTTAGTTATTTCGTGATAACTTCACTAATTACGAGTTTCTCTGGATATTTCGGGAATTTTAGAATTATTCCGGGATAACTCCACCAATATCGGGAGTTTCAAAATATTTCCGTAATTTCTCCGGTATGCAGCGATAACTTCATTAATTTGGGCTTTCATGGATATTTTTGGAATTTTTGAGTCACCTCGGGATAACTTGACTAATAATGGGATTTTCTCTATAATTCGGGAATTTCTGAGTTATACCGAAATAACTACACTAATTAAGGATTTCCTGGATAATTCGGGAAATTTGAGCTGTTCCGGAAAGTATCCACGAATTACGGGTTTTCTTCGATTTTTCGGGAATTTCTGAGTTATTACGGGTTACCTGCAACAATTACGGTATATCCTGGATATTTCGGGAATTATTGAGGTATTTCGGGATAACTCCACCAATTCCGGGATTTTCTAAATATTTCAGTAATTACTGTGGTAAGCCGGGATAACTTCATTAATTATGGGTTTTCATGGAGATTTTTGGAAATTCTGATTTGTATCGAGATTATTTGCGTGATACGAGTTTTCTTCGATATTCGGGAATTTCGTAGTTATGTCGCAAAAACTTCACAAAGCACTAGATTTTCTGGTTATTTCGGTAATTTTTGAAGTATTTCGGGATATCTTCACCGATTCCGGGATTTTCTAAATATTTCTAAATATTATATATTAATTTGGGTTTTCATGGATATTTTTGGAATTCTAAGTTGTTCGGGATACTTGACTGATTACGTGATTTTCGCGATATTTCGGGAATTTCTGATTTATACCTAGAATCCTACAGTAATTGCGGGATTTCCTGGACAATTCGGCAATTTGAGAGCTATTCCTGGAATATTCGACAAGTTGCAAGTTTTTTTTCAATATTTCGGGAATTCCTGAGTTTTTTCGTGATAACTTTAATAATTACGAGATTTCCTGGATTTTTCGTGAATTATCGAAGTATTACGGGATGACTCCACCAATTCCGGGATCTTCTACTTATTTCCGTAATTGTGTGGTATGCCGCGATAACTTCATTAATTTTGGGCTTTCCTGTATGTTGTTGTTATTTCTGAGTTACTTCGGGATAACTTGACTAATATTGGGATTTTCTCGATATTTCGAAAATTTCTGAGTTATACCGAGATAACTACAGTAATTGCTAGATACTATTTCGAGATAACTCCACCAATTCCGGGATTTTCTAAATATTTCAGTAAGTACTGTGGTATGCCGGGATAACTTCATTAATTTTAGGCTTTCCTGGGTCTATTAGGAATTACTAAGTTGTTCGAGATAACGTGACTGATTACGTGATTTTCTCGATATTTCGGGAATTTCTGAGTTATACCGTGATTCCTACAGTAATTGCGGGCTTCCTGGACAATTCGGGAATTTTAGAGCTATTCCTGGAATATTCGACTAATTACAAGTTTTTTTTCAATATTGCGGGAATTTCTAAATTTTTTTGTTAGAACTTTACTAATTGCGAGATTTCCTGGATATTTCGGGAATTATTGAGGTATTTCGGGATAACTCCACCAATTCCGGGATTTTCTAAATATTTCAGTAATTCCTGTGGTATGCCGGGATAACTTCATTACTTTTAGGCTTTCCTGAATATTTTTGGTATTGCTTAGTTATTTCGGGATTGTCTGAGTTATTACGGGATGACTTGACCAATTACGGGAATTCCTGGATGTTTCGGGAATTGTTGAGGTATTTCGGGATAGCCTCACTAATTACGAGATTTTCTAAATGTAACCGGAATTTCTGAGTTATTCCGACATAACTTCACAAATTGCTTGATGTACAGAATATTTCGGAAATTTCGAGGTATTCCGGGATAACACCACGAATTTCGGAATTTTCTAATTATTTCTGTTATTTCTGTGGATTGATATGGTAACTTCATTAATTGTGGGCTTTCCTGAATTTTTTTGGTATTTCTGAGTTGTTTCGGGATAACTTGACTACTTATGGGATTTTCTCGATATCTCGAGAACTTCTGAGTTTTTTCGTGATAACTTTACTAATTACGAGATTTCCTGGATATTTTGGGAGTTATTGAGGTATTTCGAGATAACTCCACCAATTTCGGGATTCTCTAAATATTTTAGTGATTACTGTGGTATGCCGGGATTACTTCATTAATTTTGGGCTTTCCTGAATATTTTTGGTATTTCTGAGTTGTTTCGGGATAACTTGACTAATATTGGGATTTTCTCGATATTTCGGAAATTTCTAAGTTATACCGAGTTAACTACACTAATTGCGGGATTTCCTGTACATTTTGGAAATTTGAGGTGTTCCGGGAATTATCCACTAATTACGGGTTTTCTTCGATAATTCGGGAATTTCTGTATATTTACAGGTTAACTTCACCAATTACGGTATTTCCTGGATATTTCGGGAATTATCGAGGTATTTCGGGATAACTCCACAAATTTCGGGATTTTCTAAATATTTCAGTAATTCCTGTGGTATGCCGCGATAACTCCACCAATTTCGGGATTTTGTATATATTTCAGTAATTTCTGTGGTATGCCGGGATAACTTCATTACTTTTGGTCTTTCCTGAATATTTTTGGTATTGATTAGTTATCTCGGGATAACTTGACTAATAATGTGATTTTCTCGATATTTCGGGAATGATTGAGGTATTTCGGGATAACTCCACCAATTTTGGGATTCTCTAAATATTTCAGTAATTTCGGTATCTGCGGTATCTGGTGGTACGCGCTACTCAAGTGTAGCGTTCTGACGTACGCGTCGCGTTCTTAAGCTTCCGTAGTATGCCGTCCATGTTAGGCAGCGGGTAAGCATCGGTTTTCGTCACTGCATTGACCTTACGATAGTCAATACAGAACTGATTCTTTCCGACCACTGGTCGATGGCTCAATCACTCCTGCGTCGAGCATTTCCTTAACCTGCGCGCATCTCTTCCTCTATTCGCTTAGAGACGGGATAATATTTCTGTTTGATAGGCCGCGTCGCACCCACGTCGATCGCGTGCTTAATCAGATATGTACATCCCAACGGCCTCCCCGTTGTACCCAGTTATCGGTCAGCCAGTGTATGCAGTCTTTCTTGCTCCTCTGGCAATAAGTCTGCTAATCCGATCGATGCTATTTCGAATGCATTGATTCGCGATATGCTCGCTACTTCTAGATCTACGGACTTGTTGGCCGCTTTGATCCAAAGTTTATTCTCGTTCGGATCCATAACTGCGCCAAAACTACGGATTAAGTCCACTCCGACGTAACAGTCGATTTGATCATCTGGAAGTACGGCTACGCGAATATCCCGTTTTATCCCGGCGATCTCGAAAGGCAGGTCTACATAATCAGCGATCACCACCATCTGGTTTCCTGGTACTTTCGCTTTTCTTCCGTTGCTCGGGATAAGTGGACAGCTGCAGGCCGTGGCCAATTGCAGACCTATCGAACCCATTACCGTGTGCGATGCTTCGGTATCGAACAAGGCGCATACGTGGTAGCCAGCAATGCCCACTTGGACCCACCAACGAGTTTCTTTTTCACTCGGAGGGTCTTTACCTCCAGCCCTATCATCCTGATCTCTAGTAGCGGCTGCTATTTGGTGTTGATCTGACCTTTCCGTCGATCCCACTAAATTCGGGCTGATACAACATTTAGACTTCTCGGGCTCAGCCGCTATCGTCGGCACATCTAACGACTCTTCTATCGCCGAGCTCACCTTACAGCACTCCGTTGTAATTAAAGTTTCTGATCGGGTCTTACGCGGGGCAGGAACGGGAACGACCCTTTTCAACTGCTCCTGTTCGCGTTTCCCGAACAGTCCGGGCAATCTGCGCGCTTATATCCTAGCCGTCCGCAACCAAAACATTTCAATAGATGTGTGGCTTGCGGTCTCGTGTTCTCGGTGGGACCCTTCATATTCTTGGTCCGATTTGACTCCCTCGGTTTACCAATTCCGCCTCGGGATGTGGTCATCGAAAGGACGAATTCTTTCATTTTCTCTTCGAGGACTTTGGCCAACATATTTGCCAAGTCCTCTGGCGGATTCTTCTTCGTCTGCAGATTTGGTGCTATCGGTTGCACCGCTGCAATCTTCGTTTTGGCCCTCTTTTTATCCTTCGGTTTGTAAGCCGACTCGGGGATTAGGGCCGTCTCGGGTGGCGGAGGGTGTATATACGCCTTCTGTCCCTCCAGCGAGAGCTCGGCTTCGACAGCAAGATCGAGAAGAGTATGGATCGAATCACAATCCGTCCTGCGCACCAAATTTTGTATTTCGGGGCGCAGGTTGCCGTGCAGTGTGTCTAGCTGCTGCTCGATCCTTGGGATTGGATCGAGTCTTCTTATCATGTGGATTAGACATGTGATGTAATCCCGCGTTTTCTCGCTAGGTCCTTGATAGCGAGAGTTTATTTCGGCAATCAACCTCTTTTGAAAGCGCCTATTCGTTCCGAACCATTCTTTTTGGAATTCGGACCATGTCGACTACGTATCTTTTTCGTTTTTAAACCAGAGTGCTGCAATGCCTTTGAATAACTCTGGCAATGAGCTTAATAATTTGGCTTCCGAAAGATTAGCCAGAATCCGACATTACTTGACTCGTTCGAGAAATGAGTCGATGCTCTGGTCGCCATCTGCTGAGAATTGTAGTCCCCATTTCCGGACAATTTGACCGACGTCTCTCATCGACTATCCTGCACTTCTCTACCAGGTGCTGTTCTCGGTCCTGGTACCACTCGTATTTCCAAGTATTTCTTGACCTTGGAAGTTCCCCCCCTCCCAGGCTCTGCCGACTCCTCTAGAGAGTGGTGCTGGGGGCATGGGGTGTGATGGTCCAGTTGAATTGTCCAGGTAATGGTACGTCAGCGTGTCCTGGAATCCTACTTGCTGTCGTTGGTTACGGACTTCGTGTTGCGGCTAGTCTAATCTAGTGCTTGTTAAAATAGGTTGCGTCTGCGCTGCCGTTAGCGCGTTTACTTTTTCAGTTAACTGTTTATCTGTGTCTGACATTCCCTGCATAAAGCTTGCGAATTCTAGTGGGATTTCAAATGATCCTCTGTCTGTTGCAGTGAGTCTTATTCTGCTTGGATTTTGATCATCGTTTGTAATACTGTCGGCAGCTTTGTTATTCGTTGATGTTGATTCCGTGGTTTCTTGCAATATTGCCGTAGTTTCGTTATGTTGGTATTGATGGACTCTTCTACGGCTCGTTTCCATATTCTCTTAGACTCTTTCATCGTTGTTAAGAGTTACCAACGGGTGACTTGTGTTGTGATCAATTGTCGAATTCTCCCACGGGTGTTCTGCCGAACTATATTTATTGATGAAATTTTGCCTGAGTTCCTCCCGATGGTGCCAGACGGTGATTTCATCCTGATCAGGTTCTTTAACGAAATCCCTTGGCTCGTAATCTCCTAGGAGCCATTTTGTCAGACGACTTAACTTGTCAAATTTATTGCCTGTATTTTTAAGTGACAGGTCGTTAAGATATTGACATATATCTTTGTCTCTATAAAACAAACACCAGTCTTCGATCTTCCGTTGTGTCGAACACGACATATTTAAAATAACGATTTAAATAAATAATTTACAATAAATATAAAAAATAATTTAATTCGCTTTACCGGAGCAGTCCAATTGCGCCGCTATCGTGGAATCGTTCGCTCGCGTTTTCCTTAAGGCGCATAATTATAATCGCAAAATACAAAAATATATATGATCGTACTATACGGCCTAATTATTGGATTGCTCTGGCTTCGTCCTACCGTGTACGCTAAGGTATGGATTATTGCGAATCTGGTTTGATAATACCAAAGTAGGAATTTAATAATTAAATTATAAATATTAAATGTGGGTATTACAATCACCTCTTTAATTAACAAAATTAAAATAACCCGAATAAAACAATAAGTGTTTTATTTTTGCCCGCATAATCTTTTAGCACGACTATTAAAATTTATTGAGACGTGTAACAAAATAATTCTAATTGATTAATGGAACTTAAAGAAAATTTATAAAAAAAGAAAGACTTTAATTATAAGTCCTTTTATTTTTATAATCCTAACTAAATGCCATTTAATTAACTAATTAATTAATTGGTTAGAACTCAGCGTACACTTTACACCAAATCTATTGTCTCTCTCGCCTATTGTGCTACGCAGAAATATATGACGAGAAATTACAATTACTATATGGTAACGCCCGCTATGTCTATGATTTTACGACGCACACACACTTTTTTTTCGCTTTGTAAAATCGTACTACTCAATTTAAGAAATTTTCAGATTTCCGCAAAAAAATTTAAAAAAAAACCTTTTCGAAAGTTCCGAAATAATTCGAAAAATTCGGAAAAATTTACAAATTCTGAAAAAATTTGAAAAATTTTGAAAACCTACAAAAAAAGTTAAAAATGTGAAAATTTTGTAAAATTTGGAATACTTGAAAATTTTGGAAAATTTTGGAAAATTTTGGAAAATTTGGAAAATTTGAAAATTTTGGAAAATTTTGGAAAATTTGGAAAATTTGAAAGTTTTGGAAAATTTTGGAAAATTTGAAAAATTTGAAAATTTTGGAAAATTTTGGAAAATTTTGGAAAATTTGAACTAAAATTTTCAATTTGAGAAAAATTTTAAATTGTTTATAAATTTTATATATGTTATAAATGATTACTTTGAGGAATTTATCTATTTCCTATTTTAAATTTAATTTAAATCGAAAATAATAAGTATTTTTTCGAAAATAATAAGTATTATTTCGATAATAATAATTATTACTTCTAGTGAATTCTAAAAATTATGGTCGATTGTATTCGACTCGTGTTGTTGTTTACATGTATTCGTCGCGACGAATTCGCAACGTACTCGCAACCACTCGTTGCGGTTCATACGTATAACAACGTACGAAGTCGAAAATTCAATTGAAAAGATTTTTCCTATCCCGAGGAAACTCACGTTTTGGTTGTCAATTGTAACAATTTTCCCTATCCCAAGGAAACTCACGTGTTGGGCGTCAGTTGTAACAGGATCGGTATTATCCGTCAGGAGGGTTATACTCGTCCTGTGCGCATACTTAATGCACAGGAAATCTCCGCACCGCTGCGATCAGCTGTCTCACCATACAGCCGATAAATCGGTAAAATCACCTCTCGGGACGACCGGAGCTAGCCTCAAGCTCCGAGTGACGTTGTCGGCCCTGTGTACAATGTATGTACTTACCTAGTACACACTTATGCTTCGTCGATACTCGTGCACGGCTCCTCAGATATGTATCGTGCAAAGTAATGCACGACACCCGCGAGGCATGACGGTATTCGCCTTCGGGGACAGGGAGTGATCGCAGGTTAACTGAATATTACTCGCATTCAAAGATACTGACAAGGAGAGGTCACACCCTCTGGAAAACGGATCCTTACCAAACTCTAGGATATAATTTCTACTATAAAATCATGCAGAAAGCCGGAGTTTTAGTGTCCAATGGCCATTTTTACGATAGATATTAGCAAATAATGAAAATCTCGCCTGTACGTATAAACTAAATTTTAAAAGAAAGCTGAGGTCGAGTAGATACGTTTTGAAAAAGAGGAAGCTCAAATATTTTTATATGGTCAAAAGTTATGGGAGAAATAAGAATTAGCCAAAATTTTATCAAAAATTTAAAGTTACAATTTAATGATTTTTTTAGCCCAAAATTTCGTCTAATATATATATATATATATATATATATATATAATATATATTTGTATTTTTCCGCCAGAATTGTATTTGTTTCAGTGATTGCTCAATTTATTAACGCCGGTATATACCGTCCGTAGTAGAGCAATTACGCCGGAACCGCCAATATTAACTGCCGGGATTTGGACAAATTGCCGAACCCGCCAGACAACAGTTTGTAAACCGCCAGTTATACAGAATATAGATATATTGTGCTTGAGGTGTAAACACGCGGTGATCATTTAATTATTTTCAATTAATTTATTTATTGATAATTAGTACCACATGGCACGAGGTTTATAGATAATTGCTGTGGTGGTGGTAGTAATAATTTGTGAATTTTGCCGTGTCGAATAACCCGTTTGAAGAATTCAGGTCGGTTTTATTATGATTTTATAAATTTATTTAACCGTCGGATTACTAATTTAAAATGACCGAACACGTCGAACAGATGCATATAGTACTCGAGGGTACCGCCGGTAGAGAGAGACGTAATATGAAGCGGACGATCGCCAAAATGGCGGATGAACATGTCGGTCGAGAGTTAGCGTCACGACGGCAGAAAATCGTATAAGAAAAGGAGTATTATTCCCGCCGAATCCGATGCGTTCATATTCATTCGTCTGCTAACTCTAGTGTGGAAGGAGCGAATCATAGAAGGAGGAAGAGCATAAATCCGATGAAAAGGACTGAGCAGTCAAAGAGTAAGCAGTCTTTGAGTATGGCAAACTCTACGAGATGCCGTACGGCAATCAAACCGATTGATTTGAAAGACGTGGAATCATCGCTAAATCAATGCGATTTGCCGGGTTGCAATGAGGACAGTCAAAAGCAGAATGCTTCCGCCGGTAGCGTAGTGAGCAGTGGCTGAAAGAGACGAAAGCTCGCGCGGATTAATTCCAGCGAATCGGAGAAGGATTCCGATGAAGGATTCACGCGAGTGCGGTCTCAAAAAGAGAAGTCGTCCAGTCCGATTAGTCTGAAATCAGACGAGAGTCTCCGGAGCATGAAAGTGCTAAAGAGCTGGGGGCTGAGGTTTGCGGGTGATGAGAGAGATGCCCGACGAGTTTTCAGCCAGTTGAATGATTGTAGGAAGAGCGCTGACATCGAGCGGCGTAATGCCCAGAGAAGGTATTCCGACCGCAGTCGCCGTCACAAAGATTGCAAGAGTCGAGTCAGATGTGTGGTACACCAGGAGTGGTTTTCCGCAATTGTCCTGACTGTGTCGAAGTACGTGTCAAGTTGGGAAACTTATTGGCTGGGGGACAGTAAGTCCGCTGATCCCCCAGCAGCACTCCTATAATCACGCCGGAAGGGTTAACTATAATCCGCCGGTGGAGAAGCAGGAGAATGCTGTAGGTGGTGAAGAGAGGCAAGCCGAGAATCACGTTACGCCGGAGGGAGACATGAAGCGGTTGAAGAAACGAGATCTATGTTTTCTCCGGCCGGAAGCCGTAGATCATTCGCTAGGTAAAGCGGAATATTCGCGGAAAAGTCTACAAACGTTTGACTTGCCGGTAGAGAAGGAGATAGATAGTATTCCGACGCCGAATCCAAGAAATACGGGAGCAATTCCCAAGAGAACGCGGACGGAATTATGTATTCCGCCGCCGAATGGTGAGGAGAAGCCAGAAGTCCGTCGAGATGACAAGAATGTAGCAGCTACGTCGGCCGATAACAGGAATTGAATCTAGAATTGAATCTCGGAGGAGAGAGATACAGTGCTCTGTTTTATCCAGGAGCCATGATTTCGCTCGCTGGTCCTAAAGTAATGAAGAGATTCAGAAGCCGGTTGGAACCATGTGAAACAGCAATTAAAAGCGTCACAGGAGATGTTCGCCGAGTAATAGGAATCTTAAATATTAGTTTGGAGATAGACGGATATGCCGAAATAATTCCGCTCAAGGCCATGAATGCCTTAGACCATGACGTCATACTAGGCATGGACTTCTGCCGGATGTTGGAGATTGCGCTAAATGAAGTAAATAAGATGTTGCTTAATGATATTATTGAGAGGTCTGCCAGTGATTGGAGCAGTGCGCCGGTGATGGTTAAGAAACCTGATGGATCGATACGGTTTTGCATCGATTACCGTGATCTCAATAAGGTTACTGAAAAAGGATGGATATCCGATGGCTACGATGGATTCCATCCTTGATAAAATGAGACAGACAAAGTGCATTACGAAAATCGACCTGAAGCAGGCGTATTTTCAAATAATGATGGAAGCAACCAGCCGGAAGTATACCGCCTTTGCTGTGCCAGGATCAGGGCAATATCGGTTCAAAAGAATGCCGTTCGGTCTTACAAATGCGCCGAAAACGTTCCAGCGTCTAGTGTATGCGTTATTCGGGCCAGAGTACGAGCCGTATATCTTCTGTTACCTAGATGACATAATTATAGTAACCAAGAATTTTGACGAGCATTTGAAGTGGTTGGAGTTGGTATTGAGAAAGCTCGTGGATGCTGGTTCGATGGTGAACCGGGATAAGTGCGAGTTCTGCTGTTCCAGTGTAACGTATCTAGGTTTTATACTGGACAGCCAAGGGTTGCGCCCGGATCCAAAGAAAGTTTCGCCGGTTGTAGAATACTCAGAGCCCCGCAATGTCAGAGAGTTGCGCCGGTTCCTGGAAATAGTCGGTTGGTACGCCAGATTCATTGATAAGGATTCTGAGCTGAAGGTATCTTTGGTAAAACTTCTCCGTAAAAGCCAAGAGTGGACGTGGAGAGATGAGCAACAAGAGGCTTTCGGCGCTCTGAAGAAAGCTCTCACCCAAGCGCCAGTGCTCGCCAGGCCGGATTTCAGTAAACCGTTTACGATCCAGTGCGTTGCCAGTAATTTCGCCTTGGGAGCTGTGCTCACGCAGGAGAAAGATGATGGAGAATATCCAATCGTCTATATCAGCCGATTGCTGACGCCGGCTGAGAAGAATTATACGATGTCGGAGAAGGAGTGTCTCGCCATGTTTTGGGCGATTAAAAAGTTGCGTCCGTACATCGAAGGTTACACATTTACGGTCATTACCGATCATAGTGCCCTCCAATGGCTGCAGAATCTCAAGGACCCCACTGGCCGTCTTGTCAGATGGGCCTTGGAGATGCAGCAATGGGACTCCAAGGTGGTACATAGTAAGGGAGCTATGAACCACGTTCCAGACGCCTTGTCCAGGATGTTCCCGTCGGAAGAGGAAGATGTAGCCGCGTTTGAAGAGATAGCGGACCAATGGTATCTTAAGATGTTGAAAGAAGTGCCAGAACGTCCAGCTAAATTCAATGGTTGGAAGGTAGAGAACGGGTTATTGTATCGCTATAGATACGATCTATTATTCGATCCAATAACTACGCCGGAAGAAGATTGGAGGCTAGTTGTGCCAGCAAGTGTTACAAGAGTCGCACTGTGTCACGTCTGCTGGGCACTTAGGGATCGAGAAGACGTACGACAAACTGGCTAGAGAGTACTATTGGGAGAGCATGTGGTATGACACCCATGACTTCGTACGTAGTTGCCAGACCAGCCAGCAATACAAGGTATCGCAGACAGGACCCGTCGGAATAATGGGCAGTAGTAGCCGCTGATCTCATGGAATTTCCACCAAGTAAGAGCCAATGTCGATACTTGGTGGTACTCCAGGATCTCTTCACCAGGTGGATTGAGGTAAAACCTCTAAGATGAGCAGATGGAAAGTCGGTTGCGAGGGCGTTCGAGGAATTAGTGTTATTCCGTTGAGAGACGCCAGACTACTTTCTCTCGGATAATGGCCGGTAATTCGACAACAAGGTGTTGAAAGCTACCTTGGCGGAGTACGAACTTAAGCACGTCACGACGCCTCCGTATTTTCCCCAGGCTAATCCGGTTGAGAGAAGTATAGAACGCTGAAGGCGATGATAGTAGCATTTGTCGGCGGAGATCATCGGAATTGGGACGTGCACGAGTTTCGCCATGCTGTAAACACCGCCGTACAACCATCCACTAAGGTGTCACCTGCCTTTTTAAATTTCGGCAGACACCCTAAACCAGTAAAAAGCTTGAGGAGAGAAGTAGAAGGTCATAGACCAGTCGTTAAAATTCCGCCGGAGGTATGGGAGGAGAGGATGAAACGACTAGATGCCCTGCGAGATTTGGTAGCTCGACACATTTATCAAGCCCGTGCCAAGCAGGAGAAACAGTACAATAAAGGACGATAAGATGTTAGTTTAAAAGTCGGAGATTTAGTACTTAGACGAGTACATACGTTATCTAACGCCGCGAATAAATATTCCGCCAAACTTGAGCCGAAATATGAAGGACCGTTGGATATCGTAGAAGTGTTGTCCCCTACAGTGTATGTGTTGGGTAGTGGTGAAGGAAAAAGTCGGAAAATGGCGAAATCGCATGTCACCGAGATAAAACGTTTCATCCAACCCCGTAGATGTGTGTCATAAAGAAGACAGGAGAACAATCTCCGCCGGTGGTAGAGCAGAGTTCAAGGTAGGCCCTACGGCAAAATCACCCGTCCGGGAGCCCTACTGTTATGAAGAAGAAAGGAGAAGGATAAACTATCGGTAGCTGTGAGAAAGAATAAAGATGTACATAATAGAGTAAGGCCTACAGTTAAGATCTCGTATATAAGAAGAAAAACCGTCGGTAGTGGAGGAGGATACGCCGGAAGAGAGAGGGAATAGGTATAATATCATTTTTTATTAAATATTCTATTTTCTATTTTATAATTTATTTTATTTTATAATGGTGGTGGTTAGTGATAAATAAATAAAAATTGAAGTGTGCAATTCGGTCCGACGCCCGTGCGAGGGAAGAAGTAGTATCGCGAACGAATCGTTTATTAGGAGAATAGTAGTAGTAGTACGAGTCATTTTTAATTATAGAATCTATAATTGAAGGTGAAAAACTTTTGTTTAATAAGTAGGAGTAGTTGAAGTAAGATGTTGTAGTAAACCGAAGGAGACCGGGGGTGTTTCGGTTTAGGAGGAGGCTGTTTGTGACGTTGTAAAATGTATAACGCATAAGTACATGCACATGGCTTGTATTTACAAGTCATGGGCATGCATAACTTCACTTTACGTTAGCTCGCGATCGCGTCGCAGGTAGCGAATCCCTCGCTCGCGGACCGAAGTGCACCGATGTACTTTTAAACGAATATTGATACCTACGGTACGGGTATGTTATAGCGACGGAGCGGAAGAAAGACGCGACCGATACCCGACGGTAACACGCGGACCACCAGCCAGACCACGGCCGAGAGGTATCGTGAGCCAAGGATCGAGCCAGGTCGTCTCACGATACCTGGCGTATTCGCTGCTGATGTCAACAAGACGGGAGATTAGGCGGCGTCGTAACCAGCGTGACCAGTTGGCGATTTTCTTTCCTCTTCTCGCTAACGTATTTTGATGTTTATTATGCAAGAGCAACGAAGAAAAAAATCGCCATCTGGCAACCCTGGTCGTAACCTCAACCGTCACACGTGCTCAGCAGACGATGACGCTTGAGATGGCGCATGGGTGTGCGCGCGCCCGAACTCCATGTAACTAGTCGAGAGAGCCAGGGTGTTCCCCACCTTACACCCGTATAACGGGGAACGCGGCACCGACGACGACGATCGTGCGGCACTAGGCGAGGTGCGCGGGAAGGGGAGATCACTCGAGCAGCGAGAGTGTTGTGCGCGCGAAGAATTCGAGTGAGCGACCGTTGGTGGGATTATGGGAGAGAGCGCGCGAGTAGAGTAGAAGTCGCGGTATACCTAATGTATGCGTGCGAAGGTATACCGCGGCATAATAGAGTATATATATATATATATATATATATATATATATATATATATATATATGGTGCGCGCACACCTATATATGCGTGTATACTGTTGTATAGCGCGCACACCTATATTAGATTCATTAATTATTTTTGTTATATTGCGTCGTGAATTAATTAAGAAAATTATGTAGATCCGTCGGTAGAGTTTGGGGCGATTTGTAGTAGTTTTTAAAAAATTATATAGCTGTAAATAGTTGTTGAAAATAAATTTTAATTGTGTTACGAGTGTGTCGGGATAGTTAGCATTAATTATATAGTTGGTAGGCACGGGGCGGCAGCACCGACTGGGTTACCGATATGGTAATTATTTATTTGTATTGCGCGCCTTCCGAGTGCCAGGGATGATTGTTTGCGTGATCGACCCAATAATTAACAGGTTGGTGGTGACGTAAACCACTATTATTGGATAATCGGCCTTGACGGAAATAAGATCGAGGCTGGCTATGCGTATCGATCACGTAATCAACACCGGTAGAGAAGGAGTAGAATAAGATAGAGAAGGATAGCGATAGGTTGGGGAGGAAAATCCTTAATTTGGGAGGATCAAGCCACGCGCGAGCCGGATGAATAAGCCGGTCTCGAGCATTCGCTACCTGATCGTCCGACCATAAAGTTAGATTTTGTTCAGTTAAAATTTAAAAGTTACGGTTAGCCCAACGGGCGGTCGAATTCTTAATAATAATTTATATATTTTTATATACCGCCGGATGGACGGATTTGAGTGAGCGTGTGCACGTGTGTGAGTACCGGCCGCGGATCGCGTTATTAATTGTTAGTCGGTGTCGGACCTTATAATATATTTTTATTTAAATCTTTAATAAATTAAAGTTGTGGTTAAAAATTGAATTCGTGAATGTTAATTCATTTTCCTTTACTCCAAAAGCCGCCGGTTCCGAGGTGGCCAGCCGTTTGGATTCCCTCTGTGACGCGGAGTCGAGGTGAGAATTGCCGGGTTGTTGAACAGTATTATTTTTGTAAATAATTAATTCATTATAAATATTGCCAGGCGCCCAACTAAATAGAAATCGGCGATATTCTAACTATTTTAAACGTCGCTACGACGGAACCTCCGTTGGTTCATAATTTTCTTTTAATTATATTCCGACGAAAAGTAGCGTCGCAACACACATAGTTAAAGCCGCTCTCGTCGTAACCGCACGACCGTGGCGCGCACGTTGGGCCCGTCCAGCGAAGCTGTGAACGAGCCTGCCAAAACTCGAGAGAGCTCTTCGATACGATGACGTCGCGGCAATATTGACGTCGCGTTGACAATACGATTGCTATCATTCTTCATGTGTGTGTGTGTCTGGGAAGCAACATTTCAAGCGCCAACCCAGGATATGCTCCTCTATACCGCTAAGGTGGGTGCACGCCTTCGTAGCAGGTGCAGTGCATTTATTCCTTCTTTCGCAAGTGTGCTTCCCATATCTCCCCCCTTCTCACCCTTTTTCACTCGCGTAGCAAACCGCCGCAGCTCGTACGCAGCCGAGCATTCGTTTTATAAATTCGCCAAAATTATACGCGGCTGGCGCCCAAAACCATTCATTTATTATTTTACTAAATTATTACTATTTTTATCAATCGTTTATTTCGCCTTTGTCGCCATGCTCTAATATCCTGCGTGATCGTTACAAAATGTATATAGAAAACTATTTTGTATTGATAGCCATATCTTGATTGGTCTTGATAGACGACGGTTCCCTCTAGAAGTTCGAGTAGATAGGTGGAGTCTCGGTCGTGATACGTCCAAATTATTTTTTTCCGAATGTAATTTAGATATTTTGCGGCTATTTTGGAACATTGTTTTTTATCGAATTGCAGGCAATTTATTAAACATCACATTACCTGATTTCTCAGGTAATTTCTCACCAGAGTTTTTCTATAGGGTTTGATATTCATTACTTTAAATTTACTTCGTTAAATACACATAAGCTTTTTAATAAATTAATGCAAGGTTATTTTAGACTGAAACAGGGACCGCGTTAGTTAAAATCTATTATCGCAATATCACTTTATATTTTTACCGTCGTAATACAGAAATATATATATTGAGTAATCCTAATTCATTTCATTTATCTAAAAACACATTGCGATATATCGAACGATAGTCGATCGTAGTAAAAATTGCTCTATATTAGCTATAAGTAGAATAGCAGATAGAATAGAATAGATACGGAAGCGCCTACTTGCCACACCAGCGCACCCGTGCGTTCGTTCCTATTTTATGCGATTGCGATTGGATTGGCACGCACGCACCCGTGCGTGCGTTCTTTTGTTCACATGCCAAATAAAAGACATGCAACCTTCCTGGAAATTATTGTACAAAGTTGATTTCTTCAAGCGATCGTTTTGTATGACTAAATAAAAATTGTCATCTTCATCCTCACAAATAATTTTTATTTTATTTACTAAAACCTAATAATCATAACATAACCCTTACTTAATAATAAATTACATTACGTAAACTAATACTTGCATACGCAAACAAACACATTTCATTAACTCACCTTTTTATTTACACAGATAATGATAATTAATCCATAAATTTATACTGGTTGAACGAAAACTCGAAAATTCCTTTTTTTTTGGCATGTGAACAAAAGAACGCACGCGCAGGTGCGTGCGTGCGTAATTAGTTAAAGTAAGGTAGGAACGCACGCACGCGTGCGTGCGTGCCATTCCAATCGCAATCGCACAAAATAGGAACGAACGCACGGGTGCGCTGGTGTGGCGAGTAGGCGCTTCCGTAAATAGACCTACAGACCATACATTATACAAAAACTTTTATTTCGACAGTTTTGAGTAAGTTCATCTTTCACATGGAGCAAATTATAAGATATTATATGTTCAAAATTTGTCTAGTACATTTACAAATTATACATTGAATTACATTACATTACATTGTATTACAGTGGTTGCATGTTAATCGATAACGGCTAGTAAGTATAGTAATAGTAAATAATTAAAACATATGTAATAATCAAAAGTTCAATATTTATAATGTGAAATTAATTAAGTTTTGCGCTTATTCACTTTAGTGCAAGAAGTTCCTGCGCAAATACGTAAAAGTTCATTACGTTTACTGTTTTCGATTTAGCGCTCATCATATTTTAGTCTTTGACTTGTATTCGTTACCTTTATTGTAATATTACTTTGCATATCAGCATATGTGGTAACATATCAATAATAGCTTGAAATATGTCTATTTATCTGTTTGATATTTAAATGATCAAAATATATAAGTGAGAATGGAAACCTGCAAATGAAATAAAATATTGAGATTACTGAGAGCAAACGTTTTTTATTATGATGGTGTACAGCGCGTATTCTAACCGTGTTGTGTGAAGTGTTTCTTACTTGGATATATAGTTTTTGTTATGTGTGACTAAAAACAATGGCAATATTTCTTGAGCTCTATTTTAATAAATTACAAATGAAATTATTTATACGTTTAAACAATTAATGGTCGAAGAGATAAGAAAGTTGAACTTATTTGGTAATATGATTATAATTTATCTATTTATACTTATATTATCTTTCATAATCAATTATTTTATCATTCATACTTAACATGCTTGAGTGACAAACTATTTTATTTGTAGATGCACATATAATTTTAGATAATTTAAAAAATGTTCCTAAAAATATAAGCGTATTCATTTTAATTTATCAATTTCAAAATATATTTTAATTAAATATTTTTAAGCCAAGTACAATTTTAAATATAAATTTCATAATTTTTTTTTATAAAAATTATGGTTATTTAAATAATAATTTTTTTTAAGTATAGTGTTAAATAACAGTTTATATAAAATTATAATATAATATAATTGAGTCTTTAATAAAGAAGTTATTATAATTGTCTATTTAATTAAATAATATATTAATATAGCAATCTATATTATTTTAATAAATGTATTTTATATTATATATTTAAATATTATACTTACAATTGCTTGTCAAGAATTAATATGTTTATCAATTAGTTTATTATATTAAAATTATCTTGGAAAGATCAAATGTTTGAAAATCATGTATGATGAATTAATTGAAGTAATAAAATCGAGAAATTGTTTTATTATCATGTTAATAGAACATCAACATTAATAGATACTAACTGCATTGTGACTAATATTTTTAAATATTGTATAAAATGATAATTGGTTAAGTTGTATGATTACTTTGTACAAATTTTATTTAGTTAGCGAAAATACGACAGATGCAAATACAATAAGAAGCTGTCAATATTTTTTTATTAAATTTTGTACCAATCATTATGAAAATTATATGAAAATTATATAAAAATAAATAAAATAATCCTGAAGCTTGTGCAGTAAATTATAAAAATCTATGAAAAGTTTAATTAATTATTTTTTATTGTAAAACATCATTAACAATAACTTTAATAGTTTTATTTTTAATACTATTTTTAATGTAAAAAATAAATATTTTTGAAATTATTTCTAAGTGTTTGTAGAATAGTTTTTATATTAATTTTACCATAACTTATAAGATTTATTTTATATGTGTTTCTTTACTTGCATTCAACTATTATAATCATAGTTATTTCTTTTTCTGATCAATAATTTTGTTTGGTTAAAACATTTCATTCAGCATTGAATCTCATAAGTGGTAACTTAAAAAGATGACAAAATTATTTTCAAAAAACAGATTTAAATTTTTTTGGAATATACTTATATAAAGAGCTAAGAGAAATATTTTTATATGTATAAATATATATAATTTTATATACAAAAAATCTTTCCAAATAGTTTAAAACTTTATTCATAGTTTCTCTTTATTATACACAAAAGATTATAAAATATTTGTTTATAAAACATAGTAAATAATAAAATTATGTTAATACAAATAAAATAAAATTAAATATGTGATATTAAGGATACATACAGAAGTTTTAAGGTTATTAGATAACTCAAAAGCTTTAGGGAAGCACAGTAAAGTTTTATAAAAGACTAATGGTCTAAAATTTTGTAAAATATAATTAAAAAATTCAATTTTTGATTGTGATTAAGAATTTGTAAGGTAGATAACTAAAATGGCCATAAGTATGCATATAAAAAAAAATTATTTGTAGGCATATTTTTATGGCAATTGATTTAAAAGTCATTTTAATATTTATTTCTTTATTTGTTTATTAATAGGACACCGTACCGACATGCTTACCAGCATTTACAGATTCAAACTTTACAAAACCAATAATCACTTTTTTATCCCCCCTAGATATTGATAAAAACTACCGGGAACAACTCATCAAATTTTTAAAATTTACTAATTCTCTTATTAAAGTTTGAATTCGTAAATGTTGGTAAGCATATTGGTTCGACATCCTCTTAAATAGATAAGAATTACACAATAACACATTAACACATACACTACCAGCCAATTGCTTTTGCCCACTTCGACTCAATTTTACCCGTTACAAAAAGGATCATAACTTGGGTAAAAATTGAGATAAATAATCGTTCGACAGCTCATTTAAAAGCTTGAAGCAAGGGCTTTTTAATGGTTTACCGTCCCTATTTAAATTTTTTGTTTTTTAATGTTTTTAACATAAAAATCAAAATGTATAAAATTCGGATTTTCCTGTTCGTCTTCATTTTGAAACTGCACTTCAACCAAACATCGGAAAATAATTTTATAAAAAAAATTGAAAAGCTTGAATCAAGAGCTTTCGAATGCACTATATTAACATTGTTTTAAAGTTCTTTTTATGCTTTGACTGGTGGTTTTCTTTTAAAACACGTCTTTTCTTCAACTTTATGTATCTCGGAAGGATTAAATTTGAAAAAAAAATGTCTAGGAGAAAAAATGTTTGATTTTATCTTAAGATTTTGTACAAATTTTTCAGATTGTTTAGAATTTTTTTAACATTTTTTTTCTTTTTTTAATTTTAAAAAATTTTTTTAAACATTGTTTTAAAGTCCTTTTTACGTTTTGACTGGTGGTTTTCTTTACTACCAAATACAGAAAATGTACACTATATACAGAAAATAATTATTAAAATTCTATTAACTGTATAGTTTAGAAAATTCTTTATAATCAATTCATTTATCAAATTAAAAAAAAAAATTCTAAACAACCGAAAAATTTGTA
Source organism: Theocolax elegans (assembly GCA_026168455.1). NCBI lineage: Eukaryota > Metazoa > Arthropoda > Insecta > Hymenoptera > Cerocephalidae > Theocolax > Theocolax elegans. The sequence continues at coordinate 24,278,604 of CM047429.1, forward strand.
CATAATCTTAAGATAAAATCAAACATTTTTTCTCCTAAACATTTTTTTTTTAAATTTAATCCTTCCGAGATACATAAAGTTGAAGAAAAGACGTGTTTTAAAAGAAAACCACCAGTCAAAACGTAAAAAGGACTTTAAAACAATGTTAATATAGTGCATTCGAAAGCTCTTGATTCAAGCTTTTCAATTTTTTTTATAAAATTATTTTCCGATGTTTGGTTGAAGTGCAGTTTTAAAATGAAGACGATCAAAAAAATCCGAATTTTATACATTTTGATTTTTATGTTAAAAACATTAAAAAACAAAAAATTTAAATAGGGACGGTAAACCATTAAAAAGCCCTTGCTTCAAGCTTTTAAATGAGCTGTCGAACGATTATTTATCTCAATTTTTACCCAAGTTATGATACTTTTTGTAACGGGTAAAATTGAGTCGAAGTGGGCAAAAGCAATTGGCCGGTAGTGTATATCATGTAAAAATACCATAGAGATGAACAAAATTCATCTGTTGGTGGTACTAGTACAAATTAAAAATAACATAAAAACTAATTCCAATTTGAAACTAATTACAAACTCATAAACTAACAACAATATAATTTGTTTTATAAAAATAAAAACATCAGTACAAATTTTAATAACATAATATGATTTATATAATTTCTATTTTATTTGATGTTTTAAATTAAAGCTTTCACTTTCTAATAAATTTTAAATATTACTATTTCGACACAATCCAATCTTTAAAATTCATCAAGGATTTTGAGGTTATTCTGTAACCTTATTATATATGTACTTATTGCTTTAATATAGCTTTTCTTGACACTCACTGTTTTTTTCCTGACTGGCATTATAATAGCTAATTTTGCTATTTGAGTACAAGAATATTGTTAATAAATTATCATAATGATATATAATTCATTCAAGTGCATATATTTTTTCAATACTTCAACGGCTTTTTTAAATATTTTTTAAATACTTAAAGGGCTATTATCAATTATAAAATTATTTTGAAGACGATACACATAGACTTAAAATTTATTTCTTTCTTATTTAAAATATTTTCAATTTTATAACTATATATTTTATTTGCTTCTTCTTTCTCCTTTTGGTTTATGTCTGGCAGTTTGTGGCCTTCATAATGTTGCCCTCGGGATTGATACACGGCGAATTGTCGTGCCTTTTCAAGCAACTTGGAGTTCTTAGAATCGTTAGACATTAGCTCAGCAAGGCCGATAAAATTTCTATATTAATTTAAAATTATTTTGATTTATGATTTTAATTAATTTAAACTATTTGTATAAGCCCCACACCAAGTTATAATTCTATAATTTATTATACTATTAAATAAAGCTTAACATATCTTTCTTAAGAGGACGCCAAACCAACATGCTTATCAACATTTACGAATTCAAACTTTAATAAGAGAATTAATAAATTTTAAAAATTTTATGAGTTTTCCCCGCTAGCTTTTATCAAAACCTAGGGAGGATAACTCATACATTATGAAAAAAGTGTACGTTGGTAAGCATGTTGATACAGCGTCCTCTTAAGGTATCCACATTTATAATCCTTGCTAGTTTATAAAATACAAAAATTAGGTATTTAGTTTTGTTTACAATATATTTAATGTGATTTATCCGATTCATTGTATAATCAAAGATAACTCCCAAATATTTAGTATATTCAACTCAATTTAATATTTTACATTGTTTATATACACAAAAATATTTTTATCATTTGGTACACTAATACAATAATTTCACAAGAATCTGTTGGACCAAGGAAAATCGAGTTATTATTCACATTAGGTATTTGAAGGTTATTATTAGTTGGCTGTATAATATTCTTTTTTAATTCAATACCTATCTCATTAAAATATTCTAAAATCATTTCATTTGCTATATCGTGTGAACTTTTAATTTTATTTAAATGTTTATCATAAATTATAATAATTGTATTATTTTTATTTCTTTTTTACCTAATTTTTCATTTACAATTTTCCACAAATTTCTAGGGTTTGTACTAGCAGTATTTACTTGTTTTTATCATACAACATTTTTACGTTTTTAATAACTTTACTTAATATTTTCTCATACTCTTTATACCTATCATTATTTATCTTATTATTAGAATAAAATTTTCATAAATTGTACAGAAATTCCTTTCTATTGCACGAATTTATAATTGCTTTAGGTATCCATGTATTTCTAGGTTAAGTTTAATCACATTTATTATTTCTAATCAACGTTTTTACCGACGTTTACAGATTCAAACTTCACAAAACCAATAATCAATTTTTTCACAATATATGTTATTCCCCATAAGTTTTGATAAAAGCTAGTGGGGACAACTCATAAAATTTTTAAAATTTATAAATTCTCTTATTAAATTAATAATATTTTTATCGGTCTTACAGTCAATTATATTACTGACTGCCCATATAATTGACTGTAAGACCGATAAAAATATTAATTAATTTAGTTATACTACAGTCGACATAAGTAATATTTTATTAATTCTCTTATTAAAGTTTGAATCCATAAATGTCTGTAAGCATGTTGGTTCAGCATCCTCTTAAAAGGGAACGCCAAAGCCACTTTAGAAATTCAAATTTCCCGCCAAAAATGAAATTGATTATTTCGTGTTTATTTTAAAACTAATTTTTTTAAATAAAAAAAAAGAGTTGTCCCCCCTAGGTATCATAAAAAGCAACATTTCTACCAAGCGAGAGTAAAAAATATTGTTTCGTTTTTCTGAAAACTTTGACCTACTAAAAAATGGTCAAACATAACCTCTTCATTCAGTAGGTCAAAGTTTTCAGAAAAACGAAACAATATGATTTGCTCTCGCTTGGCAGAAATGTTACTTTTTATGATAGCTAGGTGGGACAACTCTTTCTTTTTATTAAAAAAAATTAGTTTTACAATAAACACGAAATAATCAATTACATTTTTGGCGCGAAATTTGAATTTCTAAAGTGAAGTATTATTGATAAAATGTAAACTCAGTTAATATTTTTTGCATACACATTGAGTTTGTTGTATTTAATAATTACCTTATTTTTATTTATCCTGATTACTGATTTAATTTTTTTATTGGCAAAAGTAATAGTAAATGGTCAGTAATTATATGAATTAATTTACAAGCTTTAGTGTTTAAAGTTATAATGAAAAATTTGTCAATGTAAGACCCACTGTTCCTGGTATTCGTTAGGCGCATAATTGATTGAATTCAAGGAAAATAACCATTTCTAGAAAACTAGGTAAAAATTCTTGACTAATTTATCTAAACTTAAAATATCTATGTTGAAACCTCTAATTAATATGTGATTAGAACATGTTCTTTTGATCATTTAATAAATCCTTTATATTGGTTAAAAATTCTGCTTAAAAATTTCAATATGTACTAAATCATTGTTTCTACACATATTAAGTATTTGTGGTTTTCCTATTTGTAAAATTTCAGTTACTCATTAATATTTTCAGCTATATAAATTAACCGTTAAAGTATACCTAAGTGAATTTTTACAAAATTTTTAAAAGTCTTTTATGTTTTGTTTTATTCTTAAATACTCCCTAGTGATCCTTGGTAATCTTTATGCTAAAACAATTTCGCAAAAACATTGAGATTTCCATGGTCCTCTGGAATACTCAAGAATTCTTTGAATTACTAACAAATTTTTTTAATTTTGTTAGATTTTTTATAAGTACTTGTAGTAATGGAGAATATTAAATTATTTTATGATACCTAATGTTTATAACTACACATTATATTTCTTCGAATAAAATTAAACTTCACAATAACTTTAAAAATAATTTATATATTATTCAAAAATAAGTAGTTTTTAATATCTTTTGAAATAGTAAGTAGCTTTTAATATCTCGAACATTAACTATTCTTTTCATCAAAGTAAATAAATAAATAATTAAGTCTTTAAATTGTGACGTAGAAAACTAAGTAACATTTACTTCTTATATAACATCTGTAGTATTGAATTACTGATCATAATGAACAAGCCATAATTATTTATTTGATAACTCTTAGACTCTGCTTTTTTCACATATTCGATTAACATTATTACATTACCATATGTTTAATGCTTATAAATTATGTACAATTTCATGTTTAGTGAATACTTAATTATTTTTTGTTGTAATGTTCTATTTTTTATTTAAATATTTATAATTAACGGTTAGGTTTCATATAATAAAAGAAAAGTGAGCAAAAAGTATACATTACTAATAATTGATATTCCCGGACTAATAGTAGAGAGAGATAACAAGGGGGATATTGGCACTGTTAATTAACTAGAGGGATATAAATGAGATTAGCGTTTATTCAATTATTAACAAATAACTTCACTACATATTAATCGATACAATAATTAATATTAAACAATGAGTATTATTAATCGAATAAAAATAGTAACACCGATAACACCGAACAAGAACGGGATGGCTTGGGTTGAAATAATTAATATGGTGGCTGGAGATCGCGTCTCCGGGCGCAACTCCTTGTTACCAAGGGTGCGTCTCCGGGAGCAATTTCCGCTCAACCATGTGGCGAACTAGTACCGACGAATTGCACATTATTTTAAGTGCATTAGACGTCGATTGCTAGATGATATACCGATATATAAAATTAATTAAATATTCACCTGTCTCTTCACCATAATAACCGGAGTTAATAACTCAAGTATAACAATTATTAATAAAATATTACTTATGTCGACTGTAGTATAACTAAATTAATTAATATTTTTATCGGTCTTACAGTCAATTATATGGGCAATCAGATTGCCCCTACTTATAATCACCCCCGAAGAATCTATAAAAATAAAAATAAAAAATATAAAATATAAAAAATAAAAACACTAACTAAACATAAAAACAAATTATTAATAAAGCAATCTGACTGCCCCCCTGCACCAAAAATCTACTAACCCCAAATATGATGTCCGACGTTTCGAGCTGGCTGCTGCTCCTCATCAGGGACTGAAATGAAAATCTATTCCACACGATATTTAAACCCTCAAAAAAGCCTCCCCACTCCAAGGACCCACCCTAAATAAATTCACACCAATAAACTAAGCTAAGTTAAGATAGGATGATAAATCTTATTTAATTTACTTGACTCTAACATTAAATTAACATTCTTATCATTCTTAAATATATGAATATTCTCAAGACTTTCTCTTTTAAATTTATTCATAATATTTTGTTCTAAAATTTCTACATTTTTAAAATCAAATGAATGAACAAAATCTAAACAATGCTCTTTCAAACCTGATGTGACAGATACACTCCTCAAACTATATTTATGTTCATAAATTCTCTTTTTCAAATATCTACTAGTTTGACCAATGTAACATTTATCACAATCAATACAATTTATTTTATAAACAACTCCAGATTTATCATCCTTTCTATCTATATCCTTACAATTATTAAACAAAAAACTTAAATTATTAATATTTCTAAAGGAAACTTGAATATCTAGTTTTTTAAATTCTTTTCTTATTCTTTCAGATAAACCTCTAACATACGGTATAACAACAAATGCATCAATTTTAATATCTACTCTAACTTTTAATTTACTATTATAAATTTGATTCACTCTCTCTTCAATCACTCTATTAATCAAATCTATCGGATAATTATTATTAACAAAAGTTTTTTTAACTAAATCCAAATTTACTTTTCTAAAATCCCCGTGTGACAGTCCAACGGCACGGTCAATAACACCTTTCAACGCACCAATCTTGTCACTGAACTGGTGATGAGAATGGAAATTTAAAAATCTACCCGACCAAGTAGGCTTTCTATACCAATTTAATTTAACTTTATTTTTATCATCTCTAATAACTTTAGTATCTAAAAAATTTAATTCTTTATCAATCTCAACCTCTACTGTAAATTTAATTCTATCATGAATTGAATTAAAAACATCAACCATTTCATCAACAAAACATTCAGGTACTATCGTAAAGATGTCATCAACAAATCTACTAAAAATCATTGGTTCAAAACTTAATTTCGACAAAGCAATACCCTCTAACTTTTCCATCACTAAATTAGCTATTACAGGTGACAACGGTGATCCCATTGGGCATCCAAACCCCTGTTCATAAAAATCTTTATCAAAAGAAAAAAATGTATTATTAAATACTAAATTAAGTGCTTTGGTAAATTCATTAATATCTAAAATAGTATATAAACTAATATCTGACCATTTTTCTATTATTATATCATTCACAAAATCTAAAGGAACGTTTGTAAATAAAGATACAACATCCAATGAGATCATTTTACAATTATTCGGAATAATCATATCTTTCATCATATTATAAAAACTCCAACTATCTTTAATATAAGAATTTGTTTTACCAACTACATTAACTAAAATATCAGACAAAAATCTAGCAAGCTTATAAGTAGGAAAATTAATAGATGATATAATTATTCTATATGTCAGCTTTTCTTTGTGAATCTTAGGAAGCCCATAACATTTTGCTACTGTACCATTTTCACATTTTAAATATTTAAAAGTTTTATCATCAATATAATCTTTCTTTCTCCAACAAGAAAGTAACTCCTTTAATTTATCTTGCAATTTATTGATATGTGGATTCCTAATTTTCTTATATGTAGTGTCATCATTCAAAAGGAGCTTAATCCGATCTATAACATCCCTTTTATACGAAGCCACTGTTATATTACCTTTATCCGCTTTCTGAAAAATTATCTCTGGATTTTCCTTCAAGAAATCCTTAGTTATTTTTAATTCACGAAATAAATTACTATTTAAAAAATTATCATATTTACTTTCTTTTTTAAAATTACCTACCACTTTGACCAAAGATCCTCTACATTTAGTTTTGAAATTTTCTTCAAAACCTATTATTCTACTTTCAACATCAGCAACTATTTCTTTAATGGGAAGATCCCTCCTCAAATATGGTAGACCAAACCTAGAACCCCTTGACATGATATTCACTACTTCCCTAGGCATAACAGTATCGGTAAGATTCCTGAACCAATTATCATTAATCTCAAAATTATTCAATTGATTGAAATGAGAGTTTTTCTTATACAATAATAATTCAAATTTTCTTTTTAAATATTTTCTTTTATCATATTTAACTCTATTAAAGTGACTCTCTTGATTAAACATAAAATGTTTTACATCATTCAAATTTAAATTTCTAAATAAATAATTTCTCAAATCTAATAAAAATCCTTTCAAACGGTGAATCTCAAAATTTAAATCTCTAATTTCAAAATTTAATAATCTATTCTTAAAAAAGAAAAAACTCTTGTTTAAATCATGAGAGACTCTTTTCCTATAATCCCGATAAAAACCAACATCTTTAAGTTTATCATCAATATGTTTTGGAAAAATATTTGATTTTTTACATCTCATAAGAAAAGTTAATTGTTCACTTAATTTTATAATTCTAACCACTCCTTTTAACCATTTAGCACAATAATCTTTCACTATCCTCCCATATTTTAATTCGATATGTCTAAAATAAAACATATTAACCCTTAATAGACCTTTATTAAATTAATAAAATATTACTTATGTCGACTGTAGTATAACTAAATTAATTAATATTTTTATCGGTCTTACAGTGAATTATATGGGCAATCAGATTGCCCCTACTTATAATCACCCCAGAAGAATCTATAAAAATAAAAATAAAAAATATAAAATATAAAAAATAAAAACACTAACTAAACATAAAAACAAATTATTAATAAAGCAATCTGACTGCCCCCCTGCACCAAAAATCTACTAACCCCAAATATGATGTCCGACGTTTCGAGCTGGCTGCTGCTCCTCATCAGGGACGATAGATTTGATTAATAGAGTGATTGAAGAGAGAGTGAATCAAATTTATAATAGTAAATTAAAAGTTAGAGTAGATATTAAAATTGATGCATTTGTTGTTATACCGTATGTTAGAGGTTTATCTGAAAGAATAAGAAAAGAATTTAAAAAACTAGATATTCAAGTTTTCTTTAGAAATATTAATAATTTAAGTTTTTTGTTTAATAATTGTAAGGATATAGATAGAAAGGATGATAAATCTGGAGTTGTTTATAAAATAAATTGTATTGATTGTGATAAATGTTACATTGGTCAAACTAGTAGATATTTGAAAAAGAGAATTTATGAACATAAATATAGTTTGAGGAGTGTATCTGTCACATCAGGTTTGAAAGAGCATTGTTTAGATTTTGTTCATTCATTTGATTTTAAAAATGTAGAAATTTTAGAACAAAATATTATGAATAAATTTAAAAGAGAAAGTCTTGAGAATATACCTCTCTTAAGTTGGCATGGACATTTCTCTCAAACGCTATAAAAACTATTTGATAATTTGCCGCTAATTTGCCGTAAATTATCCGTGAAAGAAAAAAATTTGCAATGATTGAATTAAAAAAATATGATGTACCCTGCTAACTTAAGATTAAGTTAGCAGGGTACTACATGGGAAAGTGCTCAAAAATGCTTTTTACATTAAGTCAAGCACTTTGCGAATTTGCCGTAATTTGCCGTGTCATAATATAATGTATTACATTAAAAAAACAATTAGCCACATAGATGGGTAAAGTATACAGAGTTAGCAGAGTACCTTCATATTGGCCAAAATAAAAAAGCGATTGACGAGAAAGTAGGCTTAAAATATGCCGCTAGGTTTCTCTTAATTATCCGTGAGTTTTCCGAGTCGATTATCAGAAAAATTGTGGAAATTGCGCTGAAAAACCAGTAAAATACGCACTAAGTTAGCAGGGTACCTTCGTATACGCGGAAAGAAAAATGCGATTGACGTGAAATTAGGCTTAAAATATGCCGCTAGGTTTCTTTTAATTGTCCGTGAGTTTTCCGAGTCGATTATCAGAAAAATTGTGGAAATTGCGCTGAAAAACTATTAAAATACGCACTAAGTTAGCGGGGTACCTTCATATACGCGGAAAGAAAAATGCGATTAACGTGAAATTAGGCTTAAAATATGCCGCTAGGTTTCTTTTAATTATCCGTGAGTTTTCCGAGTCGATTATCAGAAAAATAGTGGAAATTGCGCTGAAAAACTAGTAAAATACGCACTAAGTTAGCAGGGTACCTTCATATACGCGGAAAGAAGAATGCGATTGAAGTGAAAGTAGGCTTAAAATATGCCGCTAGGTTTCTTTTAATTATCCGTGAATTTTCCGAGTCGATTATCAGAAAAATTGTGGAAATTGCGCTGAAAAACTAGTAAAATACGCACTAAGTTAGCGGGGTACCTTCATATACGCGGAAAGAAAAATGCGATTGACAAAATATGCCGCTAGGTTTCTTTTAATTATCCGTGAGTTTTCCGAGTCGATTATCAGAAAAATTGTGGAAATTGCACTGAAACACTAGTAAAATACGCACTATGTTAGCGGGGTACCTTCATATACGAGGAAAGAAAAATGCGATTGACGTGAAAGTAGGCTTAAAATATGCCGCTAGGTTTCTTTTAATTATCCGTGAGTTTTCCGAGTCGATTATCAGAAAAATTGTGGAAATTGCGCTGAAAAACTAGTAAAATACGCACTAAGTTAGCGGGGTACCTTCATATACGCGGAAAGAAAAATGCGATTGACGTGAAATTAGACTTAAAATATGCCGCTAGGTTTCTTTTAATTGTCCGTGAGTTTTCCGAGTCGATTATCAGAAAAATTGTGGAAATTGCGCTGAAAAACTAATAAAATACGCACTAAGTTAGCGGGGTACCTTCATATACGCGGAAAGAAAAATGCGATTAACGTGAAATTAGGCTTAAAATATGCCGCTAGGTTTCTTTTAATTATCCGTGAGTTTTCCGAGTCGATTATCAGAAAAATTGTGGAAATTGCGCTGAAAAACTAATAAAATACGCACTAAGTTAGCGGGGTACCTTCATATACGCGGAAAGAAAAATGCGATTAACGTGAAATTAGGCTTAAAATATGCCGCTAGGTTTCTTTTAATTATCCGTGAGTTTTCCGAGTCGATTATCAGAAAAATAAAGGAAATTGCGCTGAAAAACCATTAAAATACGCACTAAGTTAGAAGGGTACCTTCATATACGCGGGAAGAAAAATGCGATTGACGAGAAAGTAGGCTTAAAATATGCCGCTAGGTTTCTTTTAATTATCCGTGAGTTTTCCGAGTCGATTATCAGAAAAATAAAGGAAATTGCGCTGAAAAACTAATAAAATACGCACTAAGTTAGCGGGGTACCTTCATATACGCGGAAAGAAACATGCGATTAACGTGAAATTAGGCTTAAAATATGCCGCTAGGTTTCTTTTAATTATCCGTGAGTTTTCCGAGTCGATTATCAGAAAAATAAAGGAAATTGCGCTGAAAAACCATTAAAATACGCACTAAGTTAGCAGGGTACCTTCATATACGCGGGAAGAAAAATGCGATTGACGAGAAAGTAGGCTTAAAATATGCCGCTAGGTTTCTTTTAATTGTCCGTGAGTTTTCCGAGTCGATTATCAGAAAAATTGTGGAAATTGCGCTGAAAAAGTAATAAAATACGCACTAAGTTAGCGGGGTACCTTCATATACGCGGAAAGAAAAATGCGATTAACGTGAAATTAGGCTTAAAATATGCCGCTAGGTTTCTTTTAATTATCCGTGAGTTTTCCGAGTCGATTATCAGAAAAATTGTGGAAATTGCGCTGAAAAACTAATAAAATACGCACTAAGTTAGCGGGGTACCTTCATATACGCGGAAAGAAAAATGCGATTAACGTGAAATTAGGCTTAAAATATGCCGCTAGGTTTCTTTTAATTATCCGTGAGTTTTCCGAGTCGATTATCAGAAAAATAAAGGAAATTGCGCTGAAAAACCATTAAAATACGCACTAAGTTAGAAGGGTACCTTCATATACGCGGGAAGAAAAATGCGATTGACGAGAAAGTAGGCTTAAAATATGCCGCTAGGTTTCTTTTAATTATCCGTGAGTTTTCCGAGTCGATTATCAGAAAAATAAAGGAAATTGCGCTGAAAAACCATTAAAATACGCACTAAGTTAGCAGGGTACCTTCATATACGCGGGAAGAAAAATGCGATTGACGTGAAATTAGGCTTAAAATATGCCGCTAGGTTTCTTTTAATTATCCGTGAGTTTTCCGAGTCGATTATCAGAAAAATAAAGGAAATTGCGCTGAAAAACCATTAAAATACGCACTAAGTTAGCAGGGTACCTTCATATACGCGGAAGAAAATGCGATTGACGTGAAATTAGGCTTAAAATATGCCGCTAGGTTTCTTTTAATTATCCGTGAGTTTTCCGAGTCGATTATCAGAAAAATAAGTGGAAATTGCGCTGAAAAACCTAATAAAATACGCACTAAGTTAGCGGGGTACCTTCATATACGCGGAAAGAAAATGCGATTACGTGAAATTAGGCTTAAAATATGCCGCTAGGTTTCTTTTAATTATCCGTGAGTTTTCCGAGTCGATTATCAGAAAATAAGTGGAAATTGCGCTGAAAAACCAGTAAAATACGCACTAAGTTAGCAGGGTACCTTCATATACGCGGAAGAAAATGCGATTGACGTGAAATTAGGCTTAAAATATGCCGCTAGGTTTCTTTTAATTATCCGTGAGTTTTCCGAGTCGATTATCAGAAAAATAGTGGAAATTGCGCTGAAAAACCAGTAAAATACGCACTAAGTTAGCAGGGTATCTTCATATACGTGGAAAGAAAAATGCGATTGACGAGAAATTAGGCTTAAAATATGCCTCTAGGTTTCTCTTAATTATCCGTGAGTTTTCCGAGTCGATTATCAGAAAAATTGTGGAAATTACGCTGAAAAACCAGTAAAATACGCAATAAGTTAGCAGGGTATCCTTCATATACGCGGAAAGAAAAATGCGATTGACGTGAAATTGGGCTTAAAATATGCCGCTAGGTTTCTTTTAATTATCCGTGAGTTTTCCGAGTCGATTATCCGAAAAATTGTGGAAATTGCGCTGAAAAACCTAGTAAAATACGCACTAAGTTAGCGGGTACCTTCATATACGCGGAAAGAAAAATGCGATTGACAAAATAATGCCGCTAGGTTTCTTTTAATTATCCGTGAGTTTTCCGAGTCGATTATCAGAAAAATAAGGAAATTGCGCTGAAAAACCATTAAAATACGCACTAAGTTAGCAGGGTACCTTCATATACGCGGGAAGAAAAATGCGATTGACGAGAAAGTAGGCTTAAAATATGCCGCTAGGTTTCTTTTAATTATCCGTGAGTTTTCCGAGTCGATTATCAGAAAAATAAAGGAAATTGCGCTGAAAAACCAGTAAAATACGCACTAAGTTAGTGGGGTACCTTCATATACGCGGAAAGAAAAATGCGATTGACGTGAAATTAGGCTTAAAATATGCCGCTAGGTTTCTTTTAATTATCCGTGAGTTTTCCGAGTCGATTATCAGAAAAATAGTGGAAATTGCGCTGAAAAACTAGTAAAATACGCACTAAGTTAGCGGGGTACCTTCATATACGCGGAAAGAAAAATGCGATTGACGTGAAATTAGGCTTAAAATATGCCGCTAGGTTTCTTTTAATTATCCGTGAGTTTTCCGAGTCGATTATCAGAAAAATAGTGGAAATTGCGCTGAAAAACCAGTAAAATACGCACTATATTAGCAGGGTATCTTCATATACGTGGAAAGAAAAATGCGATTGACGAGAAAGTAGGCTTAAAATATGCCTCTAGGTTTCTCTTAATTATCCGTGAGTTTTCCGAATCGATTATCAGAAAAATTGTGGAAATTACGCTGAAAAACCAGTAAAATACGCAATAAGTTAGCAGGGTATCTTCGTATACGCGGAAAGAAAAATGCGATTGACGTGAAATTGGGCTTAAAATATGCCGCTAGGTTTCTTTTAATTATCCGTGAGTTTTCCGAGTCGATTATCCGAAAAATTGTGGAAATTGCGCTGAAAAACTAGTAAAATACGCACTAAGTTAGCGGGGTACCTTCATATACGCGGAAAGAAAAATGCGATTGACAAAATATGCCGCTAGGTTTCTTTTAATTATCCGTGAGTTTTCCGAGTAGATTATCAGAAAAATTGTGGAAATTGCGCTGAAAAACTAGTAAAATACGCACTAAGTTAGCGGGGTACCTTCATATACGCGGAAAGAAAAATGCGATTGACAAAATATGCCGCTAGGTTTCTTTTAATTATCCGTGTGTTTTCCGAGTCGATTATCAGAAAAATTGTGGAAATTGCACTGAAACACTAGTAAAATACGCACTATGTTAGCGGGGTACCTTCATATACGAGGAAAGAAAAATGCGATTGACGTGAAAGTAGGCTTAAAATATGCCGCTAGGTTTCTTTTAATTATCCGTGAGTTTTCCGAGTCGATTATCAGAAAAATTGTGGAAATTGCGCTGAAAAACTAATAAAATACGCACTAAGTTAGCGGGGTACCTTCATATACGCGGAAAGAAAAATGCGATTAACGTGAAATTAGGCTTAAAATATGCCGCTAGGTTTCTTTTAATTATCCGTGAGTTTTCCGAGTCGATTATCAGAAAAATTGTGGAAATTGCGCTGAAAAACTAATAAAATACGCACTAAGTTAGCGGGGTACCTTCATATACGCGGAAAGAAAAATGCGATTAACGTGAAATTAGGCTTAAAATATGCCGCTAGGTTTCTTTTAATTATCCGTGAGTTTTCCGAGTCGATTATCAGAAAAATAAAGGAAATTGCGCTGAAAAACCATTAAAATACGCCCTAAGTTAGCAGGGAACCTTCATATACGCGGGAAGAAAAATGCGATTGACGAGAAAGTAGGCTTAAAATATGCCGCTAGGTTTCTTTTAATTATCCGTGAGTTTTCCGAGTCGATTATCAGAAAAATAAAGGAAATTGCGCTGAAAAACTAATAAAATACGCACTAAGTTAGCGGGGTACCTTCATATACGCGGAAAGAAAAATGCGATTAACGTGAAATTAGGCTTAAAATATGCCGCTAGGTTTCTTTTAATTATCCGTGAGTTTTCCGAGTCGATTATCAGAAAAATAAAGGAAATTGCGCTGAAAAACCATTAAAATACGCACTAAGTTAGCAGGGTACCTTCATATACGCGGGAAGAAAAATGCGATTGACGAGAAAGTAGGCTTAAAATATGCCGCTAGGTTTCTTTTAATTATCCGTGAGTTTTCCGAGTCGATTATCAGAAAAATAAAGGAAATTGCGCTGAAAAACCAGTAAAATACGCACTAAGTTAGTGGGGTACCTTCATATACGCAGAAAGAAAAATGCGATTGACGTGAAATTAGGCTTAAAATATGCCGCTAGGTTTCTTTTAATTATCCGTGAGTTTTCCGAGTCGATTATCAGAAAAATAGTGGAAATTGCGCTGAAAAACTAGTAAAATGCGCACTAAGTTAGCAGGGAACCTTCATATACGTGGAATGAAAAATGCGCTTTATGTGATATAATTTTAAGATTTGAACAAGATTAATGATTTGTTGTTAGGAAATAAAATTGGCAATTGTTTTAATAAATATATATATTGTTTTTAATTTTTTATGTAAAATATTAATTTAGGTTTTACAACGGTGCTCGGTTTTAGTATTTTTTCCTTTGATTGCAAATCGTCGTACAAGACCCATTGTCCACCTCGAAGACAAATAGCTACGTAGTGACCAATATCATTTGTATTTTTCGGTATTTCAGATCCTTCGTAGCAAATTATGCCGCAGATTTTGAATACGTTCTCATCATCTTTCAATATTTTTGGTAATTGAACTAAAATACTCGTCTTTGCATATCCCGTAAGTTTCGAAACGAAGGATGTTTTCTAAAATAAATTATCTCTAATTAATATTTCGTACTCAAAATGTTTTTAAATATATGTAAAGAAAAGTTAGTACCCCATTCTAGACTAGCTGGACATCTAGCTGGAAGTCTAGCTGGAAGTCTAGCTGGATATGTAGCTGGAAGTCTAGCTAGATGTCTAGTTGGAAGGCTAGCTGGACATCTAGCTGGAAGTCTAGCTGTATGTCTAGCTGGACATCTAGCTGGACATCTAGCTGGACATCTAGCTAGAAGTCTAGCTGAAAGTCTAGCTGAAAGTCTAGCTGGAAGTCTAGCTGGACATCTAGCTGGACATGTAGCTGGACATGTAGCTGGAAGTCTAGCTGAACATCTAGCTGGAAGTCTAGCTGGAAGTTTAGCTGGACATCTAGCTGGAAGTCTAGCTGGATGTCTAGCTGGAAGTCTAGCTGTAAGTCTAGCTGGACATCTAGCTGGACATCTAGCTAGACGTCTAGCTGAAATTCTAGCTGGAAGTCTAGCTAGATGTCTAGCTGGAAGTCTAGCTGGACATCTAGCTGGAAGTCTAGCTGGAAGTCTAGCTGGACATCTAGCTGGAAGTCTAGTTAGGCATCTAGCTGGAAGTCTAGCTGGACATCTAGCTGGAAGTCTAGCTGGACATCTAGCTGGAAGTCTAGCTGGACATCTAGCTGGAAGTCTAGCTGGACATCTAGCTGGAAGTCTAGCTGGAAGTCTAGCTGGACATCTAGCTGGAAGTCTAGCTGGACATCTAGCTGGAAGTCTAGCTGGACATCTAGCTGGAAGTCTAGCTGGAAGTCTAGCTGGATCTCTAACTGCAAGTGTAGACTGACAGTCCGATCGATTCAACTTGTTGCATTCGACACGGGGTTCCCTTCGAGCTCGCGCGCCGGCGTCATCGCGCGGGCCAGCTCTCATTCTCGGACGTTGATTGGTCAACTACAACATTTAATTACGAGCTACCTAGTTATCGTAACACATGAATTTCAACGGCGTTAAACTCTGAATTTTTTTCCGACAAGAATATTTATGGGACCTACCATTGTTTCCCAATCACCCAGTATAAATTATACTGATAGAATTATACTCATAACCTCGAGGAACAAACGTACTCTGTCTAGAATAAAAGCACCTTCATATTTTTTGTGCAAACGTAGGATGTTGTACAATTATTTTTACTTTTAGCGATTTCGTATTTCTGTCCAACGTTGTACACTATAATTATTAAAATAAGAATATAATACTTAACCACTTGTTTAGGATTATTTCCTCCTGCCTGTACCAGGCGGTCTAACAGACCTCGAATTGTGATGGTATCCTGCTTTTCTGTGATTGCTGCAGCAATAGCATATTGTCCAAGCTCACAATTTATCACAGCAAGATGTAGGTATAACGAATTCGATTTGTCTTTATTTGCATGTAAAATTCGCATAGCAATTCCAGATGTCGAATCTACAATGAGCGGTACTTTGTTGGCGTACATATTCCATAGTCTTATTTGATAATTTGAAAAGATGTACACATAAAAAGGGTCTATGCCAATATTATGGATTATGTTCTTTCCAAGTTGACCTCTCTTCATTAAACATATTGATTTTATTGGGTCGTTATCTAAATACTGCGATTTTTTGCTATTGTGCTTAGCTACAGATAGCACTCCATCGCTATATAATATAGGTGGTTCAGGGTCTCCATGATCTTGAAGTTCTCGACGTTTTTGTGCATTATAGGCATGCACTTCTTGATTTTCAAGATCTTTACATACATGCTGCCTATTTTCACCACGAAGTGGTCATTTTCCACATTTTCTACCAGTCTCATATTCTTTCGTAACGTAGCATTGAAATGAAGTAAATAAATCATTTGTTTCATTATCAATGTCGCATGTAATGTGGGAACCACAATCGCATTCACCTTAAATAATGAAAAGAGCTTAATTAATTTACTTTTAGCATTTAATTCTTATAATTAATGTATCAGATCAAACAAAACATATTTATAATAAAATCATAATTAATAGCTATTTATGCACCAAGGGAGTAAAGTGGGCTTTGATTTCCGCGGATGATGTTTAATCTCCGAGCTTTAGCTAGAGCAATAAATCACCCGCAGGAATAATGGCCTTTTACTACCGAGGTCCATAGAAAAATTATCACCCTTGATCATTTGATTCTCTGAAAATTACTTTTCACCCTGCAGGTATATACAGTCTGCTTTATTAACCTCTTTTTTATAATTAATTTTGCTTTATTAACCTCTTTTTAGGGAATAAAAACGCACTTTAATTCCTCCGGGAATAAAGTAAGTTTACAGGGAATAAAGCGAATTTAGTTTTATCGTAGAATAAAAGAATCAGGATGAAAAATTTTATGTGCACCTCTGGAGTAAAAGGCCTTTATTCCCTTGGGTGATTTACATCGCCCGCGGGAATAAAAGCCATTTTTACTTCCTTGGTGCATAAATAACTATTATTCTCCGAAGGATTAAAATGCGCTTTTATTCTCTAAAAAGAGGTCAATAAAGTGAACTTTATAGACTTTCAGGGTAAAAACAAGTTTACTCCCTAGTAGAAATGGAAATAATTATTAAATAGTGAATAGGTTGTTTGCATTGAAATGGATGAAAAATAGAAACATTTTTCGGGCAGTGATGAAACGATTTTTCCTTTTGTTTTGAAGCATTTTTTGGTATGATTTTGATTGATTCTAGTAATAACAGCTCTTACCTAGCCAGTTTTAACCATCCAAACTAGTTTCGCCCAATTTTTGTCGTGAAATATTAGTGTCCTGTTCGTAGCTATGAACGAGACATTAATAATCCGTTTGGTGAATTTTGGAAAATTTAAAAAATTTACAATATATTTTAAAAGGAAAAATTCTCTGACATAAAATAATGAAAAATTGTATATAAATTAAGAAAACGAATAGAATTAGACCATACTCATCTAGACTAGAGAACAATTTATCCGAGAAATTGCTGTTTAAGTTTTTAAGGTTACGTCCATTCCATTAAATGCACGATCACAGTTCAAAAAATCGTTTCATCGTACCTCATTCCTACCTAGGATTCCTACTTTCTTTCTACTTTCGAGCCCATTTTAGATATTATCATTTTTACTAGGATATGAACGTTTTCAAATATTTAATTGAATATTATCAAAAGAATTTTTGGGTTGGAATTGTTGCCTGAAAATTCCCGACAAAATATTGTTATGTTAATATTAATTAAAGTTTTCTTTTTTAAAAAGTATCTCCTTGAGACACTCCATTAGCTACTAAGGTTTCATTATGATTTTTCACAGAATATTAATTTTATAATTGAAACATGAACATTTTTGGGTTATAAAAGACACACTCTGTAATCAAGGTACGAATTCACCTTATAAGGTGTTTATGATAAGGTATTATCATAAATGTAATAAATGTTATTTAATAATAATAAAAAACAATTATTCACCATCGATGAAGAGTTACTCACTTGCATAGTAATTTAAATATATTCTCAACCTCTTGATTTATAACAAATAGAAAGTTATTTTGAAATAAAATAACTTATTCAACGAGACTTGTGGGAAAAATTTCAAGAAAATGATAATAACAAAATGTATTATTAAATTTGCTTGAAAACATAAATCGCCACAAAGTAAAATCGTAAGTTTTCCGCGAGTTTTTCTAATTGCATTATTTAGAAAAATTTGATTCCTCTTTAATCATTTATTTATCCACTTAAGAGGAGGCTAAACGAAAAGTTTCCAAAATTGACCACTCAGACTGATGGCACTACCGTCAGGTGACAATTTTGCGTATTTGATCTATAAAATCTTAAATAACTAATTTATGAGCAATCCGATACCCAAATCATTTCTCCAGCGCCATTGGCATACCAAAAGGTACAATTTACTCAAGGTAGACACGTAAAATATTTCGTATTTTCAACAGGAGACTTGAAATTAAATGAATTAAATAAATTAAATAAATTAAATAAGTTAAATGATTTAAATAAATTAAATAAATTGAATAAGTTAAATAAATTAAATAAATTAAATAATTTAAAATGGAAGTAAATATATATTTAACTATCCAAGTCAAAAAAATAAGTCTTGATTTCTCTCTTGAAACGTGCCATCGAGTGTAAATGCCTAATACCCGCTGGCAATGAATTTCACAAGAGTGCTCCCTGAACGCGAAAAGAGCATTTACCGAACTCTGAGCGAATTTTAGGAATTAAAAGATTGTCTGCATCTCCTATGGAGGGGCGAGTAACAGTTCGCGTTTCGAACATTTCGGTCAAGTATGTTGGTGCCTTAATGTTAAAAAGTTTATATAAAAGAATGGCAGTAAAATATAGACGCCTAGAATCTGTCCTCATCCAGCCCAAATGACGCCGATAAGGTGTCAAGTATACATCCCGCCCAATACCAAAAATGTATCTTATGCAGGAGTTCCTTAGTCTTTGGAGCCTGGATTTTTGGGCTACGGTGGCATCAATTAGAATGCAGCTGCAGTAGTCAATGAGGGGAAATATGAGTGCCTGTGCCAGACACTGTCGAAGAATTTCATTTGTGCATTGGCGAAAATATCGCAAGGAATACAGGACACGATTCACCTTGTGCGTCACCAAATCGATGTGAGCGTTCCAAGATAGAGTACGGTGAAGTACCACTCCAAGACTGATGACCGTCTCTGAGAAGGGCACAGTAACTTCAGGTCCAACTTGCACCCCCGGCAGTCTCTTGCCATCAATAGACCCGACAAAATGATTCGCCGAGAATATGATAGCCTGAGATTTGCCGGCATTGAGCCGGAGGCCAGAATCGGACGCCCATTGCGAGACCCCTTGAGCTGCCACCGACAATCTACGGACATCCTCAACAACGTTTGAGCGTGGGACTTGCAAATAAATTTGCAAGTCATCGGCATACAATATGTGGTGGATGTCATTGTCAAATAGGTTCCCGATCTCATTCATGTACAGACAAAAGAGTAAAGGTCCAAGCACCGAGCTTTGTGGGACACCAAGATTGGTATTTATCCAACTGGAGGAAGCAGATCTAGTTGACACCCTCTGCTTTCTATCCCCTAAGTAGGAGTATATCCTAGCGAAGAACCAAGCGCGAAAAACCCATTTTACTCAATCTCTGTAGCAGTATAATAGGCGAGAGAGTATCAAATGCTTTGCTGAAGTCGAACAAGAGTGCGATGGTGACGTAACGCTTATCAAAACCAAATCTGACATCCTCCGTCAGCTTCATCAAAGCAGTAGCTGTGCTGTGGTGTGGTCTAAACCCAGTTTGAACAGGATCAAGGACTCCTTCACGTGAAACAAACTCAAGAAATTGACCATGCACTAACTTCTCAAACACTTTCGGAAGAAAAGGCAAAAGCGCAACAGGGCGAAAGTCAGAAGCAGTTGACGGAGCAGATTTCTTCTTAAGGGGTAGCAAAAGTGCTCTTTTCCATGCTCCAGGAAAAATCCCTGACTTAAGGGAGGAATTAAATAAATCAACAAGAAGAGGTCCCAGTACAGGAAGAGCCTTCGCTACTGCACGCTGTGGAATTCCATCTACACCTTTAGCCTGCGAGGTGAAATGAGCAACAGCCAACACCACCTCAGGATAGGATATGGACTTAAAGACAAACCCATTCAATGGGGCACTACTCAGTATGTCTTCAATCAAGTCCACCGTCACTAAAGAGGAAAAAGAGACTCCCGCAGTGAATTTCTCGTTCAGTGAAAATCCATCACGTGGAGTAGGTAAGAGTCCAAGATTTCGCAACTCCTTCCAATAATTACCTCCTCTATCCAAGGTATCAGAAATTTTACCCGAGATAAACTTCACGCGTTCAGATTCGATGACGCTCTCGATGTCCCTACGTAATCTGAGAAATTCCTCCTGAAAAAATGTATTTTGAGAGGTCTTGAATCGGCGCAAAGCTGCATCTCGCTTTCTACATAAAGTATGGATCTCAGGACTCATTCATGGTGGCTTATGTTTTCTGGGTCGCATCAAACGTTCAGGTGCTAGTACGTCGATCGTTTCAGATATGTTATCAGTCAAAAAACTTAAAGCTAGGGAGGGATCAGACAAAACAGATTGAAATTGAGACTAATCGCAGTCAACTAGTTTTTCGCATAAAACATTAGAATCAATCCCGTTAAAATCACGCCACTTAAAATTATCGCATGGAGGTGATAGAATAGAAATGTCAAGCTTGACCTCAATTACGTTGCGGTGATTATGAAATGGTGCCGCCTGATTGTCGTATACTAGTAAGATATCACTATTGTCAATAAAAATAACGTCGATCCAAGTGGCAGACGTTGACGTGAAATGAGTTGGTCCACAGTTGACAGTCTTCAGGGCTAAATCGGCAGCCAGATCAAGAAGAAAACGAGAATCACTAGATGAGGATTGAATGTTTGAGCTGAAGTCACCCAGAATCAATTTACTTGCATAATCCTCGCATCTCTTTAAATCGGAAATAAAGTTATTACCGTGGAAAGAAACACCAGGAGGTAGATAAACTACTGAGATAAAAGTAGGATTCTCACCTTCCCTCACAATATGACCCTTTATGTATTCAGGTACAAGAGGTTTTCCCATAGCAGTGGTGTCCGAGGCAGCTAACAGACAAAATTTATAACTATTCTTTACAAATAGTGCTACCCCTCCACCTTTTAGGTTCCTATCCTGTCTTATAATCGAATAGCCCTTGACCGCAATTAGCGAATCATCAATCAGAGGATCTAATCTTGTTTCAGCAATCGCAAATATGACAAGCGAGGGATTATCAGAAAGGTACTGATGTATTGCACCTAAGTGCGCCTTGAGCGAGCAAACATTAAGAAAGGCTGCTCTCATACCCCTGACTCCTCCCCTGATTGATCCAGTTTTACTTACATTTAGTCAGTCTTTAGGACCAACACTCGATGGATTAGTTAAGCAGTTCTTGTAAGAAGCCGCTATAGCATTTAAATCTGACGCCGACGAAAAAGAAGGAGACTTATCTCCATCGGACCATTTAGCAAGGAAATTGCCGTTGCGATGCCAGATATACTTAAAACCGAGATTTTTTGCCAACGTTTTTAAATTACAAAACGATTTAAATTTAGAAATAGGGAGTGCCTCATTAATGTATACAGGGTGTCCCAAAAATATACCGACAAACTTTAAGGGACGGTGGGGGACATCAAAATGAACATTTTTTCTTTAGTAAACATGTGTCCGCAAATGAGCCGTTTTGACAGAAAAAAGGAAAAATGGTTTCGGTTAATATTATCACTTACAGAAAAAGCAATTAAATACAAACGTTATTTATCAATATTACACTTTCCAAAGATAAATCTCAACCCCCTAGATTTTTTCCTTTGGGGTTACCTCAAGTCTCTGGTCTACGAAACACCTATTCATAATGAGGAAGATCTCTTTGCAAGAATAATGGTCAGTTGTACACATCTAGAAACTATTCCCGGAATATTCCATAGAGTCCGCGAATCGATGAACCGACGGTGCAATGTTTGTATTGAGGCAAATGGGCAACATTTTGAACCATTATTGTAATCCATCGTTTACTTATTAAAACAAAATCCAGTATAAATAAAAAGTGATAATATTGACCGAAACCATTTTTCCTTTTTTCTGCCAAAACGGCTCATTTGCGGACCCATGTTTACTAAAGAAAAAATGTTCATTTTGATGTCCCCCACCGTCCCTTAAAGTTTGTCGGTATATTTTTGGGACACCCTGTATATTTGAGTCTAATATATTAGCATTCTCCTCCTTGCTAAAGGCCGACAGATCCAAGTCTCGTGTACAAAGTACGTTTATACGTTTCTTAGCTTCGATAAGATTTTTCACTAGTGCGCCGGTTCTGAGCTGTACAAAAAGGGGAGTGATCCGTTTAGAAGCAATTCTCGAAGTTGCAGCATTGTCCGATTTATTCTTCGCAACACGACACGACGTAATGTCTTCTCTTTTAATACTAGGCATAACATGTCTCAGCACAGCAAAAAAATTCTTAACAGGATCACTGTTGATGTCTTTAGAAATATTGGTTACGATAATCTCGCGATTTGAGTCAATATTCGGTACATCCGGTGAATTCGATAGATTCGTTAAATTACTGGTACGTAAGTTTTTAGCGTGTGCCCGACTAGTCATTTTTGCAGTGTTAGATACAGTACGATCGGGTACAGGCGAGGAAAGATTTGTGGACGGCTGTCCACTGAACGGAGATGACAGGAGAATGAATAGATGACATTTCTCTTAAAATTGTTTAATGATAACAATTAATAGGTACAGTGTAAATGAACTAAGATTTCAATTGCCGTGTCGCAAAAGCGGGCGACGGGCTTGCCGGTCACACTCAGAGTGAGCGCGGAACCGTCGACCCGGGAGAGGTCGGTTTTCAGTAGATGGCCCGTGGGATTAGCTTTTGTTTCCGGCGGTTAGGTGGTTCTGTGGTCGATGTTTGACGTCGGTCCTCCACAGATTGTTGCTGCTTATAACAGTATTCTTACTTATGGAGCAAGCATTTAGCTGTGAAGAAAAATCACAAACTGTCTCAGTTAGTTTTCTGTTACTGTCGATAAGTTTCGTTTCCAAAGCTAAAATTTTGTTCGTTAGAACTTCGTTGTCCTGTCGTAATGCAGAAAGATCCGAATAAAGCGCCGTAATGCGTGAATCCCTCTCATCCAGTAGGCGCCCCATCGTGTCCAGTCCCGACTGAAGATCACCGATCCGCCCAACAAGCTTCGGTAGAACCTCAAGCGAAGCAGCAATCAAATCGAGCCTGGCCCCGACAGACGCACCGCTAGACGAAACCGAGCCCTCGACTCTACTAAGCGTCGAGTTCGCATAATCGACAAGACTAGAAATCATTGTTGCTTTGGGAGATATTTTGAACTCAGATTCCTTATCGATATTCTCCGAAATAACGGACGGTGAAGAGACGTTGTTAACCCGCAATTTAGAATTACTTATATTATTTGGCGAGGTCGCGGACGATTCCAGTATAGAGCTCACGTCAATGTTTGAAGGCCCATCTAATCGGGTACGGCCAGTGAATACGAACGAGGCATTAGAAGTCCGCGAGGATGGGGTGAGCAACTTAGTTCCCTTCGGAGCAGATGGAGATACGGAGAGACTGGGCCCCTGCGAGGCTGCAACCGCGCTTATGCATCTTATCAAGTACTTGGGTGCTCTTCGCCTTAGTCGGACTGGGATTAGCCTCCATAGCAGGTGGCGACGCTAGCGGCCGGAAGTCGCACTGCCGAGTCGACGCGGCCGATAATACAGGGCTCTTTTTAGCCTTGACAGATATAACAGGCTTACCTATTATAATTTTCCCAGTGTTTTTCGATAATGTCTTTAACTCGGACGAAGAGCACTTTGGGCATACCGACTTTTTCGATGACTTCAGGCACTTTGAGTGGAAGGCTGTCTGGTAGGCTAAACAAAGATGCAGAGATTTTCCATGTGTGTGAGAAAGGTGACAGGTGTAGCAAACGTAGTCTGCCATACTGCGCATGCGTGTCGTCGTGGATGTCCTTGGTGATTCACCGCTACTTAACCTCCAGGCGAAGATCAACGAGAAAAACTGTCGTCGAATGCTGAAACCGCCCGATCTAGTGGAGATAACATTCACTCAGGCGGCTTGCAATAGGGCGTACACAAGCAACTGAAAAAATATGAGCCCGAAGGCAGAAGACAGCAAAAAATTGGCTCCAAAACGAGAGACTATGCAGCACACAACAGGTAGTTGTACTCACCCCCAGTATTATGAATTATGGATTATGATTTATGAATATCATACAATGATAGCGATGTAGATATGTCAATTAATTAGCATTATTTAACGTCAGGTAGATCCGTAAAATCATAATTTCAGCAAATATCTTGAAATACATCAACTCGAGAAACATCAGTCGAGTAACATCTCGATCATGCCATCTTGCGTTACATCAGCAAACACACAAGTCGGCATAGTGTCTGCTTTGCTGTTTGAATCACGTATTTAAAAAAATTTGCCGAAATTACGATTTGACAGATCTAATTGATCAAAAATAATGTTAATTGACTGACATACCTATACCGCTATCATTTCATTTTTTCAAATAAGCGTCCAAATTTTCATAGATCAATCGACGAAGTGTTGCGATCATGATTTTGGCGGGTAACTGCGCTCCGTATTTCAAGTCTCCTGTTGAAAATACGAAATATTTTACGTGTCGGGTTTGAGTAAACTGTACATTTTGCTAATGGCAATGGCGCTCGAAAAACCATTTGGGTATCGGAATGCTCATATTTAGTTATTTAAGATTTTACAGATCAAAATCGCAAAATTGTCACCTGACGGTAGTGCCATCAGTCTGAACTGTCGATTTAGGAAACTTTTGGTTTAGTCTCCTCTTAATTAAGTTTATATTAAGTAGAGCTGCTTATTAGTAAAATTTCACCATTAGTAGTTCTTCATAATTTTTCAAAGTACTACTATAATTCGAAATATGCATATTTTTAAATTAAACTAATTAGGACCTTAGTAGAAATGGATTTCATTAAATAATTTTTAAGGAGCTGGTTTTTTGGAAAAATATATACCTTTCGTATTTAAATTAAAACTAGATTTCAATTTTTTTCTCATATCTAAGAGTAATATTATGTTTCTGGTTATGGAATAGCTACTCATGTGATATTTAGGAAAATGTTTACAACTTCTAGTTTACCTTTGCAATGAGTCTTTTACATGCTAAAATACCAATTAAATATGAGGTTTAAGTTCGCATCGTTGATAAGCAACGGTCATACAAAAATTTAGAAATGCAGTAAATCGCTTTGTTATCGAATGTAATCAAGACAAAATATAATAGAAAGTATTATGTCCGACTAATTAGCTCCAAAATATTAAACAATAGCGATTAGTCGTAACAAATACATATGCACATAGTGACCTGTCGTATACTTCCATATGAAACGTAAATGTAAATAAATAGACATTTTTTGTTTACTTGATTATCCACGCAAATTTTTGTGAGAGAGTAGAAGACTATTAGGAGAAGTAAATAGCATTTTTTGAGAAAAATCGTATGTCCGGAATGCTTTCAAAATGGTGACCGAATCTTCGAAAATCGAAAAATAATAACTTTAAGCGGCTACAACTTTTTTGTTTATTCGATTATCCACGCAAATTTTTGGAAGAGAGTAGAAGACTGTAAGGGGAAGTAAAGTGAATTTTTCTCAACTTCTTCTACTCTCTCACAAAAATTTGCGTGGATAATCAAGTAAACAAAAAATGTCTACTTATTTACATTTACGTTTCATATGGAAGTATACGACAGGTCACTATATGCATATGTATTTGTTACGACTAATCGCTATTGTTTAATATTTTGGAGCTAATTAGTCGGACATAATACTTTCTATTATATTTTGTCTTGATTACATTCGATAACAAAGCGATTTACTGCATTTCTAAATTTTTGTATGACCGTTGCTTATCAACGATGCGAACTTAAACCTCATAATTAAATTATTATGATGAAACCGATTAAATGAAATTTACATTCAAAAGATTCATCGAGTTTACTGCACAGGGAGACCTACAAACTTACTCTTTCAATTTCGAGGTTGTGGTCATTTTATTTAATAGGTACAAAATGGAAGAAAAAACGCCTCATCGATAGGTGGAAAATGTATACATTTTGTCATTTTCTTA